>CM034008.1:8795394-8827731 GCA_019603395.1 Cyrtorhinus lividipennis
AGGAATTGAAGGATGTCGCGGGTGGGGATAATGTCCATAAAAAGCAGGGGACGCGTCATAGTATGTACCTTGCCCTATAGACCAGTCCCGTACGAAGGCGCATGTAAGTATCATCACAAAACGACGAAATGAAAAAGGATTACCTTCAATAGCTGCCAGGGTAGGCAAAAGATCTGCGCCGACTCGATCGGAAATTAATTGGCGGTACCGCGACGACTACTACGGCGAAAACCATTAGATCGCGAACGGAAATCACGGAATACCGAGTTCTAATAGATAATTAAACGTTCTGTAACTCAGCTGACTACACAAACGTAAGCGTGTAAACGGTTAACCGATAAGAACTGAAGAAGCGACGACGATGCCAGAATTACCCGGCCGAGAACGGAGCATAGAGAAGATGCGGCGGCGTTCCCGATACATTAAGAAGGGATTAGTCTTCGTAGTACCGTTTACCTCTAAATTTTTAACGCTGAATCAATTGTGATGGATACCGGCCTGATCGGTGCCCTCTGGAGGTGGGTAACGCGATATTGGTTTAACTACTAATAATTCAATTAAATGGGAACCTGGGGAAGATGAAGGATAGAATCGATATACTTGTATTCTCGTTAAATACGTATCACCTCGAAAGAAGATATAAAACACTTTCATAGCCAAGCACCAAAGTCAATATGGCGAACGACAAGACTCCTTGAGGTTACACCTTTCCGCGACAGCAGCACTCAAACAGAGACCTCCCTAGTTCAACTGTAGATGACGCTCGTGTATGATGTCACTTAGCTAAGAGGGGAATGTCAAGGATTGGGTAGTTGTCCTCAAACCTCACACTCCCTCCCAACTGCACAATGCTTGATTCCTCAGTCTATAAGGCAAGGCACTTCAATGTTACTTGCAGTAGGTACAAAACTCAGCTGCTGCCACAAATTCTGATTTGCTGATCACTGCTACAGTCTCTTAGTTCTTCAACTGCCAGGTTTTAATTTCAGTCTGGTTGCCCTGGCGTCTCATAGTTCTTCAAATTGCCAGGATTTAATTTGAGTCTGGTTGACCCTGCCGTTACTGTGAAGATCCATGTAGTTCCAGTTGTCGCGACGTTGCCTGAGGTTCAGCTGCTTCCTTGACGAGTCTCGTGATCTCAGCCATCTGTCCAGCGTCGTCTGTGAGTCTGGTGGACCTGCTGCTCCAGCGGAGATCCTCGTATTCTCAGCTGTTGCCGTAGTCCAGTAGACTCTGGAACTGTCGAACTAGATCTCTTGCACCAGTGTTACCTGTGAAGTGCTAGAAACAAAGGATGCATATCACACACTGTGTATAAACTTGGTTTTATGTACAACATTTTCTAGACAAGAAAATCTTGCTCCTGATGTGCTACCACCTTGATGGTTGCCCACCCATGAAGCCTATATACATAACTTAGATTCGGCATCTGTATGACTTCTTCCTGCAATATTTTCCTCCAAGGAACTTTCTGTCTTACACATCTTCATTCCACGTTCGTCTTGCTTATTCGTCTTACGCATTTTTAACCAGGCTAGGGCTCTCCACATCAGATTAACCTAGAACACAGAACAAATTTTAGAATTCACCACAATATCAAATATTCAATATACTTCATTACATCATTATATTTCAAAATTTAATTAAACTGTTCTGGCAATGGTTTGATCAGAACATCCGCCTTTTTATTTTGTTTAAAGATCTATTGAATTTTGATGTTGCCCTGAAGGTACTCTTCTCAAATGAACAAATTGAACACTGACCAAAAGTTTCAATGCTTAGAAGTAATCAGTTTCAGCCAATCTTATGGCTGGCTTTGAATCCTCATTCTAAGTTGGTGCAAAAGGTACCTAATTTTAGTATAATTGTGTAAAATAGCTCTGAGGCATGCCAGCTCATAGCTACGAATTCGCTTTCCTGCTAAAAAGAGGGCTATGTGGTTTGGCTTCTGAGCCTTCCACATTATTAGGTCACCTAAATAATTCTATCACTAGTCCTGTTGTTAAGTATCCATCTTCGACGTCCGAGCAATGCGTCCATGTAGCATTCCTGAGATTCTCCTTTTCCCTTGTAGATTAGTCCAACGTCTCTGGTTCCTCATAGGTTTTGGATAACTCGTAGTACCGCTCTCCAGGTCTTCTTCCGTATAGTTTCTTTGTCTTCTGCTGAGAATGCTTACAGCTCAAGCAATATCCAATTGGCTTCCTCCTTGTAGGCACATAAGCAACATAATTGCTTGTCTGTTTTGAATGCTTATAAGGCATCTCATCATACTTCCTTCTTCTTCCCTTTCTTCATCTTCTCATCATGGGTATCTCTTCCCGAGATCTTCTGCCATTTGGATCGTATCTCTCCGAAATGGTATCAACACGAATGCTGTAGCATGAATGTTGGTGCACTCGCATCGTCCTCTCTTTCCTATTACATTTAATTTCCAGCTTTAGGAATTTCGTCGGTTCCTCCAGGTCCGTAATTGAGAATTACGATTTCTACTACTTAAAATTGTCCCGGTTTTCTTTTGAAGTTGGTTGCGGAGAGAATGTTGTCTATCTACAGCAGCATGATTGCCAATTTCTCTTCTTTCCTCCATACGAATAGGCATTGCTAAAATTCGTATAGTTTCAGGTCGTCTTTCGATTGCTTCCAGGAATCGTTTGTACCATCTTCTGGGCGCTACCTTTAATCCATATAAAGCCCAATGTACTTCGTACACTCTTTTTTTCTTTTAATTGATGGGTTTTTCCAGGTACTTGCAGAAACCATCCAGCACATCTATACATAGGTATCGGTTCATCCAACGAGCCATTCAGGAAACTATTTCAGTTCTACTATAGATTACATTACGTTGCGACTATGAGCATGAATCGTACGTTAGGTAGTCCACCTAATGGCGTATATATTTCTGGCAGCTCATACTCTTACAATCAGCTTGCTTCGGAAACTTGTAGTTCCATCAACTTCCAACGTCCTTCTGTGCATCCAGCATTTTTCCATAATCCTGATCCCTAAAGAACTTAGGATCGCGGGATTATTTTCGAAGTCTCATATCGTTCCAACGCCTGGAATTCCTGGTTAATGGCTTCCATCCATTGTCTTGCTTCAACGTAGCTATTGATATCTGGGTTTGCTTTTGCCTTTATTCATTTATTTATTTTTTCCTTTTAATATATAATTTTTTATTTAGGCAAGTTATGTTTTGCCTTTGCTTTCTTCGAAGAAGTTGTACTCCTCTATCTTGCCTTGACTCAAATTTTCTTTGGAATTTCATCTCGTAGTTCTTCTTGCTCCTCTGTTTCTGCGTCCTTTTCTTTTTCCAGTTGTTTATTTCCTTCTTACTTAATGTTATATATTTGAATTACTTCTTGCCTCACTTGGACGTGCGTCTCCCTTGTGTTGAAGTCCTCATAGGTTTTATCTTCGACGAATTCGATCAAATTATAGTCTTCTTGCTTTCCAGTCAGAGTACATAGCCAGTCTCTTCCCAATCTAACCGATATGCTCGGTGAGCTCTGGGAGCAAACTTTAATTTCTGCTTTGCCAGGTTGTCCAGAACAAAAGCTTTACATCCGAACTTTCTCAGGTATTTCAGAACCGGCACTCGACCCACTGCCATTCCATATGGCGTTCTGAATCCACAAGTAGAGTTAGAAGATTGTGATCATTCAACACAAATCACATGGCATGAGCCCAGAAGTTCATTGGTATGCCTGATAAAATTAAGTTCACCATATCTTCTGCTTAAGCTCTAGATTCAGTCGTTCTGCAGTGGCATTGTGCAGAGGCGTCGCAGGTTTGCACACTGTTAATGCGATCTGTTCTCTGAACAATAGCGAGTTCATTTCTGTCATCTTGTACTCAAAGCCTCTGGCCTTATTTCTGCCACCATCATGCTTGGATCAGCTATCTTGCGTCCATCTTCGAGTCATTACATTAGTACCGTTTTAACTCTTGTTTTATCTACAAGTTCGTAGGCAAAGGCATATCTTGTCGCATCGTCCGTGAATGTCGCTATATATTTGCTTGTGGTCCTGTTGCTTGAGGTTTAATTGGTCACATTAGATCTGAGTAGAATCTTGTAAACGGGATTTCCGATCTATTCCTTTTCTGAATACTTGGCTGTCTTTTTCCTTTTGCCGTCTGGGCAATCAAATGTGTCATTTTTGAATTGGATGTTCTTCAATTCTGGCAGGTACTTCATTGCCAATTCCAGGTATCATTTGGAGGTATGGGTCATTCATTAATGCCTTGAGTCCTTTATTTTCTCTCAAGGACTCCCTCCTATCCCTTTGTTCTCTCTCTGAAGTTACTAGGATCTCAGGAGCGCCATCTTCATTCCAGAATTCAAGTCGCGTCGAACTCTCCTCTTGCCAATGGCTTTCTGTATCATCGTGTTGCTTTGACGGTGTTTCTCTCCCTCCTGACTCTACAACTCTTTGTGGAGTCACTTGAAGTCTGCTTGGACTGCCGCACCCCTGACTGCAAGTCATGCTGTCCTCCTGTGTGACAGCGACCAAGCTCAAATTTGAGTCTGCCTGCTAAAGTACTTGCAGTTTCAGTTTCAGTTCACGTGGTGCTGGCAGGTTAAAGGAGACCCACTAAAACTTTCCTTCATGTTGTCTTTCCTTCAGAATGGTTGTAATTCTTCTGCCAATTAGTTGCATCTCACTGTCATGTTTGAGAGTAGAAACCGCTGTCCCTACTTCCGTCAATTTCCAGATCTGTAGAGTTACTCCAAACCGTACAACTTGCTGGACCATATCCCTTGTAGTCCAAATCCTCCTCCTCTTCTTCGTGTTGTAGCAGTACCTTGTGCCATAATTTATCATTGCATACAGAGGAGTCAGTTTTTGAAGACTCACCTTCAACTTCATCATTCATGAGACTTGACATTGGTTTAGAGTCCTATCTCAGGTCTGCTCTTTTACTTTCCAACTGCTTCTGGCTTTTAGTTTCAAACTTTTGAGCACAACCATGTGATCTTGGGCAGGGGTTTTTGACTTCCTCTTGCCAGTCCTTCATGTATCGGTTTTCTTTGCTGAAGAATAATGGCATAATGATAAAATTTCCTCTTGTCTGTTTTGTGGATTGCATTCTTCTTACCTTCTTGGGGTTGCTTTGTTTCCATCCTTCCTCCCAGCAATAGCAGGGCCTGTTGCCATTTGACTGTACTGGCCTCATCAGTTGCATTTTGGTCTGTAGCTCATTCACGAAGTGGCAAAGGACGAGGTGGCCAAGTGGTTAAGGCGTAGGACCGCTAATCCAAATTGCTCTGCACGAAGTGTCCATATGGTCAGTTTGTAACATGGTTATATGGGTATCTTACATTCTGTTGGCTTGCTATGGCTGCCCCTTTTCTTCTCATCTTGACCGCAGGTGTAGCCAATCAATGCCCCTCCAGATCCAGAGCCATAACTCTCCTCCTGTTTTTGTCCATAGCAGAGTACAATTAAAACATCATCTGTTTGATGGTACCAACAGCCATTCTTGGCTTTTTGTCTTCAGAGCATCCAGTTTAGTTTAGGACAGGCCTCACCAATTGCTGTGATCAAGTATTCAATTTCAGATTGTGTAACCAAGTTCCTTCTTACTTCTTGATCATCCAATGTAGCTCCTGGATACTATTGATTGTTCTTGGCGAGTTTACCGAAGCAGTTGATGATGTCCATCACAGTTTTGGAATTTGGATTAAATTTCATGTTCACATATTCTTATCTCAGGTTAAATTTGCGTCCAAGTGATAGCGGGGTCCATTGCTTGGTCCATCTCACGAAGCATCTCCCTTGGGTTATCTTCTTGCCTCACCATTGTCGGTGTGTCTCTATAATGTTAATAAGCAGGTACAGTAATTAGGTAGTAGGTAGTGTCACATAATTCTTCATCTGCTTGAGTTCTTCCCTGGTGTAGTTGTGACTGTTCTGACGTCTGGGTCAAACAAGTGCCAACAATCTGCTGACCTCAACTACATTTCAAAGAACGCCGCGCCAGAGGGAGTAGTCCTGTGTTTCATCGAACTTCCGACATCCAGGGCGAAGAATATACTCTTCTGTCTTCTACAGATGGAATAATTGCAGCCACGTTTTCTTCTCTGGGTTCTTGAGTTACTTTTCAGTTTGCTTGTCAAGATCAATCTCTGAATTCTTCTAAGGAGAAGTAAGTAAGTCTAGGAACTTACCCAGTCTTCCAGTGGCAGCCGCCTCGGCTGTATTGTCCATGAGCGCACTAAATTCTGGTCACATCCTTACCACTTCCTGCGTGAACCTGTTCATCACCTTCTGCCTGAACTTAGCTTGTCTTGCCTGAATTTAGCTTCTCTTGCCTGAATCGTCTTGCTATCCACCATTACTTTCCTGCAAAACTACACAGAGCATTAACCTCTATGTTTAATTCATGTTTATCTTCACCCACACAAATTAGTCACATTTCCTAGAACACAGCACTTTATTAATTTTCCACTCTTACACTATATTGACTTAACTGGCATCCTTCTGAGGATCATCATACACTGTCTTATCCTACATCCCCTTTGGTTCCTCATCTTCCTCAGAATTATTTTAAGAACATGCTTTCTTAACTGCAGTTGTTTGACTTTTTGTGATAGTGCAAATATTTCCTCTGAGGATGCTCTCCACATCCATGAAATGTGATATTATTCATTCATGATCCAATTTGATTTAATTCGGTTAGTTTCTTACTTTTGGGTTGATTGATCAACCATTTTTTCCACGTTCTCATGAGTTTGGTACTTGGGAATTCATTTATTTTTACGTTTTACGTCCGTCCCCTATCCATCTGGCTATGCTCTTGCCCCAGGAAGGCATTGAGACCATTTACCTTGCACTAAGTAGAGCATAAATATCTCAGTGGCCAAACTGTATATTTTTCTCAGAATCGTGCAATTAATAATGGTTCCCAAAGCTGCCCTAGTTAGATGTGAGTTCACATCATTGCGTGATTGCCAGACTAAGACTTGAGCCAGACGTGCAACTTGCTCCTAACGATTTAGTTTCTGTGTACTTACACTTTAAAATTCTGACTCCAGATTCGCCATTGGTCTTACATTGCTTACAGTGAGTACCGGCTAGTTAGCTCTGTTCCCCATCTGCAATCAAGACTCGTCGCGTCTCTGGAATATCATATTTTACTCACACATCCTTCCCTTTCCCAAAACATGAGAACAAAACCTATCGCCTTCGGTGAATTCATGAAAGATGCCACTACAGCAAGAAGGGACTGCGGACAGGATTGATACCGTGTGAGCCACCGTTTCCCCGGCATTTTTCAATTTGGTTTCTGCGCGAGTTTTCAAAGTAGACCAGTCTGATACCTCTTCCCCGTAAGTACAGCGATTTGATTTGAGGTATCCACTTTGTCCACCCCCGGTGACTGCACTTCAACGGTACGCACGAGTACCAGTGTACCTTCGTTATCCCAGGTACGGCCACTTGGACGGGGGCACTCCGACCCTAAACCCTAAGCTTGCTGGACTACCTTTTTCAGGCGAGTCGGACAAATTACATGATCCCTCGGAGACCGCGTCGCTTTTTTTGGGGTTACCTTGGGACTCATCCAGATCATACCTCTCTCACGAGACCCTTGACTTGTATAATTACTACCTACTTACAGTGATCATGTTTTTACAGGAGTCAATTCAATTAGTTTTGCATTCGACATTGGCAGCGTATTAGTAAATTGCATATTTACAAATAAATATATTTCATTTTGGATAGCTTGGGAATTCCTTGCACATTTTTCGATGCGTTCTATTCCTTCTGACATTAACTTTCCTCTTCTCCCTGTAAGCACAGACAACCAGAACAAACACAAATTCAAAAGGTACAAATTTAGTTAGTAAATATTGCAGAGATCCCATAGCAGCGTCCTGTCTTTGCGTCGTCGTGCCTTGTCAATTTTTATTCCCTGAAATCCGAACGAATCAGACACAGCGCTTGCCAACCGAATGTAGGGGGCTTCATGCATTGAAACATAAACATGCCTTCAACTCTACTTTCACTTAGATTACACAAGTCAAGAATCTATTAACTACTAATCTTACTCAAACTCTCTTGTTTTGGCCAGCTTTCGTTATCCCATAGCGTCTTACCCCCGACTAATTTTCCTTCGTTCATATTAATTTTTATGGGACGTTTCATTCATTTGTTAGTGGAACAGCTCTTGCACTAGTTAGAATCATAGATTAGAGTTCATGTAATCTTTGGCTAGAATCCTACGTGACCGAGTCCACTAACATTCATCGTACATAAGCAGTTCCCGTGGAACCACAATGGGGATTTCCTCGACTACCATGGATTTATGTCGCGTCTTTCCTACTCCACGAAACGCCACCCTAGGTTCGCTCAATCTTACCCCAATTTTAGTATTTGCTGTGTTCTAGTACTTCACTTCGAACCGACGTCTCGTCTCGGATATCGTTCATACTTCTCGGTCACGTCCCTTCTTACGACGATTTAAACTATTACAAAATTCAAAGCCTTAATTCTCTACTCACGAAAGCTGCCGGGTACAACTGAGCGGGTGAAACTCATAAAAACCACTTCTCACCAGAACTCCAGCCTACGCTGCAATGATCGGACGCTTCCCAAGGACTTCCCTTTGAGTGGAAGTGAATTTATAACCGCCTAAGCGATGTATACATAACGCGATATTGGTTTAACTACTAATAATTCAATTAAATGGAACCTGGGGAAGATGATAGGATAGAATCGATATACTTGTATTCTCGTTAAATACGTATCACCTCGAAAAAGGATATAAAACACTTTCATAGCCAAGCACCAAAGTCAATATGGCCGAACGACAAGACTCCTTGAGGTTACAACCTTTTCCGCGACAGCAGCACTCAACGGAGACCTCCCTAGTTCAACTGTAGATGACGCTCGTGTATGATGTCACTTAGCTAAGAGGGGAATGTCAAGGATTGGGTAGTTGTCCTCAAACCTCAACAGTGGGTATGGGTCAAGATGGGTACCTTCCCACATATCTTGAATGGGTTTTCGGGATTCACGGGTACCTATGGACCTGGAGCATGAGAAAATGTGTAAGAGTATACTCATTCAACCGACTTTTGAGGTATGTATGTAGGTGCCCATACCCACTTCCAGAGGGCCCCACTCGGTCCGGGACTCATCACAATGGATTTAGCGTCAAAAACCAGTGGTAGGAAATTCAGTAGAAAGTTAGTGGTGGAAAACTAATCCTTCATGATGCTTCATGCTCATCTCTTCTCTATGCTCTGTTCTCGGCCCTGTTATCTAGCGTCGTCATTGCTTCTCCTGTACGCGTAGGTAGTCAGCTGGGTCACCGAATGTTTCATTCTTTATTGAAACTCAGTATTCCGTATTCTCCGTTCGCGATCGAATAGTCTTCGCCGTAGTGTGTTGTCGCTGTACCGCCCATTAATTACCGATCGAGTCGTCGCAGATCTTTTGCCTTCCCTGGCGCATGGAAACTAATTTAAAAACATGGGGGAAACGGTGGGTGCGGCAGGTCCCAGACACATTCCAATCGATTTAGTGTCCATGATTTAGTGGAAAATGATACCCCACGCGCCCAGGTACCAGAAATCTCATAAACACATATTTAAAATTAGTAATTGTCGGAATAAAACCCTGAGATTCCTCGCATTCTGACCCACCCCTTCAGTATGTTTGAATCAAAGTAGATGAGGAGACAGGAGGCGCAAGAATCTACGTCATCTAGCAACGCAGTAACATCTCCCAACGCAACCTACAATCTTCCTGCTTCGTCCTGGGCATCTGAAATTCAGCGGACTGCAAACTACCGACGATCTTTGAATGAAACTAACTACGGACATCAACTGCATCGGAACATCATTTGAGAACTCCTTAAGACTTTCGAACAATCACTACGCGAAATATTATTAGTATATAAATCAGCTGACAATTAGCCAATTTGACGGCTTGGATTTGCCCTTTTCTCATTCTCGTTCTATGGCTGCTCAAGTGTACTTGAATAAATGCTGTCTGTGCGCTTCCACATCTTATTGCAATTCTGAACGGAAGAAATGTAAATGGTAAATCAAAATAATTTAATACCGGTATGCTAAAATCTTGACACGAATTCGTAGCAGATTATGGCCTCGATTTGGTGACGCGATCCGTAAAGGAATTGAGGCGAAAGGACGCCGAGTGAAATTTGGATAAAAAGCCCCTTGGAAAGTAGAGATTTGGAAATGTAGCGAATACTGAGACTCCATCTCGCTCTGATCTTGTAGTGTTGGTAGTTTAGAGGTTATTAGGTAGACTCAGATGTAATTTGTCGTGTTCGGTCGTTGTTGAATGGAATAGGTTATTGATTTGAGGTTGAATTGGTGCCGTGGCGTCTCTACGATGAGTTTAGATGCTGAGAGAACTTCAATTTGAGGTTGTTCCACCTCAAATCGTCGTCGTATTAATGTTCTGGTATTCTAGTGTTCGACGCTAGGGATGTTTGGTCAGTCTTGTTAGGAACTGGTTGAAGTTCAAAGGATAAGTCCTCACGAGGAAAAATAGTCGGTGCTGAGGTAGAAGTACCTTGCCCGGCGAAATAGGTGTGTGATGTGCGAACCGGGAAGCATTGGGTGAATGCAGTGGAGGCTTAGCCCTTGAGTCAACACACTAGGGACGGGAGAGGCTGGGATGGATCAGCCTGCTGAAGTTCGCCTTCGGCCGTAATAGGTCGTCGTATGGAGAAGCGTACTTGCGATGGGATATCGCCGGAAGTTTGTTGTACGAAGAGAGGTGGGGGTACGTAGAAATCGCCCCCGGATTCGGACAGTAAAAAGCAATCGATTGTCGTGCTGAGTCACGGGTGTCCATTGGGATAAAAACACCACGGAAAGGTAACCTCTCGCGAACTCAGCGTTTCCTCTGGTCATAGTGCCGAGGCCGGTCCCGCATTAAATAACAATATACACAGGGGCAGCAGGCAACCATACTTGCTGTATATTGTTGGGGTTCATTATGCACACGCATGCCGCCAGGAATACACAATTCCTGGTCGAACGAGATGTTCACGGAAACTGGAGATGGAAGTTAGATTCAAAAATTCGGTTCTGGAGTCTCAGTATGTCAGCTGTTTTGGAGAAATTATTGGGCCTTCTTTCGGGCATTGAGCTTTTACAAAGAGTTAAGTTGATCACAAATAAAAAGGATCGCATATTGATAGATTGACTGGATAAAGCTACACCACACGTATATGTCTGGCCTCACATTAGAAACACAATATTGTATCATTCATGTTCTAATTATGTAATAATGTGTTCTTCTTCATGCCATGTATAGCAGCGATGTAATATGATGTGATAATACAAATCAAATCAAATCAAATCAAATATTCATTTATTGGCAACAACATAAAATTTACTACAAACCAAGAGGGAACAAAAAAAAAGATAAAATTATATAAATTTGAAAATTTAACATAACTTAAATAAATACCGTTGCCCACCGAAGAATAAGTTTAAAAAAAACTTGTGCTCTTCAGCGGAGTTCAGAAAATCAGAAAAAGTGCAAAGCACGAAGTGGTGAACTGTGCGCCAATATGGAAGAATAAACATAACTATCTAATGAACCAAAAAAATATAAAATAGAGAATATAAAAAGAAAGAGAAAGGAAAAATCATCCCGAAAGCCAGTGAGCTATAAATTAGAGCTTAATTTTTTCTTAAAAGAACCCAAGCTGTCAAAAAGAAAAACATTAATACCTTTTTCATACAGAAATTTAAGAGCTTGGACGTATGAATTCCTTTTGTAAAATTCAGTGTTAGCTCTTGGCAAAATTATACCAGACGAAAAAAAAAAAAATTTTCGGCTGCTAGAAGCAACTGAAACATGCTCACTTTTGATCCCCGAACGAAATAAATGTATGCATGATTGAATTAAAAAGCATCAGCTTGCGTACAAGTCCGCAACTCAGTGGGACATTTTCATGTTTTAAACAAAAGAAAAAAAGAGAGAACCGTCATGAGAACCGTCAATCGAAAGAAATGAGCACAAAGAGGAATTTCATAAAGATGAGCACAAAGAGGAATTTGATAAAGACTAGCACAAAGGAGAATTTGATAAAGATGAACACAAAGAGGAATCTGATAAAGATTAGCACAAAGGAGAATTTGATAAAGATGGACACAAAGAGGAATTTGATAAAGATTAGCACAAAGGGGAATGTGATAAAGATTGACCAAAAGAGGAGGTGACACAACCAGGCTCCATAACTGTACACTACTTACGGAACGTCTTTCAGAAAAGAAAACTGGATTTAAACTGTGAACCTGGTGCATGCATACGGATTTCTTTTATTTTCTCTCTTACAACATGCGATAATTGTTTGTCTGTCCAATACATACGTATAGTCTTATGTATTCACATTGTTATCGGTACACACTATTGTTATCGGTACACACTATTAGGATTTCCCCAAACAGAGGGTTGCATTGTATCGACATTCATCTATTTCGATTGTCTACAATTTCGTGATGTGATTTCGTAACGCTAAAAAAGTAACGCTTTTCGAGTTTATGTGCCAGGGTCAAGACATGAAAATGTCAAAAAAACCGAATACCGATAGCTGCGCATCTATTTCGATTGTCTACAATTTCGTGATGTGATTTCGTAACGCTAAATTCGTAACGCTAAAAAAGTAACGCTTTTCGAGTTTATGTGCCAGGGTCAAGACATGAAAATGTCAAAATATTTGAGTGATGTTTTTTAAACAAAAACAAAAAAAAAACAAATGAAACAAAATTATTGATGAGAGAAATCATATGATAAGGATCTCGGCTGGGGATGGCCTGTTACCTATGGAATAGTTATTTGTTTGTGCTTGGAGTAAGTAATCGCTGTTGGGGCTGAAGGAAGGGTTGAACACAGGGAAGGAGCTCGGAAGGGGCGGATGAGAGGCTGGAAGGCAACGGATAATATTTTATTTAACAAATATTTTGTTTGGATCGTGGTGTAGCGGCTCTTCTAAGACCCGTTAGTCGTAAATTGGAGTGGGCAAAAGGAAAAGAGGGAAAAGGCCTAATGTTACGCGGACACCAATCGTGTTGAAAAGCAAAGAGAACTGTTTCAGTGGTGTTCAGTGGAATATAGGTGTAAGACGCACGGTGGGGGTTGACCTCACACAAATAAGGAAATTTACTTGAATATTGGTAGACCAATAATTGGAAATCGGAACAGGAAAGTGACTCGGATATTGGCTGACCAATTGGAAATTGGAATAGGAAACTTACTTGGATATTAATTGGAAAATTGGATATGGATAATTGGAACTGAGGAACGGTCGAGCAATAAATGAACGAGAATCACGAATGCATTAAGCATCAAGTCAATTCACAGAGTATAAACGGAAAAAGATATACCTAACTTACTTAATAACAGTTGGATATTGAAAAACTTGTTTTTAACACACTGGATTTAAATGATGGGAATCATTTTTTTAAATGGATGAAATCATAAAATTTAATTGGAAGTGTTGTGTTGGAAATCGTTTTGATGGAGAAACGTGGAAGAGGAATAAATTAAATAAATTGATATTGGGCAAATTGGATGCAAATTGCAGGACACAAGTGTCGGGAAGATTATTATGAGGTGCTGAGACCGACAGAGGTTGTACCTGTGTGCCACAAGTGGCGGATTCTGGATCGGATTAGCTACAAAGAAAGGAGTGAAGGTCTTGAAGCAGAATTACTGGGAGAGGGTCTGTTGAAATTTTGGATGGAAAACCTGGATGGTCTTTGAATCAGGTGGAAATGACTAATGGCCGAGAGTGGATCTCTAGCTTGGGTATAAAGGAGTTGTGACATAATCAGTTGTGGAAGGACACTATTCAAGACACGCTGGAAGCGAATGACCGAATCTGTGACATCTGGAGAAGAATATTATCAACATTTCTCGGATAAGAGATATTTACGTATTGGTGAAAAAGGTAAAATTGTTTATCTTGTCGACATTGGAACCGTTTTACCAGAAGGCGGAATCTGGACTGGGTGTGCTTCTGAAATTGTTGAAAATTTGAAACAAAAATTACATGATCAGCCCACCTGCTGGGCAGGCTGATCTAGATTATATTAGGTATTAGAGGAGAGTGGTCATCACTGGCAGCAGAACCCTTTGGGGTCGCTAGGTACAACGTTTCAAAGAGGGGGGCGACCTTAAGGTCGCTTAATTTGAAAAAACGCGGGATCAGAGCTGTGGTTGGCACTCCTGCCTGCTCCCAGCTCCCTGATCCCGTGGGCCGTGTCCGCCATTACTGAAAAGAGATCGGTGGTAGGGATGGGTATCGGTCGAGGACTTATCGATATATCGGTTATCGATATATTTTTGCTTCAGTTATCGATATCCGATAAATATCGGTAGAGAACTATCGATATATCGATATATCATATATCATATATAAATAGCCTACTGTAAATAAGAAAACAGCCAAGTACTCTTATTATTTAACTTATGGTCAAAGTTGAATGTAGGCTATCCGATATTTGCCTATTTGGGGGTGGTCGATATACGATATTTGAGTAGTTTACCTTGTTAGGTAGACTGGTATTCAAACAAGTAAAATAGGAAAATAAAACGTTGTAAAATGCTAAGGCTGAGCTCTTATGGTTATGGTAGTCTATGAATTATGTAGCCTAAGATAAAATCCAACTACAGTAACAGGCTAACAGTATCAACTATTTATTAACTATTTACTCACCTGAAAGTTTTGAGTGCTTGAACTGTATATGACTCCGCAAATTCGACGTGTTGCCGGAGGTTTTCACTGTAATTTTACAGTAACGACATTTTGCCATGCCATTTCCCAACTTTTCATAATGTTGCCAAATGTCACTTTTGGGCGGCATTTCAAGATTTTGGAAAAATGAAGAAACTAATAAGTAGGCCTAATAGACTAAAATGAGCTAACACAAAATAAAACTAACATAATCTAAACTCATAAACTCAGTAACTCACTGCAATTCTATAGCGTCTTGTTCTTTCTTCATCAAAACAAAAAAGAAAAAACAAAATGGATGCCCCGAAAGCAAAAGTATTTATCGATATATCAATGAGCAAAATATCGATAACCGATAAATATCGGAAGGAACTTATCGATAATTATTTATCGATATTTTTTCCCGAAATATCGATATATCGATATATCGATGTTATCGATACCCATCCCTAATCGGTGGACGTTCCGGGTGGGGCCGTCGGGTGGGACGTGAGTGACCACTCTCCTCTAATACCTAATATAATTTAGATCAGCCTGCCCAGCAGGTGGGCTGATCGTGTAATTATATTTCGGTATCTCGGAGAGTGGTCATCACTGGCAGCTGTTGAAAGACTGAGTCCACCGAGGGAAAAAAAAGGGGGCGGGCGGAGCCCGAAATAACGGAGCACAAAAAAGCTATGTGGGGTTGGCATAAAGCAAAACGGCCTTCAGATGTGCATGAAGGGCCGTAGCAATAGCTACGCAGGAAGAAAAAGAAATATACTTGATGTGGAAGAAACATATATAGTGAATGGTTTTGATGCCAAAGCGGTCGTACCCGCCGACTGACGGAAAGTATAAAGACAGAATTAAGACAGAATTACGTGTATGCGCAAGAAACACATGGTAAATACTTCCGACGCAACCGCGGTCGTATCCGCCGACTTACGGAAAGTACAAAGATGGAATTAAGACAGAATTACGTGTATGCGCAAGAAACACATGATAAATACTTCTGACGCGACCGCGGTCGTACCCGCCGACTTACGGAAAGTACAAAGACGGAATTAAGACAGAATTACGTGTATGCGCAATGCGCTGAAAACTGAAATTGAAGTGAATTTGGAAATCGGAGTGAAATTGAAAAATTGTTGAAATGGAATTGCAGTTGAAATGGAAAGTTGACGTTAAAAATGAAACTGAACAAATCAGAGGCCGGAGGGCGAGTCGATGAGGTGCCGCCGAACCACCGCATCTGCGAAGTCCTGAAACGAAAGTGGCCGATTATAAACTTGCGCAAACATACGTGAACGAGGTGACCAACCGGCCGCCTGGAAGATGGCATCCAACGGAACGCCTCCACGCGCCGCCGCCGATACGGAGGCGTGACGAGTGGAGTGAGCCGAAAAAATGGACGTGTCGACCCCCGCCCCGGCCATAATAGACTTCACCCATCGACTAATGGTGGCCGTTGAGGCCGGCGAAAAAGGACGGGTAGTGGTCAGGAGGAGTGAGTCGTGACGGGTGTCCTGCGTGCAGGCCAAATAGGCCCGAAGGCAGGAGGGCACGCAAAGGGCCGGATCCTGAGGAAGGAAGGGAAGAACAATGGCCGGAGCAGGAGCCGACCGTCTAGTAGTTTTGAGGAAGGCCGGGACGAAAATAGTGCACCCCCGCTCTGAGAAGACGATATGCTGCCGTTTAACGGCAGCAATTGTCTGGAGGCGCTGCCCGGAGGCTAACAGCAACAGCGTGGCCAGCTTCTTGGTTAAGAACGAGCGCCGGCTGTCCGTGGCGGCCGAGAGGAAAGTAAGGACCACTGCTGGATCCCAGGAGGTCCGATATTTTGCCGAAGACGCCGGCCGCTTTCATAAAACGGCGCACGTCCGGGTGGGCCCCCACCTCGGAATGTGACAGAAGGGAAACAGCCGACCTGTAAGTATTGAGGGAACTATACCCCACCCCCGTGGAAACAAGAATATGCTAAAGAAATGATAAGAGCGAGAACGGCGTGACGACCGTCGGGTTCCAGGATCTGTCAGCCGTGAAGGAAAGCCACTTCGTAAGGGCCGAGTGATACTGGCGACGGGTACTCTCCGCTAGGGAGTCGAGGAGTGTGAGGACGACAGAGTCAAGAGGAGGCTGTTGGCAGACGGATGGGGGCGGCTGCTGAAAGGTGAAAGGAGATTAACATCGGGCCCGAGTGTTATAACATCAGAGATACGCAAGCTTAGGCTAAGTGGAAACCACGGCTGTGACGGCCAAAGTGGGAGCGCTAGAATGCCCGTGGCCCCGTCCGACCTCATCTTGTGGAGCACCCTAGGAATGAGGGAAAAGGGAGGGAAAGCGTAAAAAAAATACTGTGACCAGTCAAAGGTAAACGCATCCACTCCCGCCGCCCCGTCGTCAGGGAATCAGGAGAAAAAGACGTCACAGAGGTGGAGCGCTGAGGAGGCAAAGAGGTCAATATCAGGGGTTCCAAACCGCTGCACAGCGGTACGAAAAAATTTTGGATCACACGGGATTCACGGTCGGCAACGTAATTATCCGCCGTGTGGACATAGGAGGCAAACAGAAAGAGGTTGCGCTGCTCGCAAAAATCCCATATTAGTCTGGCAATCGCTTGAAAACGGGGGAATCGGACACTCCCCCCCTTGTTGACAACGGCGATGGCCGTGGTGTTGTCCAGACGAAGCAAGATAGAAGACGAGCTCCAAGCACTGACAAGGGCCTGTAGCGCATGAAAAGCCGCCTTCAGCTCTAAGCCTTTAGAGCCACGTCTCGATCACGTGAACAAGCTAAAGAGGAGCGCGCTAACAGCACAGAATCGTCAAGGTAATTAACAATAGAAATCCCTTGAGCGCGCAAGTGCGCCACGACGGGCCTCATTAACTTATGGAATACGTAGGGGGCCGTAGAAAGACCCATCGGCAGGCATGTCATTCAATATAAACGACCGCTAAAACGGAAAACTAAGAACCGTCGATCGGCCGGATGAACGGGGACCAAATAAAAAGCCTTGGAAAAATCTATGATGACGGCGAACATGTCCGGCTCTAAAAGGTGGTCCTCCAGCTTAAAATGGGGAGGCCGGAGAAAACGATTGAGGCCTTTCAGATTTAAAATAAAGCGGGCCTCGCCGTCGGGCTTGGGCACCGTAAAAACCGGCGAGAGGAAGCACGGCTCGGACGACGGGAAATATGTTATAACCCCCAAAGACAGGAGTTCGGTGACCTGGGTGGCCAGAGGGGAGCCCCCCGAAACGGGGGGCGAGTGGGAAACGAAGGGAGGCACGGACAGCGGCGGGGGAGCGCCGGAAAAAGGGAGGCGGTAACCGCGCACCCATTGAAGAAAGTGACTCAGATTCCGAATCTGAAGCTAAAGGTGAATCTATTTCTATGATGAACTTGAATAAAAACATGGACAAGCTGATGAAAAAATTCGACGGGTTTAACAAAGAAATAGTGTCGGTCAGAAACTCCATGGGGTTTTTTAACGAGCAGTTTGAAGAGATGAAAAAATTAATGGAAGATTTTAAAAAGGAAATGAAGGGAGTAAGTGATGAGAATCAAGCATTACACACTGAGAATGTGCGGATGAAGGAGGAGAGAGCAGAGTTGCGAACACGTACAAACGACCTTGAACAATGTGCTTTATCTACGGCTTTTGAACTGAGTGGAATACCTGAGACGCCGAATGAGAACGTAACGGAGATAGTTTTATCTGTTGCCAGTAAAATTGGCATTTCAATGAGTAATACGGACATCTCATGTTATCGACGAAAGTTCAGAGTACACAAAGAGGCCTCCAGGCGAGTCTCTTCTGGGCTCGATCGTGGTCTTCTGATTGTAAACACTAATCTTGAGTTGATGAAACTTTGGATGACTAAGAAGAAAGAACTCAGGGACATTACGGCAAAGGACATCAATATTGTTTTTCCGGATAACAAAATATATGTCAACGAGCGTCTAACGGCTCACAACCGGAAATTATTCTGGTTGACAAGGCAAATTGCGAAGAAATACGAGTTCCGTTTCGTTTGGACGAACGGTGGGCGTGTCTTTGTGAAAAAGGATGATCTACCGGCCTCTTTCTCGATACGTATAAGGTGTGAAGATCAACTGAGGGGTCTCGACGTTCGTAAGCATATTTTCCGGGATTAGTTTAATTAAGACTTTATTATTGTGATTCAAAAGGTTAATTTTTCATAGAAGAAATGACATTTAATTTGTTAGAAAATGAGTTGGATTCGCTGAATAATCATCAACAATATGTTGCCCAATCTGCTGAGGAGTGCGAACTATTTCTTGATACAAAACCCAGTTTATTGATTTATTCTCTGAATATTCGAAGCCTGTCAAAGAACTTCGATGGTCTATTGGTGAATTTAACTCAATTTAAGAGGATGAAGTTTGATTTAATTGTATTATCTGAGGCCTGGCTTAAGGATAAAGAAGTAAACCTGCATAATATTGAGGGATATAGCGTGTTATATACTACTAGAAATTTTAATCAAAACAGCGGACTTGTTGTATATTGCAAAAATGATTTGTCCATAACGAATTTTACTGAGTTGTATCTTGAGGGCAGTTCGAGTGTTAGTTTTGAGGTATCTAAATCTGGCTTTACCTTCACTGCGATTTGTTCTTACAGATCGCCGAGTTCGGATATGATTAGTACCAGCCAGTACTTAATTGATTTGGAGAATTATTTGAAAGCATGCAGAAATTGCACCTACTTTATTGGAGACATCAACATAAATATATTAGATCATACTAATAAGACTAGCGATGATTATTTAAATCTAATGTGTAAATCTAAGTTCGTTTCTTTAATAAATGGTGCAACTCGTTCTGACGCAAGGGGTGTCCACGGAAGTTGTATAGATCATATATTTTCAAATGTTTTAGACCATAATGTTATTACATCCATTATTTATGAATCTAATATCACTGATCACCACTCTAGTATAGTGCAACATCCTCTGAATTGCGATCTGCGGTATAGGAACATTAACAAACCGCCTTCAGTTAGAAAAGGTATAGATTATAGAAGGCTGCTCTCAGCCATACAATCTGTAAATTGGGATGGTGTCTATTCAAAATTGAATGTTGATGAGGCTGCGGATGAATTTATCAACATTATAACAAGCTATACTGAGGGTTGCTCTGTTGTGCTTGGTTCAAAATTAAATCATAAATCGACTAGACTAGGCCTTGGATAACTGGAGGTTTACTTACATCCGTTAGAAAGAAAGAGAAATTGCTGATGAAACTAAAGAAACAGCCATTTAATGTCGTTTTGCGGAAATATATTAATGTATATCAACATAAATTAAAAATCTTGATCAAGGATACCAAAAACGATTACTTTAAACGTAAATTACAGTTGGTGGAGGGAGATCCGAAAAAGACTTGGTCTGTTATAAATGAAGTTATGGACAAAAAATCAAAACCAAATTCTATTTCTGAGATTTGCGTTGATGGCCGAAGTATTAGTTGTAACGAAAACTCGTCACTTGTTGCTTCATCTTTCAACAGGCACGTTGCCTCGGTAGGTGAAACACTATATAGAAAAATTCCGAATCGCACTTATTCTGATTATTACAACCCGCGTACTACTACTAATATTAGGGATCTTACTGCCTTTAAGGAAGTTATGTCAGATGATATAGTCAGAGCTATGAAATCTCTAAAAGGAGGTTCAGGCCCTGGGGATGATGGAGTAGTTCATATTACCCGCCATTATGGTCTGGTAAACAAGGGGGGGACGTTTATTGGGCTGAATGGAAACCTGACTCAGATTCTTATTATCACTGTATAAAGACAACAGGTTCTCATGTGGGGGATAAAAACAAGTAGGTTGCAGTCAGAAGAGTTCATATTACCCGCCATAATGGTCCGGTAAACAAGGGGGGGACGTTTATTGGGCTGATTACAAACCTGACTCAGATTTTTATTATCACTCTATAAGGACAACAGGTTCTCATGAGGGGGATAAAAACGATTAGGTTGCAGTCGGAGTAGTTCATATTACCCACCATTATGGTCTGGTAAACAAGGGGGGGACGTTTATTGGGCTGAATGGAAAACTGACTCAGGTTTTTATTATCACTGTATAAAGACAACAGGTTCTAATGAGGGGGATAAAAACGATTAGGTTGCAGTCAGAGTAGTTCATATTACCCGCCATAATGGTCTGGTAAATAAGGGGGGGACGTTTATTGGGCTGATTACAAACCTGACTCAGATTTTTATTATCACTCTATAAAGACAACAGGTTCTCATGAGGTGGATAAAAAAGATTAGGTTGCAGTCAGAGTAGTTCATATTACCCGCCATTATGGTCTGGTAAACAAGGGGGGGACGTTTATTGGGCTGATTACAAACCTGACTCAGATTTTTATTATCACTCTATAAAGACAACAGGTTCTTATGAGGGGGATAAAAACGATTAGGTTGCAGTCAGAGTAGTTCATATTACCCGCCATAATGGTCTGGTAAACAAGGGGGGGACGTTTTATGGGCTGATTACAAACCTGACTCAGATTTTTATTATCACTCTATGAAGACAACAGGTTCTTATGAGGGGGATAAAAACGATTAGGTTGCAGTCAGAGTAGTTCATATTATCCGCCATTATGGTCTGGTAAACAAGGGGGGGACGTTTATTGGGCTGAATGGAAACCTGACTCAGATTTTTATTATCACTGTATAAAGACAACAGGTTCTCATGTGGGGGATAAAAACGATTAGGTTGCAGTCAGAGTAGTTCATATTACCCGCCATTATGGTCTGGTAAACACGGGGGGGACGTTTATTGGGCTGATTACAAACCTGACTCAGATTTTTATTATCACTTCATAAAGACAACAGGTTCTCATGAGGGGGATAAAAACAAGTAGGTTGCAGTCAGAAGAGTTCATATTACCCGCCATAATGGTCCGGTAAACTAGGGGGGGACGTTTATTGGGCTGATTACAAACCTGACTCAGATTTTTATTATCACTCTATAAAGACAACAGGTTCTCATGAGGGGGATAAAAACGATTAGGTTGCAGTCAGAGTAGTTCATATTACCCACCATTATGGTCTGGTAAACAAGGGGGGGACGTTTATTGGGCTGAATGGAAAACTGACTCAGGTTTTTATTATCACTGTATAAAGACAACAGGTTCTAATGAGGGGGATAAAAACGATTAGGTTGCAGTCAGAGTAGTTCATATTACCCGCCATAATGGTCTGGTAAACAAGGGGGGGGACGTTTATTGGGCTGATTACAAACCTGACTCAGATTTCTATTATCACTCTATGATGACAACAGGTTCTCATGAGAGGGATAAAAACGATTAGGTTGCGGTCAGAGTAGTTCATATTACCCGCCATAATGGTCTGGTAAATAAGGGGGGGGACGTTTATTGGGCTGATTACAAACCTGACTCAGATTTTTATTATC
The DNA here is from genome assembly GCA_019603395.1 of Cyrtorhinus lividipennis. Classification (NCBI taxonomy): domain Eukaryota; kingdom Metazoa; phylum Arthropoda; class Insecta; order Hemiptera; family Miridae; genus Cyrtorhinus; species Cyrtorhinus lividipennis. The sequence goes on from CM034008.1 coordinate 8,817,556, forward strand.
ACTCTATAAAGACAACAGGTTCTCATGAGGTGGATAAAAAAGATTAGGTTGCAGTCAGAGTAGTTCATATTACCCGCCATTATGGTCTGGTAAACAAGGGGGGGACGTTTATTGGGCTGATTACAAACCTGACTCAGATTTTTATTATCACTCTATAAAGACAACAGGTTCTTATGAGGGGGATAAAAACGATTAGGTTGCAGTCAGAGTAGTTCATATTACCCGCCATAATGGTCTGGTAAACAAGGGGGGGACGTTTTATGGGCTGATTACAAACCTGACTCAGATTTTTATTATCACTCTATGAAGACAACAGGTTCTTATGAGGGGGATAAAAACGATTAGGTTGCAGTCAGAGTAGTTCATATTACCCGCCATTATGGTCTGGTAAACAAGGGGGGGACGTTTATTGGGCTGAATGGAAACCTGACTCAGATTTTTATTATCACTGTATAAAGACAACAGGTTCTCATGTGGGGGATAAAAACGATTAGGTTGCAGTCAGAGTAGTTCATATTACCCGCCATTATGGTCTGGTAAACACGGGGGGGACGTTTATTGGGCTGATTACAAACCTGACTCAGATTTTTATTATCACTTCATAAAGACAACAGGTTCTCATGAGGGGGATAAAAACAAGTAGGTTGCAGTCAGAAGAGTTCATATTACCCGCCATAATGGTCCGGTAAACTAGGGGGGGACGTTTATTGGGCTGATTACAAACCTGACTCAGATTTTTATTATCACTCTATAAAGACAACAGGTTCTCATGAGGGGGATAAAAACGATTAGGTTGCAGTCAGAGTAGTTCATATTACCCACCATTATGGTCTGGTAAACAAGGGGGGGACGTTTATTGGGCTGAATGGAAAACTGACTCAGGTTTTTATTATCACTGTATAAAGACAACAGGTTCTAATGAGGGGGATAAAAACGATTAGGTTGCAGTCAGAGTAGTTCATATTACCCGCCATAATGGTCTGGTAAACAAGGGGGGGACGTTTATTGGGCTGATTACAAACCTGACTCAGATTTCTATTATCACTCTATGATGACAACAGGTTCTCATGAGAGGGATAAAACCGATTAGGTTGCGGTCAGAGTAGTTCATATTACCCGCCATAATGGTCTGGTAAATAAGGGGGGGGACGTTTATTGGGCTGATTACAAACCTGACTCAGATTTTTATTATCACTCTATAAAGACAACAGGTTCTCATGAGGTGGATAAAAAAGATTAGGTTGCAGTCAGAGTAGTTCATATTACCCGCCATTATGGTCTGGTAAACAAGGGGGGGACGTTTATTGGGCTGATTACAAACCTGACTCAGATTTTTATTATCACTCTATAAAGACAACAGGTTCTTATGAGGGGGATAAAAACGATTAGGTTGCAGTCAGAGTAGTTCATATTACCCGCCATAATGGTCTGGTAAACAAGGGGGGGACGTTTATTGGGCTGATTACAAACCTGACTCAGATTTTTATTATCACTCTATGAAGACAACAGGTTCTCATGAGGGGGATAAAAACGATTAGGTTGCAGTCAGAGTAGTTCATATTACCCGCCATAATGGTCTGGTAAACAAGGGGGGGACGTTTATTGGGCTGATTACAAACCTGACTCAGATTTTTATTATCACTCTATAAAGACAACAGGTTCTCATGAGGGGGATAAAAACGATTAGGTTGCAGTCAGAGTAGTTCATATTACCCGCCATAATGGTCTGGTAAACAAGGGGGGGACGTTTATTGGGCTGATTACAAACCTGACTCAGATTTTTATTATCACTCTATGAAGACAACAGGTTCTCATGAGGGGGATAAAAACGATTAGGTTGCAGTCAGAGTAGTTCATATTACCCGCCATAATGGTCTGGTAAACAAGGGGGGGACGTTTATTGGGCTGATTACAAACCTGACTCAGATTTTTATTATCACTCTATAAAGACAACAGGTTCTCATGAGGGGGATAAAAACGATTAGGTTGCAGTCAGAGTAGTTCATATTACCCGCCATAATGGTCTGGTAAACAAGGGGGGGACGTTTATTGGGCTGATTACAAACCTGACTCAGATTTTTATTATCACTCTATGAAGACAACAGGTTCTCATGAGGGGGATAAAAACGATTAGGTTGCAGTCAGAGTAGTTCATATTACCCGCCATTATGGTCTGGTAAACAAGGGGGGGGACGTTTATTGGGCTGATTACAAACCTGACTCAGATTTTTATTATCACTCTATAAAGACAACAGGTTCTCATGAGGGGGATAAAAACGATTAGGTTGCAGTCAGAGTAGTTCATATTACCCGCCATTATGGTCTGGTAAACAAGGGGGGGACGTTTATTGGGCTGATTACAAACCTGACTCAGATTTTTATTATCACTCTTATGAAGACAACAGGTTCTCATGAGGGGGATAAAAACGATTAGGTTGCAGTCAGAGTAGTTCATATTACCCGCCATAATGGTCTGGTAAACAAGGGGGGGACGTTTATTGGGCTGATTACAAACCTGACTCAGATTTTTATTATCACTCTATGAAGACAACAGGTTCTCATGAGGGGGATAAAAACGATTAGGTTGCAGTCAGAGTAGTTCATATTACCCGCCATAATGGTCTGGTAAACAAGGGGGGGACGTTTATTGGGCTGATTACAAACCTGACTCAGATTTTTATTATCACTCTATAAAGACAACAGGTTCTCATGAGGGGGATAAAAACGATTAGGTTGCAGTCAGAGTAGTTCATATTACCCGCCATTATGGTCTGGTAAACAAGGGGGGGACGTTTATTGGGCTGATTACAAACCTGACTCAGATTTTTATTATCACTCTATGAAGACAACAGGTTCTCATGAGGGGGATAAAAACGATTAGGTTGCAGTCAGAGTAGTTCATATTACCCGCCATAATGGTCTGGTAAACAAGGGGGGGACGTTTATTGGGCTGATTACAAACCTGACTCAGATTTTTATTATCACTCTATAAAGACAACAGGTTCTCATGAGGGGGATAAAAACGATTAGGTTGCAGTCAGAGTAGTTCATATTACCCGCCATTATGGTCTGGTAAACAAGGGGGGGACGTTTATTGGGCTGATTACAAACCTGACTCAGATTTTTATTATCACTGTATAAAGACAACAGGTTCTCATGAGGGGGATAAAAACGATTAGGTTGCAGTCAGAGTAGTTCATATTACCCGCCATTATGGTCTGGTAAACAAGGGGGGGGACGTTTATTGGGCTGAATGGAAAACCTGACTCAGATTTTTATTATCACTGTATAAAGACAACAGGTTCTCATGAGGGGGATAAAAACGATTAGGTTGCAGTCAGAGTAGTTCATATTACCCGCCATATGGTCTGGTAAACAAGGGGGGGACGTTTATTGGGCTGATTACAAACCTGACTCAGATTTTTATTATCACTGTATAAAGACAACAGGTTCTCATGAGGGGGATAAAAACGATTAGGTTGCAGTCAGAGTAGTTCATATTACCCGCCATAATGGTCTGGTAAACAAGGGGGGGACGTTTATTGGGCTGATTACAAACCTGACTCAGATTTTTATTATCACTCTATAAAGACAACAGGTTCTCATGAGGGGGATAAAAACGATTAGGTTGCAGTCAGAGTAGTTCATATTACCCGCCATTATGGTCTGGTAAACAAGGGGGGGACGTTTATTGGGCTGATTACAAACCTGACTCAGATTTTTATTATCACTCTATAAAGACAACAGGTTCTCATGAGGGGGATAAAAACGATTAGGTTGCAGTCAGAGTAGTTCATATTACCCGCCATTATGGTCTGGTAAACAAGGGGGGGACGTTTATTGGGCTGAATGGAAACCTGACTCAGATTTTTATTATCACTGTATAAAGACAACAGGTTCTCATGAGGGGGATAAAAACAATTAGGTTGCAGTCAGAGTAGTTCATATTACCCGCCATTATGGTCTGGTAAACAAGGGGGGGACGTTTATTGGGCTGATGGACAACCTGACTCAGATTTTTATTATCACTGTATAAAGACAACAGGTTCTCATGAGGGGGATAAAAACGATTAGGTTGCAGTCAGAGTAGTTCATATTACCCGCCATAATGGTCTGGTAAACAAGGGGGGGGGACGTTTATTGGGCTGATTACAAACCTGACTCAGATTTTTATTATCACTCTATAAAGACAACAGGTTCTCATGAGGGGGATAAAAACGATTAGGTTGCAGTCAGAGTAGTTCATATTACCCGCCATAATGGTCTGGTAAACAAGGGGGGGACGTTTATTGGGCTGATTACAAACCTGACTCAGATTTTTATTATCACTCTATAAAGACAACAGGTTCTCATGAGGGGGATAAAAACGATTAGGTTGCAGTCAGAGTAGTTCATATTACCCGCCATTATGGTCTGGTAAACAAGGGGGGGACGTTTATTGGGCTGAATGGAAAACCTGACTCAGATTTTTATTATCACTGTATAAAGACAACAGGTTCTCATGAGGGGGATAAAAACAATTAGGTTGCAGTCAGAGTAGTTCATATTACCCGCCATTATGGTCTGGTAAACAAGGGGGGGACGTTTATTGGGCTGAATGGAAACCTGACTCAGATTTTTATTATCACTGTATAAAGACAACAGGTTCTCATGAGGGGGATAAAAACAATTAGGTTGCAGTCAGAGTAGTTCATATTACCCGCCATTATGGTCTGGTAAACAAGGGGGGGACGTTTATTGGGCTGAATGGAAACCTGACTCAGATTTTTATTATCACTCTATAAGGACAACAGGTTCTCATGAGGGGGGATAAAAACGATTAGGTTGCAGTCAGAGTAGTTCATATTACCCGCCATAATGGTCTGGTAAACAAGGGGGGGACGTTTATTGGGCTGATTACAAACCTGACTCAGATTTTTATTATCACTGTATAAAGACAACAGGTTCTCATGAGGGGGATAAAAACGATTAGGTTGCAGTCAGAGTAGTTCATATTACCCGCCATAATGGTCTGGTAAACAAGGGGGGGACGTTTATTGGGCTGATTACAAACCTGACTCAGATTTTTATTATCACTCTATGAAGACAACAGGTTCTCATGAGGGGGATAAAAACGATTAGGTTGCAGTCAGAGTAGTTCATATTACCCGCCATAATGGTCTGGTAAACAAGGGGGGGGACGTTTATTGGGCTGATTACAAACCTGACTCAGATTTTTATTATCACTCTATAAAGACAACAGGTTCTCATGAGGGGGATAAAAACGATTAGGTTGCAGTCAGAGTAGTTCATATTACCCGCCATTATGGTCTGGTAAACAAGGGGGGGACGTTTATTGGGCTGATGGACAAACCTGACTCAGATTTTTATTATCACTGTATAAAGACAACAGGTTCTCATGAGGGGGATAAAAACGATTAGGTTGCAGTCAGAGTAGTTCATATTACCCGCCATTATGGTCTGGTAAACAAGGGGGGGACGTTTATTGGGCTGAATGGACAAACCTGACTCAGATTTTTATTATCACTGTATAAAGACAACAGGTTCTCATGAGGGGGATAAAAACGATTAGGTTGCAGTCAGAGTAGTTCATATTACCCGCCATTATGGTCTGGTAAACAAGGGGGGGACGTTTATTGGGCTGATTACAAACCTGACTCAGATTTTTATTATCACTGTATAAAGACAACAGGTTCTCATGAGGGGGATAAAAACGATTAGGTTGCAGTCAGAGTAGTTCATATTACCCGCCATAATGGTCTGGTAAACAAGGGGGGGACGTTTATTGGGCTGATTACAAACCTGACTCAGATTTTTATTATCACTCTATAAAGACAACAGGTTCTCATGAGGGGGATAAAAACGATTAGGTTGCAGTCAGAGTAGTTCATATTACCCGCCATAATGGTCTGGTAAACAAGGGGGGGACGTTTATTGGGCTGATTACAAACCTGACTCAGATTTTTATTATCACTCTATAAAGACAACAGGTTCTCATGAGGGGGATAAAAACGATTAGGTTGCAGTCAGAGTAGTTCATATTACCCGCCATTATGGTCTGGTAAACAAGGGGGGGACGTTTATTGGGCTGATTACAAACCTGACTCAGATTTTTATTATCACTCTATAAAGACAACAGGTTCTCATGATGGGGGATAAAAACGATTAGGTTGCAGTCAGAGTAGTTCATATTACCCGCCATTATGGTCTGGTAAACAAGGGGGGGACGTTTATTGGGCTGATTGAAAACCTGACTCAGATTTTTATTATCACTGTATAAAGACAACAGGTTCTCATGAGGGGGATAAAAACGATTAGGTTGCAGTCAGAGTAGTTCATATTACCCGCCATTATGGTCTGGTAAACAAGGGGGGGACGTTTATTGGGCTGATTACAAACCTGACTCAGATTTTTATTATCACTGTATAAAGACAACAGGTTCTCATGAGGGGGATAAAAACGATTAGGTTGCAGTCAGAGTAGTTCATATTACCCGCCATAATGGTCTGGTAAACAAGGGGGGGGACGTTTATTGGGCTGATTACAAACCTGACTCAGATTTTTATTATCACTCTATAAAGACAACAGGTTCTCATGAGGGGGATAAAAACGATTAGGTTGCAGTCAGAGTAGTTCATATTACCCGCCATAATGGTCTGGTAAACAAGGGGGGGGACGTTTATTGGGCTGATTACAAACCTGACTCAGATTTTTATTATCACTCTATAAAGACAACAGGTTCTCATGAGGGGGATAAAAACGATTAGGTTGCAGTCAGAGTAGTTCATATTACCCGCCATTATGGTCTGGTAAACAAGGGGGGGACGTTTATTGGGCTGAATGGAAAACCTGACTCAGATTTTTATTATCACTGTATAAAGACAACAGGTTCTCATGAGGGGGATAAAAACGATTAGGTTGCAGTCAGAGTAGTTCATATTACCCGCCATTATGGTCTGGTAAACAAGGGGGGGACGTTTATTGGGCTGAATGGAAAACCTGACTCAGATTTTTATTATCACTGTATAAAGACAACAGGTTCTCATGAGGGGGATAAAAACGATTAGGTTGCAGTCAGAGTAGTTCATATTACCCGCCATTATGGTCTGGTAAACAAGGGGGGGACGTTTATTGGGCTGATTACAAACCTGACTCAGATTTTTATTATCACTCTATAAAGACAACAGGTTCTCATGAGGGGGATAAAAACGATTAGGTTGCAGTCAGAGTAGTTCATATTACCCGCCATAATGGTCTGGTAAACAAGGGGGGGACGTTTATTGGGCTGATTACAAACCTGACTCAGATTTTTATTATCACTCTATAAAGACAACAGGTTCTCATGAGGGGGATAAAAACGATTAGGTTGCAGTCAGAGTAGTTCATATTACCCGCCATAATGGTCTGGTAAACAAGGGGGGGACGTTTATTGGGCTGATTACAAACCTGACTCAGATTTTTATTATCACTCTATAAAGACAACAGGTTCTCATGAGGGGGATAAAAACGATTAGGTTGCAGTCAGAGTAGTTCATATTACCCGCCATATGGTCTGGTAAACAAGGGGGGGACGTTTATTGGGCTGATTACAAACCTGACTCAGATTTTTATTATCACTCTATAAAGACAACAGGTTCTCATGAGGGGGATAAAAACGATTAGGTTGCAGTCAGAGTAGTTCATATTACCCGCCATTATGGTCTGGTAAACAAGGGGGGGACGTTTATTGGGCTGAATGGAAACCTGACTCAGATTTTTATTATCACTGTATAAAGACAACAGGTTCTCATGAGGGGGATAAAAACGATTAGGTTGCAGTCAGAGTAGTTCATATTACCCGCCATTATGGTCTGGTAAACAAGGGGGGGACGTTTATTGGGCTGAATGGAAACCTGACTCAGATTTTTATTATCACTGTATAAAGACAACAGGTTCTCATGAGGGGGATAAAAACGATTAGGTTGCAGTCAGAGTAGTTCATATTACCCGCCATTAATGGTCTGGTAAACAAGGGGGGGACGTTTATTGGGCTGATTACAAACCTGACTCAGATTTTTATTATCACTGTATAAAGACAACAGGTTCTCATGAGGGGGATAAAAACGATTAGGTTGCAGTCAGAGTAGTTCATATTACCCGCCATAATGGTCTGGTAAACAAGGGGGGGACGTTTATTGGGCTGATTACAAACCTGACTCAGATTTTTATTATCACTCTATAAAGACAACAGGTTCTCATGAGGGGGATAAAAACGATTAGGTTGCAGTCAGAGTAGTTCATATTACCCGCCATTATGGTCTGGTAAACAAGGGGGGGACGTTTATTGGGCTGAATGGAAAACTGACTCAGATTTTTATTATCACTGTATAAAGACAACAGGTTCTCATGAGGGGGATAAAAACGATTAGGTTGCAGTCAGAGTAGTTCATATTACCCGCCATAATGGTCTGGTAAACAAGGGGGGGACGTTTATTGGGCTGAATGAAAACCTGACTCAGATTTTTATTATCACTCTATAAAGACAACAGGTTCTCATGAGGGGGATAAAAACGATTAGGTTGCAGTCAGAGTAGTTCATATTACCCGCCATAATGGTCTGGTAAACAAGGGGGGGACGTTTATTGGGCTGATTACAAACCTGACTCAGATTTTTATTATCACTCTATAAAGACAACAGGTTCTCATGAGGGGGATAAAAACGATTAGGTTGCAGTCAGAGTAGTTCATATTACCCGCCATTATGGTCTGGTAAACAAGGGGGGGACGTTTATTGGGCTGATTACAAACCTGACTCAGATTTTTATTATCACTCTATAAGACAACAGGTTCTCATGAGGGGGATAAAAACGATTAGGTTGCAGTCAGAGTAGTTCATATTACCCGCCATAATGGTCTGGTAAACAAGGGGGGGACGTTTATTGGGCTGATTACAAACCTGACTCAGATTTTTATTATCACTCTATAAAGACAACAGGTTCTCATGAGGGGGATAAAAACGATTAGGTTGCAGTCAGAGTAGTTCATATTACCCGCCATTATGGTCTGGTAAACAAGGGGGGGACGTTTATTGGGCTGAATGGAAACCTGACTCAGATTTTTATTATCACTGCTATAAAGACAACAGGTTCTCATGAGGGGGATAAAAACGATTAGGTTGCAGTCAGAGTAGTTCATATTACCCGCCATTATGGTCTGGTAAACAAGGGGGGGACGTTTATTGGGCTGAATGGAAACCTGACTCAGATTTTTATTATCACTGTATAAAGACAACAGGTTCTCATGAGGGGGATAAAAACGATTAGGTTGCAGTCAGAGTAGTTCATATTACCCGCCATAATGGTCTGGTAAACAAGGGGGGGACGTTTATTGGGCTGATTACAAACCTGACTCAGATTTTTATTATCACTGTATAAAGACAACAGGTTCTCATGAGGGGGATAAAAACGATTAGGTTGCAGTCAGAGTAGTTCATATTACCCGCCATAATGGTCTGGTAAACAAGGGGGGGACGTTTATTGGGCTGATTACAAACCTGACTCAGATTTTTATTATCACTCTATGAAGACAACAGGTTCTCATGAGGGGATAAAAAAACGATTAGGTTGCAGTCAGAGTAGTTCATATTACCCGCCATAATGGTCCTGGTAAACAAGGGGGGGACGTTTATTGGGCTGATTACAAAACCTGACTCAGATTTTATTATCACTCTATAAGACAAAAGGTTCACATGAGGGGGATAAAAACGATTAGGTTGCAGTCAGAGTAGTTCATATTACCCGCCATTATGGTCTGGTAAAACAAGGGGGGGACGTTTATTGGGCTGAATGGAAACCTGACTCAGATTTTTATTATCACTGTATAAAGACAACAGGTTCTCATGTGGGGGATAAAAACGATTAGGTTGCAGTCAGAGTAGTTCATATTACCGCCATATGGTCTGGTAAACAAGGGGGGGACGTTATGGGCTGATTACAAACCTGACTCAGATTTTATTATCACTATAAAGACAACAGGTTCTCATGAGGGGGATAAAAACGATGGGTTGCAGTCAGAGTAGTTATATTACCGCCATATGGTCTGGTAAACAAGGGGGGGACGTTTATTGGGCTGATTACAAACCTGACTCAGATTTTATCATCACCTATAAAGGACAAACAGGTTCTCATGCGGGGCGAC
>CM034008.1:8827831-8862211 GCA_019603395.1 Cyrtorhinus lividipennis
TAAATCACTCTCTTCTGCCGAATCACTTTACTTTGATAACGTATGGTCGGAAAGTGTATTATACTTTTGTTTCGAAGGATAAAAACACCCTGGATTTGGCCGAGTCTAATCAGGTCCCCTTTCGCCTATCAGCCGTAAAGCGCGCCATAAGATACAATCCTCCCCCTCGGAACTTATCCTCTGGGAAAAACCCTGTTTGGTCGTCGTTTTAGATAGAGGTTTCTTTTTATTGACCCCCCCCCTTATGACTCTCAAGCCCGTGAAGAACCCTCGAACAGTTCACTTAACTGAAATGAATCCCACCAATGGGGTATGAAGACGTTCTATTCGATCTGATCCGGGTAGGTTCTAGGTTGTTTTTGCCCGTTGACCGCTTGGTCTGACTTGACGTAGTAAGTGAAAAAGTGATTTAGGATTGGTAGAGGGGGTTCATTTCAGGATTGCTTTGGGGTTTAGAGTGTTGTTTTGAAGACTAATGAAATCATCTCATAACATCCAGTCCTCCTGTAGGATCCTGTCGCTATGCACCCTCCTTCCAGGCTAGCAGAAGTAGGTCACAAACCTTGAAACCGTTACAAAATAACGTTATTCCAAATTCCAAAACATTAGCGTTACCGTTACTCTATTTGAATTTAAATTTCATACTATTGCTCTGAAATGGAAGGAAAATGGGTGCTGATGAAACTTCTCCTGCAAACTTGGTGTTCGTCTCTACCCGCAGAACTTGCAAACAGCCACCGATAGAGCGCTCCCTTGTCTGATAACCTGATTCCCTTCATTAGTTGTGATGTTGAATACATATTGCTCCCGTGCATTAGTCCTTAATATTTAATGGATTAACCTAGTTCAGGAGCGGCACCTAGATCTGCTGTAAAAGAAGTGAGCTACCTGATAGTGCCGCCAGAGTAGTTGTAACCTTCCATGTTGTGCCAATGGCCTCTTGTGAGTCATGTGTGAAAGTCTTGTCCTTGCTACGCTTATAATTATCCTTGTTCATCTGTAAGCCTCTCTCGAATTAAAATCTGTTTGAATCTACTGTAATTTAATTCGGGTTTCTCCGGAGATTTTGAATGGACCTAGTGAGAGGTTACACAATGTAAGTCCAAATTCCAAAACATTAGCGTTACCGTTACTCTATTTGAATTTAAATTTCATACTATTGCTCTGAAATGGAAGGAAAATGGGTGCTGATGAAACTTCTCCTGCAAACTTGGTGTTCGTCTCTACCCGCAGAACTTGCAAACAGCCACCGATAGAGCGCTCCCTTGTCTGATAACCTGATTCCCTTCATTAGTTGTGATGTTGAATACATATTGCTCCCGTGCATTAGTCCTTAATATTTAATGGATTAACCTAGTTCAGGAGCGGCACCTAGATCTGCTGTAAAAGAAGTGAGCTACCTGATAGTGCCGCCAGAGTAGTTGTAACCTTCCATGTTGTGCCAATGGCCTCTTGTGAGTCATGTGTGAAAGTCTTGTCCTTGCTACGCTTATAATTATCCTTGTTCATCTGTAAGCCTCTCTCGAATTAAAATCTGTTTGAATCTACTGTAATTTAATTCGGGTTTCTCCGGAGATTTTGAATGGACCTAGTGAGAGGTTACACAATGTAAGTCCAAGACTTACGGCTGAGCATTAATTAGGGATACCAAGGATGAGCATAAAATACGTTGAAACAAAATGAATTATAATTGAAAACAAGGACACGTTGCAAAGGAGGATATGCCTCAACCTGGGCTAGAATTGATATAAGACAAAGTAATTTGACAAAGTAAATTGGACAACATGAGGAGCATAAAATACAATTAATACATGATACATGAAATGATGATATACATGAAATAAAATTAATGAGCAACGAATGAGCGCAACGATACCGGCTGACGAAAACGGCGTCGAGTCAAAGGGAGAACTGGAGGGGGCACACTATCCCAAAGGTATGCAGCGAGGCTTGATTAACTTGAGTCCTTTACCTCATGGGGAACACAATGTCACAGCTTTGGTCGACTTCAGCATGGTAGCAGGTCACTTCAGAGCGAGCACAGGACAAAGCCAGGGTGGACTGAGTGAGATGCACTTTCTGACTTTCATGACAGGGTTACAAAAATATATGACTCCGACAGGTTGGGTGCCTTGGCAACGAGTGCGCACTGCGCACTGGAGCTCTCTCCAAATGCAATGTCCGGGCAGGAGCTGCGCGCGCATCCTGGCGCATGCTCCCTCCCTTCTGGTTTTCTGGAGGCAATAAGCCTGGGGGCTTACACATCCAACATTGTTTAACTAGTTTGTGATTAAAACCTTCTTCGCCACACTTGAGTGTTTGTTCTTGTTGCCCGATAAAACACTTGGTTCAAGACCAGTGAAGCCAAAATTGAAACTCAAAACGTGGACAAACCGGTACGCTTCAACAGCTTCTTTTGATTATCTATGTGAAAAAGCGACGTTAGGTCAAGGTGAAGTAAAGGACAATATAGTAATCTGTCAAAATATCAAATTTAAGAATCGATGTTCAAATGACATCAATTGTTTGGACTCGATGGATTTCCTCAAAAAGGCTCAGACTCTCTTCTCACTGTATGCAATTCCTGCCTAAAGAGTATTAGGTGATATTTTACTCGAATGTCTCTTTCTGTATCCTTCATCTGAATAATTTAAAATGCATCAGGATACCAAAAGCAATGTGAAATATCACGTCACTACAGTTGCATAGGTTCCGCACAGCTGTTTTGGCTACACTGTCTCTTGGCCTCTGGCTCGCCATTGCGCTTCTGACCTGTTGCTTCCTCAGTTCAAGTGCCAATTTCGTGAATATAAAATCGTTTTACAAGTACTCTAAAGTGTTTCCTTCATTTTCTATCAAGGATGAGTCGATAACAACAATAATGCATCGTTTCAAACCAAGTTTCTGAGTTTCCAGCTATCGATCCAAGAAACGCCTAGGCTAATGACTATTGAATCGATATCGGTTGTGTAAAATGTCAGTTTCAAAACCAAAACCACCCTCTTGACGAATACTAGACTTGTTAGTAATATTGCAAATAAAACAACTAAACGTAAAGCATTTTCAGACCCTAGAAACATCAAACATCATGGGATATATCAAAAAGAGGCGCAAAACTGGCGTTATGCTACTTCATTCTCTTACCTTTGTTATTTCTTAATGGTTACATACTCAAATATGTACGGGTTGGTTATTAATTGGGACAAGGCGCATTGAGAATCATTTCTTCAACATAGGGAAAATGAGGGAAACACCCCTAACCCACTCCAATCGATTCAGCGTCCTAAATTTAGTGGAAAATGACACCCCTCACACCTAGATTGCAAAAAATCTCAGAAATCCGTTTGTCAAAATACTGATTTTGACTACCGCACAACAAATTCGGTCCGATCGGGCTGAAAAGTTTCGAGGACCAACTGGAGCCGGGATCGCCTGACCAAAATTTCAGATTTTGGTTGGTTATTCCTTGAATAATCAACCTATGTTTTCATGCAAATGGTCAATCTCTCCAATTCGGCTCAAAATTTTTTTCTGGAAGTTTCATGGTGTGTAGATCAAAAAAGGTCAATGTCCGTCCGCCGTCCACGCCGTTTTTGGTAGTAGAAAATTTTCTAAAAATCTGAAATTTGGGTCAGGGGTCTGTTCCCAGCCGAGATGGGTCCTCGAAACTTTTCAGCCCGATCGGACCAAATTGGGGGGGGGGGGGGGTAGGGGTCAAAATGTGTTTTTTGAAAAATGGATTTTCGAGATTTTGGGTGATTTACGCGAGTGGGGTGTCATTTTCCACTAAATTTTGGACGCTGAATTCAATGATGTGTGTCCCAGAACGATTGGCACCCACCGGAAGAAGTCATGGGTCAAAATGGGTATGTATCCACCCATTTTGTATGTGTCAGGATTTCTGGTGCCTAGGCGTGTGGGGTATCATATTCCACTAAATTTTGGACCCTGAATCGATTGGAATGGGTCTGGGATTTAATAAATTTTCTACTACCAAAAACGGCGCGGACATTTGCCAATTTTGATCTAGAAACCTTCAAACGTCCAGAAAAAATTGTAGGGCCGAATTGGAGAGATTGACTTTTTGCATGAAAACATAATAATAACCAAGATGGAATGAACCAATGGAATAACCAACCAAAAGGAGCCAAAACACCCATCTCTTAATAGCATAAAGAACAAAATGTGTTTTTTGGAATATGGATAATCGCGATTTTGGGCAATTTAATCGTGTGGGGTATCATTTTCGACTAAATTGGGACACTGAATCTAATGGAATGGGTTGCGGAACGATTGACGCCCACTGGAAGAAGTCATGGGTCAAAATGGGTATATCTATCTACCCATTTTGAATGTGTTTTCGAGATTTTTGGTACCTAGGCGTGTGGGGTATCATTTTCCACTAAATTTTGGACCCTGAATCGATTGGAATGGGTCCGGAACACGCCACACCACTATTTTCCCCATTTTTAACGACTTTTTAAGTCGTGATGGGTATCACGCTACCTGCAGTTCCCCAAATCGACACCATGGACTGAATCAATAATAAGTAAGCAATGAACTGGCAAAAATAATTTGATAATCATTTCATTGTGAAAGTTTTACCCTAGTTAGGAGGTTTCAACTGCTCACACTCGTCAATCCATGATGCCAATTTCTTCAAAAATCGACCCATTTTGTTTTTAGAAGAGCTTGATAAAAGAAACTAATATTTTCCGTAAAGAAGGATTTCATGGCAAAGAATTCTATCACCTGAGTACTTTAACTATTTACTTAATTATCTCACAATTTTTTCAGCTGTACAATGACGCTCTACGAAGCCAAACAAAATCAAGATTTGATTCCGATGAATTGTGATCATTTTGTAAAACAGGGGTTGATTGATTCTTCGCCAATGTCGCAACACGAAAACGCCATTGGTTGGCCAAAGTTCATGTAAACGCACCGGAATCGAAGGTTCGCATGTGTAGACCCTTCTGGCGTGACCCCAGATCAATCCACTTGTGGCCAAGTGATCTATCGCTAATGAAGTTTCTATATACGTTATGCCATCACCACTGAGTCGACCTGCGATCGACTGAAACCACGACGTTGGCTTTGACTTGGTCGCTCAACAATCCAATTCGAAATCAATGAGAATACACGAGTTCAATCGTAACCTGGCCACTTCTCGGAAATGGTTAATTGCAATTACAAACGGCATTTAGCGATTGTTTCACGGAACAGCACATCCATCGAAAAACTCACTCCACGTGTGTCCATTACCAGAAGAGAAAAATTGTTCACCCTGGAGTCGGCTCACTATTCCACCTTTGCGAGAAGGAAGCAGCCGACGAAAGTAACAAATCAACTTGCCAAGAAACGACAGTGAAGAAGGTTGGAAGCAGAAAACACGGCCTAGACTCAACCGGAACGCTTCTTTCGCCATACATACCAACCAACCGGCCCAGCAAATCGCCTATTTCACAAGGTCATTTCTTAGACACGGAAGCCTTTCATCCCTCTTCAATCAAGGGGAATTTATTTTGCACATGGTCTTTCTGAACACATGAACTTGATAAATTAAAACAATGGTGTGTGGCTCATGGGATGAAAGTAAATGAAAATAAGACCAAAGTCATGATTTTAGGCAACACGAAGATCCTTGCCAGGACTAACGTTTGCTCATTGCCGCAGTTATATTACGATGGGGCACCCCTTGAATATGTTTCCGAAGCCAAAAACCTTGGCATTATCATCGAGCAACCACTTTCGTGGGAAAGACAAGTAACATTCATGTGTAACACTGTATACAAAAATATGTATTGTTGCGAGCTGGCACCTGCACCCGTCAAATGGGCTGCCGGCGTCGCAAGATCAATGACCTGTGGAGGGCTAAGGGAGTCATTTCGAGGAATTGTGCATCATATCAAATTGGCTGGAACCTTCCAGAACCAGGAAAGGTTCCAGAACGTTCTCGCCCAGGCAGCAGGTATAAAACGGGCCCAGAAACGCCGCGGAGTTCAGTTCAATTCGGAGTCCGGATATAGACGCTTCGGGTTATAAATTGTGCCGTGCCGCGTTATAAATAGTGCGACAACCGCGTTACAACCATGTATTGTGATTCTGTCATTGTGTAAGTGCGCGAATGTGAACAGTGTATGTACTCAAGTGGACGATTGTTAATAAATTATTTACTAAGAACATAAATCGTTACAGTATCAATTAAGGAGAATAGCTGTTGATTTCCCTAGACGTGTGCGACTGCAATTGGTCCAGTCTCTTGTTTTTCCGACTTTTAAATACGCTGCGGTCGCCATGTGTGATATGAATGGTGAGGAGATGGATAGGCTGCAAAAAGCGCAGAATGCTGCAATTCGTTTTGTGATGCGTTTGAGGAATACTTAAAATAAAAGAATTAAAGAAGCTTCAAATAGCGTCAATGGTCTTCAAAACTTTGAAATTCCGACGGCCTTCCTATCTGTACGAGGCCTTTACCTTTATGTCAAGTGTGCACGACAGAAATACTCGAAATAAAGAGAAATTACTCCTAATCCCCACTCATAGGACAGTGTTGTTTGAGAGGTCCTTTGTAGTGCAGGGAACGAAACTCTACAATGAGCTTTTTGATTTTTTCAAGCTAAAGCAAAGGACTGAGACGTTTAGGAAGAATTTGAAGAAGAAGTTTATTGAGGAATATTAAATTCAACAATCCAGTATGTAATGTGTATATCCTTGTATAATATATTTATACATATTAAGGTTCGCAGGAGGACAATTAACTACATTTTGTAATGCATGTATCCAGGGGGAAGATGGTAGAGAGGGCCTGTAGACCCTAATCTTGCCCCCTGGTGGTTAAATAAAATAAATATCAATCAATCAATTTCTACCATAATAACCTGAAAACTCAGCAAATACATTCACGAAGGTTGCTTATTCCCCGGATCAGCAGCAAGGAGAAAATTGAGGGAAATTGTGAGTTTAGAGTGTCCCAGACTCATTCCGATCGTTTCAGCGTCCAAAATTTAGTGGAAAATGATACCCCACATGCCCAGGTACTGGAAATTTCGAGAACACACTTATCAAATGGGTAGTTAGATACCCATTTTGCCCCATAACGTCTTCCAGTAGACGCTAATCGTTCCGGGACCCGTATCATTGGATTCGGCGTTCAAAATATGGTGGGAAATGATACCCCACACGCCTAGGTACCTGAAATCATGAAAACTCACATTCCGAATGGGTATATAGACACCCATTTTGATCATAACCTCTTCCAGTGGACCCCAATCGTACCGGGACCCTTTTTTATTGGATTCAGCGTCCAAAATTTAGTGGAAAATGATACCCCACATGCCTAGGTACCAGAATTCTCAAAAACGCTCATTCGAAATGAGTACATAGCTACCCATTTGGACCCATAACCTCCTCCTGTAGGCACCAATCGTCATGGGACCCGTCTCATTGAAATCAGCGTCCAAAATTTAGTGGAAAATGATACCCCACACGCCCAGGTACTGAAAATGTCGATAACACACATTTCAAATGTGTAGTTAGATACCCATTTTGCCCCATAACGCCTTCCAGTAGATGCTAATCGTTCCGGGACCCGTATCATTGGATTCGGCGTTCAAAATATGGTGGGAAATGATACCCCACACGCCTAGGTACCTGAAATCATGAAAACTCACATTCCGAATGGGTATATAGACACCCATTTTGATCATAACCTCTTCCAGTGGACGCCAATCGTACCGGGACCCTTTTTTATTGGATTCAGCGTCCAAAATTTAGTGGAAAATGATACCCCACACGCCTAGGTACCTGAAATCTCGAAAACCCACTATCGAAATGGGTATAAAGAGGCACCCATTTTGACCCATAACCTCTTCCGGTGGGCGCCATTCGTTCCGGGACCCGCCTCATTAGTTTCAGCGTCCAAAATTTAGTCGAAAATAATACCGCATTGATCGCCAAAAATCCATTTTTTGAAATACATATTTTTTGCATTAAAGCATAGGTTAATTATTTAAGGAATAACCGACCAAAAACTTATAAATAATTCTACTTTTCCCTATCAGAACTCGTTTAGTTATCATCTCGTAGAGAAAAATTTATTTTTGTCTTGAAAAGTTTACGGTGATTTTCTTTTTCTCCTTTTTCAGCCCAAACGAACCCGATTGACCGATTTTTACTTCATTACTCCGCGACCGGCCGAAAAAAAATGAAATTCCGAAGATTGTATCAACTCAACACCTCAACTTATATTACTTTTGCAATCTAAGTTTCCGTGAAGTTTAATTTGTCATTTGGAAGCGGAGAAAAAAGGGGAAAAAAAGTTTGCTCATCCTCAGGGTTAACTTCTTTTCTCACCAAGTCAAGTTAGATGGTGTAAATTTAACGGTCAATTCGTTCTGGTTTGGTCCTACTTATCACTGATTTCACGAGATTCAATACATTATAGTCATTTGCAGCAGCAAAATTGAGTAGGTATAGACATAACCGAATTCTTCAAAGAAAGAAACAAGTGTTGAATTAAGTGGGGTGATTAATTTATTACTTATCCTAATGTCTTATATACAAAGGAATCTTTAATGCTTGTAGAAGCTTTGTACATTGTGATCAAACCAACGGGTTTGAGACCCGCGGGTCCCAGACCCATCTCAATCGATTCAGCGTCCAAAATTTAGTGGAAAATGGTACCCCACACGCCTAGATTGCAAAAAATCTCAAATATCCATCTTTCAAAATACACATTTTGACCCCTACCCCATCCAAATTTGGTCCAATCAAATTGAGAAGCTCCAAGGACCAACTAGAGCCATTAACGGACACCTGACCTAATTTTCACCAAATTTTGGTCAAATTGAAGAGATTGACTTTTTGCATGAAAACATATAAAATAAATAAATAATTTATTACAATTGTTCACTCAAATACACTGTCCTCATTCACATACTTACACAATCACAAGGCACAACCATTTCGTACAACTCCACACTGCTTAATGCGTTATTTTGTAACTGTTATTTTATAACAATTACGGTCTGAAATGTTATGAAAAAGTAGCTCATACCTAGACTACTCTGGTGATTTTAAGTGGTGGCAACACTGTCAATTTAGCAATTTCTTGATTGTAGACCTTGGAATTTGTATGTCCAGCCAAATAAAGATTGAGGTTATACCAATAATCGATTTATTGAAGGAGTGAGGAGATATTTGTACACTCTGTGATTATCAACACTTGCATAAATCTACTTATGGCAATTCCTCCTGGCTTCTATCCACTACAATTCACAACACTGTCACTGCTGCCAACACAACACGGGGACATCTTCAATTACAAATTAAAAATCTACAAATTTCTGCTTCAATTTTATG
The DNA here is from genome assembly GCA_019603395.1 of Cyrtorhinus lividipennis. NCBI lineage: Eukaryota > Metazoa > Arthropoda > Insecta > Hemiptera > Miridae > Cyrtorhinus > Cyrtorhinus lividipennis. The sequence goes on from CM034008.1 coordinate 8,837,195, forward strand.
CATTTACTGCTAACTACTTCATTTTGGGATGGGCGTTTTGGGTACTTTTGTACGTAACGTAAAGTATATTTCAGTCCGTAGTGTTATTATGAAATAACAGTTACAAAATAACGTTTCAAGAAAAGTGGTCATGAAGGAAAAGGAGGAACATTGAGTAGCATGATGCTTAGTTTTGCATTTCTAATCCACGTTTTCTTCACACTATCAACAGCATTCAACAGGGAAGACATTTGGGAGGGGGGAGAGTGGGGTTTTCAGAGACGTCTGATTCTCATCAGATTCAACTGGTGACATCTCGATACTCTCGAAATCGATAAATGGTATCGAATGAATATTGGTAGTTAGAAACTGATATCGATATGTCAAGAGTATTCATCGATACTTCCGATTCGCCCTGGTTTGAAAAATCGAACTATATTTTCGTGCAAAAAGTCAATCTCTCCGATTCGGCGCAAAAAAAAAATGTTTCTGGGCGTTTCAAGGTGTCTAGATCAAAAAAGTAGCCGTAGGCCGACTTTGGGTGGTAAAGAATGTTCAAAAAATCTGGAATTTTGGTCTGGGCCCCATTTCTTTGCTTGGTCCTCAAAACTTTTCCCCCGGATCGGGCCAAATGTGGGCGGTGTGGGGGTCAAAATGTGTATTTCAAAAAATGAATTTTCGAGATTTTTGGCGATTTAGGCGAGTCGGGTATCGTTTTTCACTAAATTTTGGACGGTGAACCCAATGAAATGGGTCCCAGAACCATTGTCACCCACCTGGAGAAGTTATGGGTCAAATCGGTATCTACCTACCCATTTTGAAAATGTGTTTTCGAGATGTCTGGTACCTGGGCGAGTGGGGTATCATTTCCAATAAATTTTGGACCCTGAATCGATTGGAATGGGTCTGGTACCCGCCACACCCACTGTTTCCCCCATTTTCCCCATGTTGAAGACATAAATCTCCATGCGCCTGGTCCGAGGAATAACCAATCCCTGTGTAAGAATTTGCAGCGTTTTGGTTGGTTATTCCTTGAATAATCAACCTATGTTTTCATGATAATGGTCAACCTCTCCGATTCGGCTCAAAATTTTTTTCTGGACGTTTCATGATGTCCTGATCAAAAAAAGTCAATGTCCGTCCGCCGTCCGTCGTACGCCGTCCATTGTCCACGCCGTTTTTGGTAGTAGAAAATGTTCTAAAAATCTGAAATTTGGGTCAGGGGTCTGTTCCCAGCCGAGATGGGTCCTCGAAACTTTTCAGCCCGATCGGACCAAATTTGGAGGGGGTAGGGGTCAAAATGTGTTTTTTGAAAAATGGATTTTCGAGATTTTGGGTGATTTAGGCGAGTGGGGTGTCATTTTCCACTAAATTTTGGACGCTGAATCCAATAAAATGGGTCCCAGAACAATTGGCACCCACTGGAAGAAGTAATGGGTCAAATTGGGTATTTATTACCCATGTGGGTGACTTCAGCCGAATAGACAAACAAAACACATCGTCATATCCTGTTGTTTATAACCAGCTGTTAAACTTAGCAACCAATTTTGAGCAGTTGCCTACAATTCTTTTTACTGTCCGAGCTTTTTATTCGTACCATTCAATTCAATTTAATACAATTATTATAGCCTTCTAAATTACCTACGTTTTCTCAATATTATATTAGTAAATTAGTGTCGTAGTGCCCCATAGATACACCCATCTTGAATATGTGTTTTCGGGATTTCTGCTACCTAGGCGAGTAGGGTATCATATTCCACTAAATTTTGGACCCTGAATCGATTGGAATGGGTCTGAGACCCGCCACACCCACTGTTTCCCCCATTCGAGGAATAACCAACCCGTGTGTTAGAATTTGCAGATTTTTTTATTTTAATATAACGAACGTTATTCTTCAGATTCTACTGAGGGGGTACACCTGACCCCACATTGTCGTTCCAGGGTTAAAATTCTGAACTATTTTATGCGTTTTTTGTTGTTCTTTTCATTAACACAAATTGTAATGAATTAATAAGTCCAAACCGTAATATAATGTACAAGGAAGACATGTTTCTCTCCAGGTTCCTTTCGGGCCAACGTTCTCGCACTCAGTTGTAGGTATACCTTTAGAAAAGCCTACAGTAACTTCTACGATCAAGAAGAAACGTTCGAACTCGGAACAAAGATGGAACCTTCAGACCTCATTTCCTGCCGACGGCACTCCTCTCTCACTCGAACCGGTTTTTCTCTGATAAATGTTTTTCACCTCCGATCGGTAGATTAGCAACCGCGGTGAAAAGCTCCCGTCCAATCGGGGTAGACCCAGACAATTACCGTTGGCAGTGCCAAAGGAAGGAAAAGAATTAGTGGTTTTATTTCCTATTTAGGTGAATCGGCTAATTGACAAGGTTTCAGGAGGTGGAGGGCGTCGAGGTTTTGTTCGGGGTCGCAAACAAAAACCTAGTCAGTCGGAAAACCCTGAGAGAAACTCAACCCTTACAACGACCGACTAGCTTGACACCTTCGAAACTTTCACCCAAAGGCGTCGAGTCAATATTTTCACACGAATTTCCTCGCGGTGCTTCGTGTTACTGTAAGGCATCAGCGTAAATGATCAGAATTTGCCCAGTTTGGTGATTTAATAAGAAAAACAAGTGTTTATTCGTTGTTCGCATAAAATTGTCAGCACATTTCGCTGCGTTCAAATACACATTGGCTGGCAGACCGGTGTTATTGAACACCCGCATTGATTAGACGAAATAATTGACAGCAATACTTGACCGATAATTGAATGAAGCAGCTTATAGCCAACCAGAGAGTAATTCGACATGGAATTAGGGACGTTTCGATACTACCAGTATCGATACTAATGGTATCGAATCATTCGATGTTATACTAGTATCGAAAGAAAATCTACAGTATCAATACCAAACCAGTCAGGTCGATAATGACACTGATAAGAAGAACATTGAAGCTTTTAAAAAATAAAAAAATAAAGTAAGAGGAAAAAAGAAGTGGGAATTTTCGTGCCTTGAGTGGGGATTTTTTTACGGCCTTGGTGGGAAAAACCAGCCAAAGGCCAAAGTCGTCTGGCAACACTGATTGTTCGGTTATCTTATCTCGTTATTTGTTATATGTTATTAATTTACTTTTGTATTTCTTCCTGGGCAGCGTTGGTGACAAAGAGTGGTTCCATTAAGTAGGTATTCACAATATCAAAATTAATATCTTGAAAATTGATTCAAAACATATCGATTCCAATCTTCAGGAGGAGCGGGTATAAAGGAACGGGACGAGGAGCTACGAGTGTAGGAACCGGTTACGAAGGTTGAGGAGTGAGGCTCTGTTGAGGTGGGTCTTGACCATCTTGTGGTAAAACACCCTTCTGAGTACTTCTGAGTTTTTATCATACCATTAAATACCTATTTGACCACTCGGGACAGCTCAATTGCTCCCTGCACCAACTACCTACCTAGGGAGAGGAGGATCAACTACTGAACCAGTCAAATCCTTACTTCATTGAGATGTGATCTACCTGTCTTGATAGGAGAATAACCTCAAGAAAGTATAGAAGAAATATTACTCTCACATAAACAACAAGCAATACTAATTTATAATGTCATAACAAAATAATGAAGTTCACTTCGCAGTTGTCAACACTGCAAGGCCATCTTGTTCTCTCTCTTCTGAGGCTTGGCGTCTTTCTGGTTGTGGCCGTGAGCTTGTTGAGATCCAAGAATATAATGTCTTCACGCAACTAAGTGTTTTTCAATTATAATTATCAAATCCAGTATTATTCATATTCATGGGTGATAAGAAGTGGTTTGTTTCATGTGTATGAAATTCAGTGAAGAAACACTGATAATTTAATGCATATTTATGTGGAAAAAGACGTGAGTAAATTTGAAAAAGAAACGCCTTGTGATTTTCCAAGATTCCTCTGATCCTTAATTTGACGGCATAAAAGGTTAACTTATGAGTTTGGTTGAAATTTTGAGGGGTTTTTGAGCAGAATTTAGGCATTTCACCTTATAGTTCAACAATTTTTGTCTATAGAGGGTAGAAATTACCCCCAATTCTAGATAAAATGTCAAAATTTGAACTCCACCGTCGAAGAGAGAATATCTGAAATAGGGAGGGGAGGGAGGAGGTACGTCTCTATCCCATTTTTCCGCGCGTTGAGGTTTTTGTAATAGCTGAGGGGTGAAGACAGAAATGGCGGCCATGAGGTTAAATTAATCCAGAGTGTTGAAGCTCGAGCTAATTAGACTGATATTTCTGAGGGCTAAATAAAACAGGAACTAACTGCATGAACTAAAACTTGTATTCACTGATGAATTGCGATTTAAATTGGCTCAGAACAAAAAGATCAAATTTAGAACAACCAAACTCTGCGCAATGCGGTTGGCAACAGGGCAGGTTACATGGAGGTTTTGCGTGAAGTCGAGAACGAACAAGAACAAGAATAAGGAGGAATTACCGCCGGCTCACAGAGCGCGGCGGAAGCAAGAACTAACCGTAGGTAATCATAGTGTCAGCGTTGAGGTAGGTACTTTTGCCCACACGGTCAAACACAGAGAAATTCGTAAAACTGAATCACTCAGAATTCACTTGAGATTACTGATCAACAATGGAAGAGAAAATGTTGGAAATTTCTCTAAAAAAAAGTATGAAGGCATTTTTTTGGGTACTGACACTCAAATGTGAACGCACTATACTCTATATCCAATCTCCATTCGCCTAATAACCGTGTCACTTGACTCAATAGTCATCAAATTATACCTCTCAGAGCGTCAAGACCAATCATAATTCAACTTGAAGCGCAATCGACGTAACCCGCTTAATCTTTGGCAACCGACCGACGACCCCGATATTCAGTTAAACCGAGAGTCAATTAATTGACCGAGCTTCTAATTAGATGGTCTTAACGAGAGTATTACAACGAGGTAATCGATCGACGGTTGAATCACCGGCTTGGGGAATATCGATACCGACGAATTGATTGGTAATTAGGCTCGCGGTTGATTGCTGATTGTTATCAATCAGTTGTGACGACAACCATACTCGAGGTGAGATCCTCGTCGGGGTGGAAACAAGGACTGATTGTTCGAAAGGCCAACTAAAATAGAAAATATGTTTACATATTATATGAACTGAGCTTGTGAATAAGGAAACCACCTACCTGCAATGGTATTTGGAAGCGGAAGAACGAAGCCACACCTGTCATTTGAAGAAGAATAAACACATAATATTATATTAACGGAGTTTCTGATTGGTCCCTTCATTACTGACATATCCATCGTGTTTCATGAAACAAATTATATTCGTAATTCTTCATAAAGTTTGTGTGAATTTTGTTCTAACAGGGTGAGCCAAGAATTGCATCGTAACACCAACGCATTTAACTGATAAATTTAAAAAAATGTCAAAGTATAACCGTTCAAAATGGGTCCACATAGACGAGAATTCGTGTTTCTGAGCTTGAAAAATCGCAAAAAAAATCAAAGGTGCGACAAAGGTATGAAAAAAGGGATTTGCTCTCGATTTCGTGAAGTTTATTTGGGGTATCTAAACCATGGAAAATTGAAGCTAGCCTAAACTAAGGTCACATGACGTGAACGCACATTATTCCACAATGGTTGATTATTCCTAGGAGCAAGAGTATGTGGTAAAACAGTGAATGTTAAGTGTCCCGAACTCATTTCAAACAATTCAGCGTCCAAAATTTAGTGAAAAATGATACCCCACACGCCCAGGTACCAGAAATCTCAAGAATTCATTTTCCAAAAAAACAATTTTTACACATACCCCGAATTTGGTCCGATCGGACTGATTTCGTAATAATGAGAATTACCTACTTGTTCATTTCATTTGCCAATGCTCTGTCCTGCTAGATAAAAGGAATTTCTATTTGGTTGGATATTTCATGTACAATCAACCTATGTTTTCATGCGGGGATGAAAGGCGGACCGAATTCGGGGGGGTAGGGGTGAAAATGTGATGTTTGAGAAAAGATTTTCGAGATTTTTGGCAACCTAGGCGTGTGGGGTATCATTTTCCACTAAATTTTGGACGCTGAATCCAATGGGACGGGTCCCGGAACGATTGGCGCCCTCTGGATGAGGTTATGGGCGAAAATGTGTACCTATCTACCCATTTTGAATGTGTTTTTGAGATTTCTGGTACCTAGGCGTGTGGGGTATCATTTTTCACTAAATATTAGACGCTGAATTGATTGAGATGAGTCCGGGATACTCCAAACCCACTGTTTTCCTTCATTTTCCCCTGGTCCGAGGAATTACCAACCCCAGTGAATTAATTTGCCTTTCCAGCTAGATGAGTGTTGTCTTTCAATGATTAACCCACCATGGGGAGATATATAAACTACTCTATTTGATGTATCAATTGTATCTGGGCTAGAATGTTCTTTCTCTATGCAGGTTTACCGCATTAACTCTGTGATATAATTTTGTGCCTTTTAAGGGTTCAGTATTGTCAGAATTAAACCCTGAGATTCCTCGTATTTTGATTTAACCCTGGTGTTTATTTGAATCAAAGTAGATAGAAAGGTATGAGGCGCAAGAATCTATGCCATCTGGCAACACAACGAATAAATACTTTAATGAAACGAATTACACAATAAACATCGGAATATCATTTGAGAATTCTTTAAGGCTTTCGAACAATCATCACGCGAAATATCATTACTTGGTAAATCCGCTGATAATTAGCCAATATTGAATTAGTCCTTTTTTTCATATTCTCATTTCTTATCTTTTTCACATTTAATTACGATTCTCGAAGGTAAATCAAAATCTTGACATGTATTCATTTTGCTTTTCCCATTCTAATGCTTTAGTGATCCAAAACTTTTATTTATTATCTACTATTTATAATTTTATGATTTTGAATATCCATGCCAACTTCGTAATACCTTAACATAAACACATAAACAATTTTTCATTCATTCATCTTCCCGAGCATGGACAACATGCATATGACTAATGCTCGGGGCAAACGAATCGGGTTAGAAAATGATTGTTTTTAGCGATTTAATACACGAAAATTCTCGAATGTGACTTGAACACGACACGAGAGGAACGATTTATTCATTTATTCGAGAGATGTGTTATTAAATGATTTCTAATAAGTTCTGAAGGGACCAACTTTCAGATCTCCATTAATACATTTAACACAAATAACATCAAAATGCAACATTATCATGATACAACGTATTATCGTACATAAAATTGCCCTTATGCGTAATGAACATTCAATTTGAAGTAATGATACTCGATCATGCTGTAAGGCCTAATATGAATTTTGATTTTTTTTTTTCTTCTCAAAACTGTAGTGAATCAGGAGGTAGACATGAGTATTTTCTTCAATTTTTAATTCTCCACTTGAACTTGAAACCAGTTAAGATTTTCATTCTGAAATATGATTTTTCTAGTTAATACAACTTTTTTTCTTAAAAAAAAAAAAAAAAAAAAAAAAAAAAAAAAAAAAAAAAAAAAAAAAAAAAAATTAGTCTGAATAAAACTTATTTTGTAGCATTCCTTTAAACGGAGAATCCATGAATCGTATCTGAATTTACATATTTAGCGCCTAAAGCTGAGGAAATGTAATGAGAAGTCACCTGACTTCACAAAAACTTGATTTTGTTTGTAATTTTCTCCCTATTTAAGCCATTTGATGGAAAATATACTTGAAAAATAAGCTTAGTAGATACAGAGTGCGCCACAGAAAATTACAGAAACTTGTAAAGCATGTCAGTAATGAAAAGAATACGTAGGAGTCGCCGCCTGGCGGAGAAGAGGCACATTAAAGATGAGCGCTTGGAAAAAGAGGAAATTGTTGTTGCTGCGTTGGCAACAGTGGAAGTTTACCAACAAGCATTGAGATTCGTATGTGTGCGTTGGGTTTTGATTGTTAACTGTCGTTTTCATCATGTGACGGTGTGTCCCCATGTTTTGGTATTTGAAGAGATTCTCTATAAATTTTGTTGTTTAATTATGAGAGTATGGAGCCACCAGTTATCATAAGTTTAAGCTTGTCTGACTAATCTTTGGACAAAGTGATTTTTTTTCATCAGAAGACGACTGATTATTTTTTGTTAATTAATTAATAATAATACCTAGCTTAATCTTGTAAAATGGTTGTCAATTTCCTACTCTTTCTCATTCTAGTTCATCCCTTTTTGTCCATTCTCTAAGGACCTTCGCTGTGGAATCCAAGGTAAGTTTAGGTAAAGCATAAAAATTGGCGAGCATTATTTATGTTTGCATTTGTTTTGTAATTTGAATTATACCATAGAGCCATATTATATACATGGAGAATTAATCTACTTATCTACAATCAGAACTTATCAATATTTGCGAGTCGATTCAGTGCTGACATTTGTAGGGGAGAAAAATCGTACAAATGGAGTACAAATTTGTTTTGCCTCTTTTCCGCCAGGCAGCGACTCCTACGTATTCATTTCATTACCAACAAGCTATAATTATTACTACTTATTTGATAAAATCGCTGTTTGGCCTGGTGGGGTTGTAGAAGAGTGAAAGAGAGCTCATTGGAAAGGAGAAGCTCCCCTTTGTAGAAGTGTCTCGCCCCTGTGCGTTCTAAGGGACAGCTAGCGCGCATGGTGGTCGTTCAGTGAACCGCATCTTATCATTCTTGTCAATTCTTTGTCAATCATAAAGATATAGGGATGGGACGTCGAAACGAAAACATCGCTCATCCTACATCAATATTGACATTGATTTTTGGAAAACATGAAATCTGTTGTGTACACCAACTGCCCATTAACTCTGGCACGTCTTTTGAACAAAATTTGGACAGCTTATGCCAAAATAAGCAATATGCTGCACAGAATTGGGAGAAAACTTGAAAATTTCCTAGATAAGTGCTTGAACAATGAAAATTAAAACCCTTATTCATTATATTATAAAAGGAATTCATACGTCAAAGCTCTTAAATTTCTGTATGAAAAAGGTATTAATGTTTTTCTTTTTGACAGCTTGGGTTCTTTTAAGAAAAAATTAAGCTCTAACTTACAGCTCACTGGCTTTCAGGATGGTTTTTCCTTTCTCTTTCTTTTTATATTCTTTATTTTATAATTTTTTGGTTCATTAGATAGTTATGTTTATTCTTCCATTTTGGCACACAGTTCACTATTTTGTGCTTTGCATTTTTTCTGATTGTCTGAACTCCGCCGAAGAGCACAAGTTTTTTTTTAAACTTATTCTTCGGTGGGCAACGGTATTTATTTGAGTTATGTTAAATTTTCAAATTTATATAATTTTGTCTTTTTGTTCCCTTTTGGTTTGTAGTAAATTTTATGTTGTTGCCAATAAATGAATATTTGATTTGATTTGATTATTTTGAAACCCCCTTATTGGGATGCTATCTTTCACAATAGAACGAATTATAACAATATTAGTAATACTTTATTTTTTAAATTTGCCTTCAAATAAGTAAGTTTCCATGGCGCGCCCTATACTGGGGTTCCTATCGAATAAGTTAGGTTTGCTCTTATCAGGCAAGTTAACGTTATTTTAATCGTTGGTCAGTTGATAACGATATTTTCTGAGGCATTGCTAAGACAAACCAATTTGTTTAATTGCCTTGTGTCTTCTTTCGCCTGTAATTCGCTCATTGTTGTTCATTGTCACGATTTTTGTGTTTGAATTCTTCAATTTTGTCATAGGGAGGAAAGTAGGAAGGTACTCACGTGTAAAGCTCCGTGAATGATAGGCCCCGCTTGGCCGATATAAAGCGTTGAGGCGCTGTCGAAATCCAATTCTTGAGGATTTTTGACGACGTACACTCCATCTAAATGAACGCAGTTGTACGAAATGTCGACTCGATCTTCTTTGACTGCGATGCCGATTGTAGACCACGTTGAAAACGATGTGGGAACTCTGAACGAAGCGAGTGTTTGAGAGACGTACATTGACGAAGAAGTGTACAGAAGGGAGACGTTACTGGTGTTGGGGCCGATTTCTTTGACGTGGACGCCCAACTCGACGACCTGTAAGAGGAGATTGCCAGTGATTAGATTCACGAAAAGGGGGCAGGGCAAATTTAGGAGTTTTTGAGATGGATAGGGCCTTAGTTGGTGGGAAGGGTGCCGACCAACTTGCCCCACCATCTTTTGTTGCTGTGCCAGCAACTGATATTTCGACTGAATCACGTCACTGACACTATTTCGCTGAAAAATTTCCTTTTAGCGCATGTTTGCACGTCAAATATTTACATCTATATGTATCTAGAATAGAATAGAGAATAGAGAGTTTTATTTGTCGTGGTGAGAAACGTATGTCTCGTAAACAAAATAAAGTAGCAATGAAAAGAAAAACGCTGCAAATTCATACACACGGGTTGGTTATTCCTCGGAACAGGCATATGGAGACTCATTTCTTCAACATGGGGAAAATGGGAAACAGTGGGTGTGGCGGGTCCCGGACCCATTCCAATCGATTCAGGGTCCAAAATTTAGTGGAAAATGATACCCTACACGCCTAGATACCAGAAATCTCGAAAACACACATTCAAAATGGGAAGATAGGCACCCATTTTGACTCATAGCCTCATCTAGAGGGCACCAATCGTTCCGGGACCCATCTCATTGGATTCAGCGTCCAAAAGTTAGTGGAAAATGATACCCCACATGCCTAGGTAGGAGAAATCTCGAGAATCCATTTTTCGAAATACACATTTTGACCCCTACTCCGCCCAAATTTGGTCCAACCGGGCTGAAAAGTTTTGAGGACCAACAAGAAACATATGTAATTCTTCGAGGAATTTTTTCTACATTTTTTAAAACCCATCACCATCACTATCACTCATTCGTGGGCGAAGGACACTGCGTAAGAAGCTAAAAGTCTCTGGGGCAAAGTCATGGTGCGCAATTCAGTGGACCCATCCATGCTGAGGGTGGTATGACCCAGAAACCTGCTGCGTTCAACTCGAATGACGGCGCATTCCGTGATGAGGTGCCGAACCGTGTCAGGTAAGCCAAAGTTACAGACCCGACATGGTTGAACCCGGAAAGGGTGATAGTGAACAGGTCCAGGGTGATGCGGCTGCATCTTGCCCCAGCGCAGCGAACATGAGTCAGTGTGCTCTTGATGAAGAGCGGGTGGTCATGGTTGAGGTAGGAAGCCTATTGCCCTTTGAGGGCTTTTGGATTTTTCGGGTAGAAGTTGTACTTGGAGCAATCAGCCATCTGTACATCCACCTCCCTACATTTCTTCTCAAGGTTTTCAACAAAAGTGCTCTTCTACTCCTTCAGATTTTCTGCAGCAGCCACCATACAGGAACTGCAGTACGCCTGCTCAAAAAAACTCTCCATCTGTAGTGCCCAGTTGTATCTGCGATCAGCCAGGCTAACAGAGAGTTTCACTAGGTGGTTGAAACATATCCTGGGGAGTCTGTCGTCACCCATCCTCAGCAGCCTTGTCCACCATCCAATCATGGCTATTAAGAATTTCAGATGTGGGAGACCATGTTCAGTTCGGAGTCCGAAGCAGTCCGGCGTTGACCATCCAACGACCATGTCTCGCAGGCATCCAGAGCCATGGAAGCAATCATAGAGCTGAAGAGAGCCCGCCATGTCTCTGGTGAGTCGGACTCAGATTTGAATTCAATAGACCATGTAGCCTTATATGCTGCAATCCCCTTTCGAACAGCAAGCTTTGCGTGAGCTGAGAAGAGCCCAGATCTGGAAAAGAGGACTCCCAGAAAGTTGAATGAACTCACAACCCTGAAGCAGACCCATTCACATGGGAAATTGTAATGCTTGTGGCGACCTCTTCTTATGGAATACCATCATCTTTGATTTTGACCTATCTACCCATTTTGGAAATTTGTTTTCGAGATTTCTGGTACCTAGGCGTGTGGGGTATCATTTTCCACTAAACGTTGGACCCTGAAACGATTGGAATTGGTCCGGGACCCGCCACACCCACTAGTTCCCCCATTTTTCCCATGTTGAAGAAATGAGTCTCTATGTGCCTGGTCCGAGGAATAACCAATCCCAGTGTAAGAATTTGCAGCGTTTTTTTGTGATTATGTATAGCGGTCGAGCGTGCTCATCCCCATGCGATTATGCCAAAACTTTTGATGCTCTGCTGCAAGAGAGCCCTGTACACTCTGATTTAACATATTCCTACCGAGGCCACAGTGAAACAGTTTCAGTTTTCGTAATGATTGAGTAAGTGACCATGAGACTATCCCATTTGAGATCATTATATTATTGTTATTCCCAGGCATCTTGTTGACTGAACTTGTTCCAGCCCTGGGCAGGAGCATACGCCAGAGGCTGCTGTTCATCAGAGCTACATATTATGTGTATTATGAAAGGGATCATGACATGTTTTTAGTCCAGTATCGGTGTGTTGAAACGAAGATAGTCTCTGTGGATGCCCTTCGCCACTCCACCAATGCCAAGATTGACATCTACAGGCGCCTTAGGGATATGCTCTCATAAGTTATTCCATCAGCAGAAGATTCGTGGACATGTCTCGAGCGTTCGATACAGATAAATCCACTTCTGGTGATGTCACCTTTGACAAGGCCCTCCAAAGTGCTAATAGCATAAATGCGAAGGCTTAAATGCGCTATTCACGAATTTGGAGTGTGCCGCGTCGACAAGTTGGCACCTTCTAACCCCCAACAGGCATTTACCACTTCACTTGTCCCGTCGAAGACACGGCGTCGAAACTTACTCAGGAACAATACAAGGGTGGTGTGAAGGTTTGAATTGAAGATTGTACCTTCCTCCGGCTGCAGTCTGAAAGCCCCCCTCCCCTCTGGCAGTCACTTCTGCCGTCATCCCGCAATTGTGAATTTAATAGAACAAGCTCGCTACTAGTTTGATCGTTCGGGGGAGGGTTTCAAACTACGAAGTGACTGTACCGGGACCATCCTGACGCCTATGGGCCGCTCCTCAACTTGGAGGCAATGCCTCAACAACGATTCCTCGGTTGATATTGTTCTCAAAACGCGTTGTTCCCTCCAACCCGTGCACCGCCACAATTAAGTAGCATTTGTGCCTTGATTATGAGTTGGGTGAAGAGAGGAGGCAAGACGGGAGAGTTTCTGAGATAATCAATACAAAATTCGCTAGTTTTGATAGGAATCGTCCCGATTGGGTTCTTGTGACGTAACGTGTTCATGTGATGAACATACTTTCGAAAACTAACCTAATCGTGAATCTAAGATGAAAGTATATGAAGAATAGAAATGTTTATCTGTCTATGATTTTGACAGTTTTCACAATCTAGGCGAGTAGGGTATCATTTTCCACTAAATGTTGGACGCTGAGTCTCCATGCTCCTGGTTTGAGGAATAACCTACCCCTGTAAATGAATTCGCAGCGTTTTGCCAATATTTTCATACAAAAATCGATCGAATCAAATATGGGTGGGGTAGGGGTCAAAATGTGTACTTTGAAAAATGGGTTTTCAAGATTTTTGACGATCCAGGCGTGTGGGGTATCATTATCGACTAAACCTTGAACGCTGAATTCAATGAAACGAGTCCCAGAATAATTGGCACCCACCGGACGAAGTTATGGGCCAAAATGAGTATCTATCTACCCATTGTGTATATGTGTTTTCAAGATTTCTGGTACCTAGGCGTGTGGGGTATCATTTTCCACTAAATTTTGGACGATGAATCCATTGAAATGGGTTCCGGTATGATTGGCGCCCTCTGGATGAAGTTGTGGGTCCAAATGGGTACCTATTTACCCATTTTGGATGTGTGTTTTCGAGATTTCAGGTACCTAGGCGTGTGGGGTATCGTTTTCACTAAATTTTGGACCCTTAATCGATTGGAATGGGTCCAGGACCCGCTACACCCACTGTTTCCCCATATGCCCCATGTTGAAGAAATAAGTCTCCATGCGTCTGGTCCGAGGTAACCAACCCCTGTGAATGATTTTGCAGCGTTTTTCATTATGTACCAATGTTTACTACAAGAAAAGGAACCCTAACCACCTACATACGTTGTCAAATCATCATCACCAAAAAATCATTTTTGAAATCAGTCCTGTAGTTGAAGATACTCCCAGAATTCACATTCACAATACAAAATTCAGGCGAAATCCATTGAAATTTAAAACTTAGGTCTCACAAATGTCACGCCAGCAGAGGTGCATAAAGGCTAATGTCGATGAAAAGGTATTAATATCATCGGAGAGTAGATGGTGCTGCGATCTATGGGTTTTTCTCAAGCGCCTGTTAGCAGTTGTGATAACTGCAAGCTCTCAGCTCAATAAATCCATCGTGGCAGAACATTTTTGTGAATTATTTCCAAGCACTGGACAGTCCGTAATGTGACAAAATGGAGGAAAATATACAAATTACGCTGCAAAGTGGTGATCTTGCATCAATGTTCTACCCAAATCGAACATGGCAAACCAGTCTAGTTTAGTTTTCAGTCTAGCGAAATTATAGTTTGAGAGAAAATTCCCAGACTCTGGGAGACTTAAGCAAGTGGGGTGTCATTTTCGTCTAAATTTTGGACGTTGAATTGTTACAATTGGATCCGAACGGATGGGAACAAAAATGATTGATGTCCATCAATTCTCTGTAAAAGTTGAGCTTTCAATTTTCAAGAGAGATTTGGAACAAAAATGCGAGTTAATCCACTTCGAGGTACCATTTTTCGGTAGGTTCTCCAAAAACAATCGCATATTTCCCGAATTTCACGGCTACATTAGCAGTAAAACGTCTTCAGTTGAATCAAAATTTAGAATGGGAATACTGTCGGAAGGCAAACCACAACTGGGAGCAGAGGAACTAATTTTGTGTGCTCGTTGGACGTTCTTGTTCCATCCATGTCACGACATCCGTTTCGTTATAACCCTTGTTCAGTCCCACCCTTTATTTACATACGCGGGTCGAGCTACATGAGGCAAATATTAGGGGCATACAAGACCTATAGGATGTCCCAGAGGGAGGACCTGAGCTTCATTGTGGGGACTATTGAGACGGCGAGATGAAAATAAGGGCGAACGAATCAGTTTCGCCGGTTCTCCCCTATGAACGAATACATTAGTGAGGAAATAACGAGACTGAGCAGCCATATTTTAGAGTTTCTTATCGATTTTCGAATATTTTGCGGCAGACATGGCAGTCGAGGAAGCCATTCGTGATAAATTGTGCGCTTCTGCTTACGCAATTAAACGAATTCGGTTCTGCGCTGCTCAAAAACCATGAAAAACCCCACAGGCTAGAAGAGTCTCTGATTTCAAAGATTCCAAGACCAAGTTTCCACAGGCTAGGAGGGTCTCAGAGTCTAAGCCATTAAATAGAAGCTTCCACAGGCTAGGAGAGTCTCAGAGTCCAAGGCATCAAGACCATGTCTCTACAGACTAGGAGAATCTCCAAGTCCAAGGCTTTCAGGACTATGTTACCACAGGCTATGAAAGCCCTAGAGTCCAAGCATTCCAAGACCATGGCCTCACAGGCTAGGAGAATCTCAGTGTCCAATGCTTTCATGACCAAGTCTCCACAGGCTAGGAGAGTCTCAGAGTCCAAGCATTCCAAAACCATGGCCCCATAGGCTAGGAGAATCTCAGTGTCCAATGCTTTCATGACCAAGTCTCCACAGGCTAGGAGAGTCTCAGAGTCTAAGCATTCCAAGACCATGGCCCCACAGGCTAGGAGTTTCAGTGTCCAATGCTTTCATGACCAAGTCTCCACAAGCTAGGAGAGTATCAGAGTCCAAGCATTCCAAGACCATGGCCCCATAGGCTAGGCGAGTCTCAGTGTCCAATGCTTTCATGACCAAGTCTCCACAGGCTAGGAGAATCTCAGAGTCTAAGGTATTCAAGACCAAGTCTCCACAGGCTAAGAGAGTCTCAGAGTCCAAGGCTTTCGAAAAGAAGTATCCAAAGTCAAGGAGAGTCTCAAAGGCTTTCCATGGCCAAGTCTCCACAGGCTAGGAGAGCCTTACTACTCGCTCAAAGATATCTTCCTGGTAATTTCTGGCCACAATTTTTTCTCCTTGTTGACAAAAAGTTGAACGTGGATGTACGTGACGTCATCTGAAAATGCAGAAAATTACCAGAAAGTAAGCCAATGTGCGCAGGTGCTTGTAAGTAAGAGCGTCAGGCTGTGAAGTTAGTTACCGGTGTGTAGCACTTCCTGAATGAGAAGGAAGAAATAATGATTACAAAAGTGGTCTGCCAAGTCCGTGCTCCTGCTTTCCCATGTAAAACACCTGAAAAGTTGTTTCGACTCAGCGAGATAAACTCGATGTCTCCCCAGAAAACAAGAATTCCTACTACCCCCCCCCCCCCCCTCATTCCCCTCAATCCACGAGCAAGATGGAAGCAAGCCACTCTGCTCTCATTATTACGTGCTCCGCATTTCACATTCTCGCACCCCGACATACTCATCGTTCCTCGACAAAGGAAATCCTTTCGCGTTTGTTCGTTATTCCACCAGCGCTGATGGTAATTCCGACCAATTTCAAAATACCTACAGCGCACTGTAGGGGTACCAGTGAGCGTTGAGAATAATAATTGAGTTTGTTTTCGAACGGGAATACAATTCACAATGAATCCACTTCTATCGAGGGTGGTGGATCATGATATTCGCCATAGACGCGAGCCCAATCATTTTCTACCTCCGTTCTGATCCATCGTCCTTTTCACATCATCACTGAAATCGACAGCAGAAGAATTCCAAATTTCACGTTCGACTAGACATTTACTATCGACTTGTTTGAGTAACGACTTGAGTAACGACTTGTATGACATCCACGTCATCTGATCGACGGTAAAATCACGGTCGTGTTATTATTCATTTGCTATTTTATTTCAATCCAATCGATTCAGCGTCCAACAATTAGTGGAAATTGATACCCCACACGCCTAGACCGCCAAAATTCTCGAAAATCCATTTTCAAAATACAGTTTGGCGCATGGTCGCGCAGTTGTGCGGTGTGCGCAAATAAGATATTTGAGATCCTTGCAAAAAGTATGAAGATTCAAATGAAAAATTGGTGTTTATCCCACTTAAGACACCCTGTATAGGAGGGCCTCAGCCACTTGTAAGCAGATAGCAAAACTGAAGACACGTACTCTGGAATTCTTCAGATGCAACATAGCAGAAGGGAGCCAATTGGGCTGCACGTTGAAAATGAACAGCAGAAATAGGCAGCGACGTAAAGAGCTTCATCTGCGTCTGTACTGCCACCAAAAATAGAGAGAAAAATTGGTGCTGGGGGTTGTTACCTCGGACCTGAGAATAACACGATTCACTTTTGACAGAGCAAGAACTATCCAGGTAGGTATATTGTTCTGGTTCAACTGTTGATTTTGTGTTAGACGTCAAGTTGATAGCACGACAACATGGAGAGCCTATACTCAGAGGGCTCTCCCAAACCAACGCTTCCTGTGAATTACTTTCAACAGGTTAGGAGAATTTCAGAGTCCATGGCTTTCAAGACCAAGACTCCACAGGTTATGAGAGTCTCTGAGTCAAAAGCTTCAACACCAAGTTTCCACAGGCTAGGAGAGTCTCAGTGTCCAAGCCTTCTAAGACCATGTCCCTGCATGCTGGGAGAGTCTCAGATTCCAATGCTTTCAAGACCAAGACTCCACAGAATTGGAGAGTCTTTGAGTCCAAGGCTTTCAAGACCATGTCCCCCGCATGCTGGGAGAGTCTCAGTTTCCAATTCTTCCAAGACCAAGTCTCCACAGGCTAGGAGAGTCTCAGAGTCCATTGATTTCAAGACCATTCATCCACAGGCTTGGAGAGTCTCACAGCCCAATGCGTTCAAAACCATATCCACACAGACTATGAGAATCTCTGATCCCACGGTGTTCATACCATGTTTTCATAGGCTAGGAGAGTCTCAGAGTCCAAGGCTTTCAAGGCCAAGTCCCACAGGCTTGGAGAGTCTCAGAGTCCAAGGCTTCCAAGAACAAGTCTCCACAGGCTAGAAGAGTATCTGAGTCCAAGGCTCAACTGTAAACTGCATAAAATGAAGCTCCCCATGACCTGAGATGCCGTTTTGATCTTGTTGAGATCCTTTGAACACCTCTTAAAGCCATACTGTCTACAATACCATTGCTCATAAGGCTTCAAAAGTACCCTAATGTCTACTCAATTCGTCGTAATCACGTTTTCCAACCCAATCGCAGTGCTCTTCAGCAGATCACCAATTCCGTTTGTACACTTTTGTTCTCTCCTTCACTACCAGAATTCATGGAAAACCGGTTCCTGTCTCCCTGTGTGAAAGTAGTTCGCCAAAAATAGATGAGCTGGCTCTCGGGCGCGATCCAAGTACCTACTCCTGACGATAAACCCATTTCCCATTCTCTCTTTCGACTCGGGGGGTTTTCACCTGACAGATCTTAATGGCGCCCATCAGATAAGAGTGAGCTATTACACTCACCCATACACACACCATCAGGAATCATTAGCACATGATTGGTGAGTTCCTATTTCCTCAGGGAGTATCAAACTCGTACGGGCTCATTTTGGGGTAGATTTGTAGATAATGTTTGTTGATAACGAACACGAACCCTCCTGTAACGATCCTCCACTATCCTGCCAACCAGGAGGGAATTATTTATGTCGATGGTCTTGTTAAACAGCCCCTAATTCGCCGTATCTATTAAAATATTGATTGAACTGAATGTAAGTAAAATTATGAAAATATCGTAACTTACGTTATCCAACGGAGTCGTGACGGCGAATAAAAATCCACCTTTTGAGTCGGCGAGCTTCAACGTGAAGGCTACGGAGAATTCTGGATAAAACTTTTCTGGGAAGAACAGCCTGTAAGGCGCTTTTATATCCGAGCCTGGTCTTATTCCTGTAAAAAGGCGGAAACGCAGTCATTAGGGCGATGAATATTATGTTTATAATGGAGTGACTGAAACAGGAAAACAAGTCAAGTGCGTTTCGTCGAAAGGATCCAAAGTCGACGAGAAAATTGTACAATCAAGACGATTTATAACCGCCGCCGTAATTATTTCAGAGCAACTGGGCTGAAAATTGACTTACTATAGAGCATTTCTTGGTTGGATATTCCTTGAATAATCAACTTATGTTTTCATGCAGAAAATCAATCTCCGATTTGCCACACATTTCTTTTCTGGGCGTTTCAAGGTGTCTAGATCAAAATAAGCAACGTCCATCCGCCGTTCACGCCGTTTATGGTAGTCCAAAATTTTCCAAAAATCTGGAATTTTGGTCAGAAGGGACAACTCTCCGGCTCTTGTAGCTCCTCGAAATGAAATTTGGGGGATTTAGGGGTCAAAATGTAGTATATTAGGCATTATCCTGTTTGATGTGGAATTACCGATCAGATAAATAGGAATAGAGCAGCTCAACGAATTGGTAGGGCAGCTTTCTCTTTAACATATGCATCAGGCCTTCGTGCCAGACTTGTTCAAAAGCGCATGGCACATCTAGAAGGATGGCGCTTCTCCGATGATGTTTTCTATTCTATACACTTGGCCGATTGTGGAGTGCTGCTGTCAAAACCTTAACTGGTGGTTCGGAATCTGAGAGAGTTTCTGAGTCCATGGCCTACAAGACCTAGTCTCCACAGGCTAGGAGAGTCTCAGAATCCAATGCTTTCAAGACCAAGCCTTCAGAGGATAAGAGAGTCTTACAGTTGAAGGCCTTCAAGACTGAGTCTCCACAGGCCAGGAGAGTCACATAATCCAATGCTTTCAAGACCAAGACTTCAGAGCCTAGGGGAGTCTCAGAGTCCAAAGCCTTCAAGACCAAGACTCCACAGGATATGAGAGTTTCTGAGTCCAAGGCCTTCAAGACCTAGTATCCACAGGCTATGAGAGTATCAGAATCCAAAGCTTTCAAGACCTAGTATCCACAGCCTAGGAGAGTCTCAGAATCCAATGCTTTCAAGACTAAGCCTTCACAGGATAAGAGAACCTTAGGCCGGGTACACACGTTGAGGATTCCGGAGAGATTCCGAAGAGGGATTCCTCTGAGGAAAACCTCTGAGGCGGCCGGAGCCGGACGGAGCATCCACACGTACGGGAAAACCAGGAGGCTTCGGCCAGAGGTTTCGACACGCGAGAGGCCTTTCGAGGAAAAAACAAACTCGAGCGATACCTACAACCGATCACCTGGCCTGGCGGCCTGTTCGGTCCGCCTCAACTGAAGGCCTCGACCCGTCCACACGGTCCGTCAGCCGGAAAGGAATCGATCAACGTGTGTACCCGGCCTTAGAGTTGAAGGCCTTCAAGACTGAGTCTCCACAGGCTATGAGCGTCTCAGAGTCCAATGCTTTCAAGACCAAGCCTTCTCAGGATACGAGAGTCTTAGAGCTGAAGGCTTTCAAAACCGATTTTCCACAGGCTTGGAGAGTATCAGGATCCAATGCTTTCAAGACCATGTCTCCACAGGCTAGGAGAGTCTCAGAGTCCATGGCTCTCAAGACCACGTTTCCACAAGCAAGGAGAGTCTAGGAAATCGTGGCTCACAAGACTATATCTCCACAGGCCAGGAGAACCTTAGAGTCCATGGCTTTCAAGATATATCTCCACTGGCCAGGAGAACCTCGGAGTCCAATGCTTTTAAGACCGTGCAAGTGTATTAGGCACATTCCTTCATCATCTGTACACATGCGACCTGCCAGAAGTTGAAGTCAACACTATAGCTACGTTTGCAGATGACACTCCAGTCCTCAACAAATCAATCCCAAAAATCAGTCAATGGGTATTAGAATCAAATGAAATGAGGTCAAATCCATGCTTTCATGATTTCACCTGTCTCAGGATCGGCTACGTTCCCACATTTCTCAACAACAGCCATTCTTTTAGCGAATGAGGCCAAATACGCTGACGCTGGACGCCAAGCTCAGGTGGAAGGAACAGGTCAAGGAGCAAGTTCTTGCACTGCAGATTCTTCTACAGGGGTTGGTTATTCCTCTGACCAGGAGCATGGAGACACATTCCAATCGATTCAGCGTCCAAAATCTAGTGGACACCAATCGTTTCAGGACCCGTCTCATTGGATTCAGCATCCAAAATTACTATTTCGTGCTGAAGGGCACTGCTTCTGACATATCACGTAGCTTTATTCTTCAAGCATATTTCCTTCAGTTGAATGGGGAACAGGAAATATCGAATCATTGCGTCGTGAAGGGTAGCAAAGTACATTTTTCACAAATATCTTGGCCGAGAGATGTAGGCTGTTCACTATTGTTACAGAAGAGGCTCCGAACAAAAGACCAACAGCCCGCGGGTCGGAGTTTCATAGGATTTTTATTACGATTGTGATATACGCTTGGGTGAATGGAGGCCACGATAAATCAAAAGACCACAATATGACGGGGTAGGTATATTGCAAAGTGAATCAGGGGGGCTGATAAGTCTGTTTTCCCCCCAAACGACCCGTACAGTCCACGTGAGGCTTTCAACTTCCAAACAAGTTGCGAATAAGGGAAGTGACGACCCGCGTGGCGCTAACAACTCTTCATTTCCCACCGAAAATTTGAAACTTTGCGCATCACCGTCGAAACTGTATTATCAACTCTTTATTCTCTCCCGTCGGGAAAACGAAATCAAGAGACTTCATTTTGTGTGGACGATGAGGGGATGAGGAATGAATCCTGTGGGAAGAAGCTGAGTTGAATCTTTTTTTTATTGGATCAAAAATAAAATAGAGACGCGGAAGTGAGGAAATTGAGGCGAAACTAACGAATCAGTTTTGTTGAAAAAGAAAAACTTGGGTGAAAAGAGCTTCTCGAGAGGGAAAGTTAGCTTCGGCCTGTCACCATGTTCAAACGAGAAACCGGCACTTTTGAAGTAACGCGAGTGGAAGCAACACCCTGGAACTTTTCTATTTTCTTTTTGCCGTGTGAAGAGAAAGCGTGCGTCTGCGGAAGAATCCGGGTTTTTCCTTTTCACAAACCCAATGGGGGCTTCTGCCTTCAATTTTCGAACTCGCCGATTGCTCGCGTGGAAAATGGAAAGGAAAAACAAGGGAGGAAAGTTCTGAAGGGAAAGAAAAGTACTGGGCTCGGCCAAGTTTGTCCAAAACCGTCCGTCACTGATTAATCCACGACCAGTAGGTTTTCACTGGATATTTTGGGAGCTGGTGATTACAACTGTTGAAAGGACCTTTTCGGAAATATTGCCTCAGAAGCTTCGTACTAGCAAAAGCCATGTTTCCTTTACAAAATGGAATGAAACAATTTTCGCTTTTCCTCATTTTACTACCTCTCGAACAAATTCGAATTTTCATCTGCCCTCATCGCCTTTCAACAAAGACATCTTCTGCAGTAGCATTCTAACAAGATATTTCACTAAGATTATTAACAATTACGTGGAGCATAAATATGGGAGAAACAGTGAATTTAGAGTGTCTCGGACTCATTCCAATCGATTCAGGATCCAAAATTTAGTGGAAAATGATACCCCACATGCCTACATACCCCCCGCCCCCTCCCCTCACCCACATTATTACCTGTACCCCCACCAAATTTGGTGCAATCAGAGAGAAATGTTTCAAGGACCAATTTAAGAGAAACACGGGTCCCTGATATTTTTGTACTTTTAGAAAATTTTCAACTACTAAAAACGGCGTAGACGGCGGACGGACATTTTGCATTTTGGTTGGTAATTCCTTGAATAGATCATGTCTAGATCTTGTCATGGATATATGTCTAGATCAAAAAAGTCAAATGTCCGCCATACGCCAGGTGGTGGACAATTTTCTAAAAATCTAAAATTTGGGTCAGGAGGTCAGTTTCCGGCTCTAGTTGGTCCTCGAAATTGTCCAACCCGATCGGACCGAATTCGGGGGAGTAGGGGTGGAGTAGGGGTCTAAATGTGTTTTTTGAAAAATGGATTGAATATGGATTTTTGAAATTTCTGGTACCTAGGCGTGTGGGGTATCATTTTCAACCGAATTTTGGACGCTGAGTCCAATGAGACGGGTCCCGGGGCGATTGGTGCCCAACGGAAGAGATTAAGGGTCAAGATGGGTATCTATCTACCCATTTCAAATGTGTTTTCGAGATTTCTGGTACCTAGGCGTGTGGGGTATCATTTTCCACTAAATTTTGGATCCTGAATTGATTGGAGTTGGTCCGGGACCCGCCACACCCACTGTTTCCCTCATTTTAGATTAATTACACAGGGGTAGGCCTAGTGGCCCATTGTGCTAGCCCCTGGTTGGTCACAAAGCAAGCCAGACCTACAAAGACAAACACGCATGTTGTGATATGCCCCCGGACAACCGTTTTGGATAGTTACTGCCGGTACTAAATTGGCCTCACGACGTCGAGTAAACGCCGGGGGGTGCTGGATCCGAACCAGCAGCCTTGAAACATTGACCACAGAAGTCTCGAGCCCTTAGAGACCAATGCCTTAACGACCTCGGCCACCTCGGCCCCCTTTTCCCTCATTTTCTCAATGTTGAAGAAATGAGTCTCCTTGCGCGGTCCGAGGAATAACCAACCCCTGTGTTTGCAGCGTTTTGTTCTGAACACCATGAAAAGTATACTGTCAAATATTCAGGCCAATTGAAGAGGTTGACCTCGCATGAGCTTGGCCATGATTACATCAGGTCCATTATTCAATGAATAACCATCTAAAACTGAACGCACTAGAAATCAAATATCTACAGAGGGTGTCCAACGAGTTACGAATTTTGGTCGTTATTCCGAAAAATTGAGTTGAATCAACAAACGGGTAGTTTCTCGGGAATCAGCTTGCTTCAAAAACAATGAAAATGCATGTGCCACTCTTTATATTCCACCATCATCAACAATCTTGGGGTTGCGCAACTTTGCGAGCTCGCTGAACCTCTTGCGCGCAAACATAAAAATTGTTTGAGGGATCAAATTTTTGAACAATTTTGGGTAGAATCCGAATCTGCAATAAAATCACGAAGGTTGGTTATTCCTCGCGCCTGGACACTCATTTTAATCGATCGAGCATTCAAAGTTTAATGGAAATTGATACCCTACACGCCTAGCTACCAAAATGTCAAAACTCTCATTCAAAAGAGGTAAATGGACACCCATTTTGAGCCATAACCTCTTCTGGTAGGCGCTAATTGTCCCAGGACCTTGAATCTCATTGGATTCAGCGTCCAAAATTTAGCCGAAATTGATACCCCACTCCACCCCATTATCTGAAGAATACACTATCAACAAGCAATAGATGAAGCGCCATTGCAGTGTGGCGGTAGTGGTCTTAGCTCGTTTATGTGTCTTGAGGCGAGGAAGGTTACAACAAAATGGACACACAACAACGAATCACTCTACATTTCGAGTAGAACAAAAGAGTTGAAGTGAAAGGTTTCTAGGAATAGGCCCAGGTACTGCACTTATTATTTGTACCTAAACAGTATTGAATTTGAAATTAAATGCAAGGTCCCAACACCCTGATTTATTTCTGCCATGTCAAAAATCATTGCGGAAATTAAATGGTTCAAAGAAGAATGTTTTTGTTCACTCCCACTTGGACGATTTTAGTGAGCAGGAGGGTAGAACATATCGTGGGACACCCTGTTATTACATCGAACTCAATAAATTCACTCTTACGGAGAAAATACTTCTCCTTCCAAACAAATTTGTGAAAATTTAGACTTACCCATCGCAGGAAATCCGTCAGATCCGGTCTCAAAGTATTGGTACGTGTTGTCTTGAAACGGGATTTGAACGGCATTGAGCAAATCCTTCTCCAGAAACGCTGAAACATAACGAAAGTTTGCTATTTTGAGCACAGATGCAGGAATCCAAAAACAGGAATTTGACAAGGGCATATAAATCAAAATTACGTTACATAGGATATTTGTTATTTTTCGTTGCATCTCATTTCATGCCATAGTTTTAAATCCGTCACCCCGGTGAATAAGTGGGTAACTCAAATTTCCCAACTTTTCAGGAGGGCGTTTTTAATGTTTGAACCACCACCTAAAATCCGGATTTTTGTTTAGGAAGTTGAAATTTGAGGGGAATCACCCTATTGCTACCTACATTTTGCTATCACAACACCGATTCGGTTGACTTTATTGGGAATCCGATAATGAAGTTTACCGTCAA
>CM034008.1:8871867-8914847 GCA_019603395.1 Cyrtorhinus lividipennis
CACCTGGTACCCATCACGTAATGAACTTTAAACCACTCGACGGTAGCGTCTGCACACAACTTAGCGCGAAATCCCCTTTAAAATAGCTTTAGAACGATCTTCCTTTTTTACGCGCGCACTTTATTCTTGGGATAAAAGAGAATTGTTGGAAGGTGGTACTGAAGGGAAGATTCCTAATTGAATAAAGTACAACTTTCAAATGAAGTCTGTTCCGGCTCCCCTTTGGGGACCTGGGATGCGGTCCTTTTGTATAAATTAACCCGAGAAAGCTTTCTTGTGCCCTTTGTACCCTTTCCCCAACTACTTTTCTCACTCTTTGCCGGCTTGCTACATTTTCGGTTTTCCCACCTCTTCCCTTTTTCAACTGTTGAATATTGCGGCTATGTTTTTCTTTTCCTCCGTCTTCTTCTTATTTTTCTAGTAATTTGTATTCTTCTGGGATGAATGTAGGAAGCAACTCGGTAAAAAGAGACACAGTAAGGCCGGTGAATCAGCTTTAGAAGTTGACCAAAGTTGATCGATGTTTCAAGGCTCTAGAGGAAACCTCGTTCCGAAACCACTAAATTGAGATGAGCTTGTCGAACTGAAGCCTGATAGGGTTGGAAGAGAAACAGAAGAAACTTCGGGCTTTTAGGCGCCAGAGAGGGTTGAAGAAAAACGCAAGTTGGTCGTCGTGCGACGGAACTTCGGCCTCTGTTCGATCAAATTAAAACGTGAAAGGGAATTTCGAAAGGAATTAGCACCTGTTGCGTTGTAATTTGATCGGAAAAGTTTTCTCGTGGTTGTCAACCGTTGATGGAGTTCGTGTGCACTCCGCCGTCGCGTCCACCTGTAAAAAGGGTTTAGATTTGTTTCGGCGATAGTGACGATCGTTTCTGAACACGAACAGCCATGTCAGCTTATAAAAGAGCTCTAAATTATTTTCCCCTCAAATCGAAAACTTTCCTCAATTACGTACCTAGTTAGTTGTTTTGTTACTGTTATTTACAACAACAATAACACGTTATACATCAAACAACAACATTTTCACCCCCTTCGTGACTGTCTCTCCTAGAGTTCATTTAATCCCTTCAACCGTGTAATTGAAATTGTTGATTATTTGCCCGTTTACGCAAAACTCGTACAGCATCGCAATCTCCCTAGGGTTCAGCTTTCATAATTAGGCTGAAAGATGAAACGAGATGATGGGTAGCGTTGATATATTGTGGCTAAACGGTCCACTAACAAAAAACCACTTTCCATATAAAGTTAACGAGGGTTCGCCGTAATGTAGGACAAATAAAGGGCTGAAGGGAAATATTTTGTTTTAAATGTTTCAACCGCGTATTCTACGTTTGCGTCGTTAAGGTTTTCCATTTGAAACCCACAGAACGTCGTTGTACCATCTCCATTTCGCTTAAAAATAATAAATTGTTTCTCGAGAGGATCAACCGTTTATAAATGTTGGATGGTTGGAGTCTCATATTGTTTTACCGCGGCGTAAATTTCTCACACTGCGGTCACCTTAACGGTGACAAATCTTCGTCGCAGCAAACAAAAACCGGTTAAATAGGCAAAGGCTCTGTTTGCTGGGAAAAGGGCGAGAAGGAAGAATCGTCTTGTTCTCTGTGGCTGGAGGCCCTTCCTCTACCGTTAATTTTTCCAAAGGGCCTCGAAAGACCGCTCTACGGAGAATCCCTTCTCCATGGTGTCACGTGAACGCACCATCGATTCCAACTAGATTAGGGATGGGACATCGATGTTACCATCGATATCGCAAAGTCAATATCGATGGGTATCAAACATTGGCCTCTCACCATCGATGTTAGCCACCATTTAATATCAACCATCAAAAATTTCGTTTTTTGTAGTCAATTTGTTGGCGAAACACTATCGATAGCTTTCTGCAAATTTAAGAAGGTGTAAGAACCGGAATAAAATCTTGTTTTCAAGATGTTTGCTGTTGTAGTTGGAATTACTTGTTTGAATGGGAGATTTTCTTGTTTCATTGAACTTTCCTTAAATCACATGATTGTTTAGGTAAAAGCAGTGTTGCCACGAATTCAAATCTTAATATCAGAATTTGTATAATTATCTCGTTCTTGTTAGCAAGAATCGACTTTTGTCTTCAATTTCGTCAGTTTATGGTTTATTTATTTATTTATCACCACTGATGGTGAGAAATTGACCATCGAAAGTGAAACATCGATGTTTCGATACTATCGACCTTCGATGGCCATCCCCAAACTAGGTTGCCATAGAACAAGATTATTTAGGGAAGTAAGGAGTTTTATGTCACACAAATTCAAGCAGCAATTCTATTTTGCAATTATTCAATCAAAATTTAACTTTGCACTGCCAATATGCAGTTCAGCTCATAAAAACAAATTATTTACATCCGATCGTAGTCACTCAAGAAACAGTAATTGCATTTGAAGAGTTGTGTATTCTTGATCTCCAATGTCTAATACACAAAACAACTACAATATTTAAGAAATATCTAGAAAATAAAATCGAAAAAACGATAACTGGAAACAGGAGTGGGGATAGGATTACATTGAATGTGCCCTCAGTTGAAACTACCGCAGCACAGAGATTTTAGGTATACAGCGGGGTTATATTATTTAATAATCTACCCTGAACGGTATTACGCACTAATAGTGCAGTAATGGTATCCACCCGCTTCATAGGCATGTGCGCCCTAATTATTGATATGTCAATACGCCAAATGGTTTATTTCCCTTCTAACCCCTTGTAGTCCTTGTAATCCTTCCCCAAATGTTGGTTTAGAGAACTCAAAATTCCACATTGAACTAAATCGTGCAGTGTCTCTATTTTCAAATGTTGTCTCTCATTGCACCAGTTCGAATTGTTGATCTGAAAAGTGCCCTCAGAGCTCCCTATTCGTGTAGGTCTTTCTCTGCAGAGAAATCTCTGAATTTGTGTGCGCCAAAATCAAATCATGGCTGGGGTAATGGAGGCATTGAAACATTCCACAGGTTCAGAAACATTCTTGGTTTTTCAAATTTGGATGTACTATGTTCCTACCAGCTGTTTTCCGCTTGTTTCGTTTTCCACCAAAATCCATTGCGCTCTATCAGTGTATCGGTGGAAGAGGTTAACTTTCAAGACCCCTTTATCAGATTCTTTTGAGCTTCTTTTTTTTCTTGCTTCGCATGCCTACTGATGAAACATCTGCCAACTTCCTTGTTTTGGGCCTACATTTAAAAGTTCTTGGTTGAGATAAACTCTAGGCTTCAATGCAGTTGTCTTGTCGAGTTCTTCTATCACTCGGATCGTATTTATAGTCAGGGTCCCCACCAGAGAATCATCTGAGTCCATCAAAAAAGCACATTCATCGACTTGTGCAACATTTTCGTCATCACTGCATTCAGATTCTTCAGTATGCAGTGCCAATGTATGTGAAATTTCTTTTTCAGTTGTCAAGATTTTGGCTATGTTTCGCCCCTGCTGAAGAAGAACTGTATAACATTTTTTTCCAACAGAGAGTGAATCTTGATCCATTGGAAGAATAAAGGAAGAGTGAACCTTGATGATATCAGAATGATTTAGAAGCGCATTTGTCCAAAGCCGTTAACAGTACCTATACATCTGGCAGCCACACAAAGATGTTCATTGAATAGTATCTGGACGCCTCTGAAGCGCACTTGCATGCACAAATATGCACAGTCACCTCATGTTGACTCCTCGGTAGTAAGCAGGTAACTGAGATGTAAGAGAATTTTCAAGGGGAGCACTGCTGGAGGGTGGGGTTGGGACTCAAGGTCATGCGGTTTGGCAACCATTTTGTCTGCCAAGAGGCCTCAAGGGCGTATGGATACCGTTCTAGGGTTAAGGGGCATTAACAGTCCTTAACCGCAAGGAAGAAATAGGCGAAAGGTAAGATACATGTTGGTTGCGTATTGCATGGCATTATTATTTATCATTATTTTTATGTATCATATATGCTAAGTAGTTGGTGATTGATTTCAGAGACAATGTTTGCAAGAATTTGGTCATGGCTGTGTATTTTTTTGCGGTATTTTAATGGTCATCATGCCCTAAATCGAAGTTTGGGATTTACATTGATTTCATGTTGTCTGAGCCTTATTCTCATACCAAACAATATAGCTATGAAGGACTCCAAATAACGAGATTGATTTTGTTATGTTTCAGGTGAGTGACTCTTTGCCTTCTTGACTTTGCCTTTCTACCCGTGAGTTACCTCAAAATATTTTATTCAGCAGATGTATATATGTATTAGATGTACTTTTTTTCCTTCGTTTGTTCATGGTTTGCCAAAAATGGGGCAATAGGACCCCAGTTAAGGAACGAAACTTTACTTAGCCCGACAGTGATTCAACTTCTCGAGGAGCTTTAGAAGCTACGAGAATAAACAGCAATAAAATATTGCCTCACCCGTTGGAGTCAAAACAAACAAAACCCTCTAAGCTGCCTTTTCTTTATCCTCCGTTAAACGTTAAGACCGGCTGGGCGACCTTATTCCCTTTAAAGCCGAGCATATTTCCTCTAAAACCTCAGCTCCAAGCCTCAATTTATGCAATATTTTCAAAAGTGATGTGATATTTCATTCTTTTCGGGCGTAGCAGACTCGTTCAGGCAATTGTAGCAATAGAACGCTTCAATAACCACTGCATTTATCAATATGTAGTTATTCGTAGCACGAAAACACCCACACCCTTGTTTGCGTTTTGGGGAAAAAAGTCCCAAAATTTTACATTTTATGTAAATTACAGATACAAAATGCTGTGCATTATTCTCCCTCCGGGCCAGTAAAACCCTTGCCACGACTTCGTTATGGTCCGAATTGTCTTAATTCACTTTCAAGACAATATTGCTAAAATCTTCTTTGGACGGAATAGTTTTTTGAATCGATAGAAGGAACAAAAACGCTACAAATTCATTCACACGGGTTGGTTATTCCTCGGACCAGAAGCATGGGGACTCATTTCAATCGATTCAGTGTCTAACAATTAGTGGAAAATGATACCACACACGCCTAGATTGCGGTAAATCTCGAAAATCCACTTTTCGAAATACATTTTGATGTATTCGATCACATTCCGTACATCCAATCGGTTTATAAACTTTTGATTACTGTTACACACTCAGAGAAGATGCGGCCAACATTTGTTTTGTGTTCAAATGGATCGTGTGTTGAGTATTAATTTTGAATTTAGTTTTCATGTCAACGGCCAATATAAATTCATAATCGTATTATATATTTGCTGCGTGATAAAAACTGCCCTCGCTCGTATTCTTCATGATTTTCTGTGATGTCTGTGTGTCTTTTTTGTGATGATTTTCACATCACAAGGTATTTGTCATTAAAACGAGGATTTTTACTCATAATACGGGTGCAATCAAAGTGTGGATGTTTAACCTTTATAAAGTAGAAGGCCTTTTATTGGTATCAACTAGCTGAGGAGAGAGCAACATTTCCCATGGATCAGCCTCCGTTGACGGACATATCAAGCAAGACGAGCTATAAAATGGTGGTAGTTCTCTCGGATAAACCTGTACAACTAGGGTTTCCCTCGCCTCAGTTCCAACTTCACCTATTGGATTTTACGGCTTGGAGCTTACGGTTCTCTCATTCATTCGGAAGGTTCCTCGCTGGAACCATAAGAAAGAGCCATAAGAATGTACGAGGTAATAAAACAACAATAAACCAAAGAGCACCATGGACTGGTGAATGAAAAGGGTAGTTGCTCGTTGCTCTACTCCCATTTTACTTTGGTGATCTCCGAGGAATCATTACGCGTTTCTGGATGAAGTCTGAGATTCGTCCTGCTTCCTGCGATGATCCCAACGTATAAAACGCTGCAAATTCTTTCACATGGGAAAAGACCCCTGACCCGAACTTCAGATTTTTGGACATTTTTCTTCTCCCCAAATCGGCGTGGACGGCGGACGGACATTTGCTCATTTTGATCTGG
The DNA here is from genome assembly GCA_019603395.1 of Cyrtorhinus lividipennis. Taxonomy (NCBI): domain Eukaryota; kingdom Metazoa; phylum Arthropoda; class Insecta; order Hemiptera; family Miridae; genus Cyrtorhinus; species Cyrtorhinus lividipennis. Next base: position 8,877,807 of record CM034008.1, read on the forward strand.
ACCCCATATAACGCCCAGACATTTTTTTGGACCGAATAGGAGGGATTGACTTTATGAATGAAAAAGAGGATTATATTATTCAAGGAATAACCAACCAAAACCCACCCCGTGAACTGTACATCGAACAAACTTCAATGCCTCGTAATGGCGTAGTGCTCACAGTCGTACATCAGAGATGATAAATTGATCTCTGCCTCGGAGATTGGTCTGCTTGGTAAGATTTGAAGACGAAATGTCGCCACCGAAAACAAGGAGCTACCGACGCAGATAAGGGACTTTCTCTGGATGTTCGGTCATTATTCATCCTCTTCACTTCTGCTTCCAACTAAAGGGAAATTGCTTCGCCGAGTCAGAGCCCACAGCGAGGCTTTAATGCAAATGCGGCATAGGTACCTGCAATGTATCATGCAAATTTTCTGCTTTATACTCGTACACTCCCTTTCGCTTCGTCATGTCTGCCGCTGTAGACTTCAATGTCGAAAAGGGCCTCGAGAAGTGGCCGCTTTATCAACCAATATTAATCATTTATTGTTGGCCCTCATCATTCGGCCTAGTCTTTGTTATCAGTGTGCTGATAACTCAGAGAGGAACTGAATTTGATTTAAAAACCCTGCAAATTCTCACGCACGGGTTGGTTATCCCTCGGACCAGACGGATGGAGACTCATTTCTTCGACATGGGGAAAATGGGAAAAACAGTGGGTGTGGAGGGTACCGGACCCATTCCAATCGATCCTAGGTACCAGAAATCTCGAAAACACATATTCAAAATGGGTAATAGATAGCCATTAAACCCATTATCATTTCCAGTGGGTGCTAATCGTTCTGGGACCCATTTCATTGGATTAAGCGTCCAGAATTTCGTGGAAAATGATACCCCACACAACTAAATTGCAAAAATCTCAAAAATCCATTTTTCGAAATTCACATTTTGACCCCTACCCCACCCAAATTCGGTCCGATCAGATTGAAAAGTTTCGAGGACCAACTAGAGCCATGAACGGACCCCTGCCCAAAATTTTAGATTTTTTGAATAATTTCTACTACTAAAGTCAGTGTGGACGGCGGACGGACATTTGCTAATTTTGATCTACACACCTTGAAACGTCCAGAAAAATTTTTTAGGGCGAATCGGAAAGATTGACTTTTTGCATGAAAACATAGGTTGATTATTCAAGGAATAACCAGCCAAAATCAAATATTTACCGAAAAGGTCTTCACAACAAATTCCAAGATTATTGAAATAGTAAGGGGTCAAAATATGTTTGTCGAAAAATGGATTTTCGAGATTTTTGGCGATCTAGGTGTTTGGTAGCATTTTCGACTAAATTATGATTGCTGAATCCAATGAAGTGGGTTCTAAAACGATTGGAGCCCACTGGAAGAGTTTTTGGGTCAAAATGGGTCATTTTCCACTGAATTTTCGACCCTAAATCGATTGGAATGGATCCGGGACCCGCCACACCCTTTGCTTACCCCATTTTCCCAATGTTGAAGAAATTAATCTCCATGCGCCTGGTCTGAGGAATATACCAACTTGGGTGTAAGAATTTGCTGCGTTTTCCTGTGTACTTTGATGTAGATGAGCATTCCCGCACCATCCACACTCTCCTCGAATCGTAAACTATTGTGGGATATTGTGGTAACTCTTATCAAATCGGTGATATCGATCTAATAATAACTTGAGGGTACCAACGAAATTCGTCTTATATTCGGCGAGCGGGTCCTCACAAACTTGTCACACGCGATTTGACGATGCAAGTGTGGACTGTCGAGTCGTATTCGAGCAAGGATCGCGTGGAACGAAGTTAACCCATCATCCCGCCACTAGAGGGAGCTCATCACGTATCGATTCTATGGCGTCGACACGCGTTGTTGGTCGAGAATTCGCCGTACACATGTAACCAAGGCTATTTCATGGCACTGACGAAGCTTTCCATTGGGATTTTCAGATTTATTATTCACATCGTGACGACAGAGTAGAAATATGATTATCGAAATATTCTGTCTCGCCCTCCTTGAGGATTGATAGAGTATTTTACTTGATTGCCTAGAATTTAAGTGTTAAAATGACTCATTAATGAATGACCGCTAATTTTGTTTCTAAATTATATGAAATTTATACAAGGTACTGCAGAGGAAACGCATGTTTTTCAATATTGATTCAGTGGAACACAATGGGTTGAAAACAATAAACGATGCAAGTTCATTCTAAGGGATTGGGTATTCCTTGGACCAGGGGTATGGGTAAAAACAGCCTCAAACTCATCATAAGCGACTCAGCATCCTATATGTAGTGGAAAATGATACCCCACCAGGTACCAGAAATCATGGAAACCTACTGTTGAAAAAGGTACATAGATACTCATTTTGATACATAACCTCTTCTAGTGGGCGCCAATCGTTCCGGGGCCATAATCAGTGTCCGAAATTCAGTGGAATGTGTTCTTTGAAGAATAGAATTTCGAGATTTTCGGGTACCTAGGCGTGTGGGGTATCTTTTTCCACTAGATTTTGGATGCTGAATCGATTGAAATGTGTCCAAGATACTTCGCAATCCACGGTTTCACCCCATTTCCCCCATGTTCCTGGTCATAGGTATGACCAACCCCTGTGAAGAATTTTCTGCGTTTTGGAATTACATATGGGATCATTCTCCCATTTCTTGCAAAATCAAGTCCCAAGGAGATTACAGATTTTGCATGAAAATTTCTGGGTGTTCTTGATTCTTTACGTCTTCTGGACCCTTTCTCTTATGTTTTCAGTCTGTTTTGAGTTAGATGATGACAGCCTTACATCCACAAAATCAAATCCAAAATACTCAAACCTGATTCCCATACATGTCCCCTGACAGGAGTTTTCAACTCTTTGATTCAAGTCCAATATGACCTTGTACCTATTCTTGGATAATTTCTGATCTTCTCTGGCAGGCCTCTTAGGTTCTGAAGTGATGATCCCTACAGAAGATAAGGCCCCTATTTGTGTATAGAAATGTAGGGGGGGGGGGGGGGACTGCTGGCGTCCATCAGATTTTACCTAATTTCCTCACATTTTTGAATAAGAGGCGCTAACACTCTCCAAGGGCTCGTTGTAATAATTTTTTAATGTTGGCTACATTGTCAAGATTGCCGCCAACACTAGCCTACTTTCCTCATAGACACCATCATATCACAGACATATCATATTTAGGTTCTAGAAATAATGTCTTTGAAATGACGTCCTTCTTGCTGGATATAAATTTGGATCCTCTTTTGAAAATTGCAGACGGCTCTATGAACACTCGATGACCTGATGAATTCCACTTGTTAGCGAATTCATTGAAATGTTTGAGTGAGCCGTCCGTATTTTTGAGAGTGTGATCCAAATTTGTATCCGGCAAGAAGGGCGTCATGCCAAAGAAATTATTTTTTGAATCATTTCCTCTGCACCATCCTGTATTGGATATTTCTAACATTCTCATTTGATTAGTTTTTTATAAGAACATTTAAAATAATATTTTAATCAATATGCCTTGTTCGTACCTGGGAAGCGTTACTGGGAAGTTTTATACCTAGTTAAAACGGCCAGGACATCGACTTTTCGAGACTAGAAAATCCACTCGCTTCCTAAGCCGCGTACATGTAATGACATAGAGACCCGCCTTATTTGTCAGAGGCTCTGAGTGGTTTGTGCCGACCCCTAGAAGATGGTTTAGGAAGGATATGAGTAGTTTGTGTGAATTAGGCTGAGCCAGCCGCTACCAGGCACTATTGTCCTTCACTTCACGGATGATCACTTTCTCTCTACCGACAGGGCTCCCTCTTGAACGGATTGACGAGGCAGGAAAATCTCATTTGGTAACATCAGTGACGAATGCTTTTATTTCTCTCAATGATATTACACCTACTAAGGCCTTTTGGGGGGGACTTGCTCTTCAATCTTCTGTCTTACTCTTATGTTCCTCAGTAATCCTGCCTGCCCGGACAGGTAACACGTCTGATGGCATAGTGGGGCTATATATATTGATCATCATGGCTAAAACATAAATAAAACACTGCAAATTCATTCACAGTGGTTAGTTATTCCTCGGACCAACAGCATGGAGACTCATTTCTTCAGCATGGGGAAAATGGAGACAGTGGGTGCAATGGGTCAGAACCAATTAATTCCAATCGATTAAGCGTCCAAAATTTAGTGGAACAATGATACCCCACTCGCCTCGGTACCTGAAATCTCGAAAACACACATTTGAAGTGGGTCGATAGGTACCCATTTTGACCCATAAACTCATACAGAGGGGGCGCCAATCGTTCCGGGGTTTCATTTGATTCAGCATTTTGATTTAGTAGGTTACCTCCTGAGTTAACTGCGAAAATCAGTTCTTAATCCATCTCAAACGATTCTTCGTCAACGAATGGGATATGAATGGCACAGATTTTGAACTATCTAGGCGCGTGGGATGTCAATATTCACTAAATTTTGGACGCTGAATCCAGTAAGATAGGTCCTGGACCGATCAGCACCCACTGGAGGGGGGTTCGGGTCAAAATGGTTATTTACCTATTTTGAAAGTGGATTTTCGAGTACCAGGACAATTTAATCACAGCTAACGCGCCAATGGATGGGCTTTACTGAAAAGGCACCATGAAACCATGAAAAATAAACCATGAAAGCCACTCAAATGACGAGAGGCGCAGAAAAATAGCTCTTGAGGTAGAATAGCTACATAGTAAAACTACAGTGAACCGTACTCGAAGGACCGAGAACAAATGAAGGTCGAACAGAGTGATTTTTATGCTCGACGCAGCGAAAGGGATTGATACGCTAGCGCCCCTTCGTTTTTCTCAATCCTGAAGATAGGATAATGGTGGGGATTTGGCCTAAGATAAAGCTAACACAATCTAGCGCATAAATAAAACTACATAAAAACAGAGGTTCCCGATGTAGGCAACGGAAAGGGTTTTCAAAAGAGAAATGGATTTTATCTCCTCGATGGGGTTCCCTCTCTTGGAGAAAAATCCCCGCAAACGCTTATTTTTCACGGATTGAAAAGCGATTGAGGTCGATTCTGGCAGTGAGCATTTACGTTCAAATATGTTGCCGCGTTTTATAACCAAAACGCCCTATCTAATGGGAGGACACTTTGTTTTTACTGTTTCCGTCTGAGCGATAGGAAAAGTCACCAAACATTCGACGAGCCTATTCTGTTGCCGTGGGATTAGTGTTCGACAAACCCCGAGAATGATTCGTTTTATTGCGGCACTTTGTAACAATTGTGATCAGTCAGTAGGCTTCCTTTCTAACCTCAATGCGTGAGAATTGGAGCTTACGCTTTTTTTCATTCCCAAACTGCATCTAAACAAATGTTTGAGGTTTTCCCGGAAACTTGTGTGCATTTTATTTTGTATTTTGGCTAGACTCCAGTGTAGATAGCCCCTTCGTTATCAGACCCATACTATCGAATGGCTTCACATATCGATACTTGCCTGCCTATCAGACGACATCACCGTAATTCTGTAATTCTTCACTTTTACAGTTTATTTTTTGCATTTAACTTTTTCATTTATTTATTTATTCATATGAATGACCGGCATTTGAATGCCATGTTACGGTCGGGGATATGTAGGTAGATCGGATTGTATCGATTATTGAGTTTTCGATTGTATGGGTCTGATAGAAGTTTTACCGATGTTTTCTGGTATAAGAACGGTGCCAACTATCAAATGTGGAGGTAGAGTCGATGGTCTTTTTGATGAGCCAGACAGAACCAGAAAATAGTAGTTTTTAAATGATTTAATAACCAATATAGATTGTGACAGAACCCGTACACTTGGATTAAATTTGAAATTATGCATCATTTTTGTGGATACAAAAGTAATGATTATCAGATTAGTAACTGGGTTTAATCAAACGGAGAATAAAATTTGGCTAATTTTCTTCCTCATTAGCTAATTTTCAACCCGATCGAACGAAATGGGTTATCGAAATTTTTGGGGGGTTGAAGCGTGAGGGTTTTCAAGATACACATTTTGAGGAACAAGTAGAGTAGGAAATGGGTCCTTCACCAATGTTTAAGATTTTTAGAAATTTGCTTTCTACAAAATATATATTTTTTAATCTAGATACTTTGAACTGTCAAATTTTGGGGCAAATCGAAGAGATAGACCTACTTTAGAATGTAACTCGAATCCACCTATTTCTATTTTTACAACTTTTTCTGTCTTATTACACTTTGTTAATGGGACTTGACATTCATGTTTTATCATTTTATCCCCAAAACGTTGTAAAATGTACATTTTATCTAATGTATCCAACTAACTTGATTGAAAAAGAAAGGAACCGCGTTTATCAATCTAATACATTCGCCATTTTGAGCAACTTTGATATTGAGCATCATGGCTGAAACATACAGAAAAACGGTCATAACTGAGTTTAAAAAAGTGTGGCTTAGGGGTGTAACACACCCCCTACAGAACTTACCAGATGCAGAACTTTTTTTTTTTTTTTTTTTTTTTTTTTTTTTCCGACTGTGCTTAAGTGTTGAAATATGCCTTATGGTTGAATGGAATGCTGTAGGAACAGATATACCGCTTTGCTCACAGCTAGCCGAGGAGGATGATTAGCTTTGAGGGGGTGGTTGTGTTGTGGTATCCCTGTGAGGAGTGACACTCTCACGGCTGCCGTTGTGCTGGTTGGTCGGTGGGGGTACTGCTTTGCTCAAGTATAGTGGGAGGATGATACTGTTCTCAGAGTATTGCTGCATTGGACCCATGAGAAACCACTTCCTCAAGTGACCCTACACACCCCACTTGTCTGGTCTCTCAGTGATGGTCGTTGGTTTTGCTTGCCTTACTTCTTGGTATGATAATGTGATGGTGCTTCTTCACCCCGCAGTGGTCAGGAGGTATGATTACTGTCCAGAGCATTGCTGTATGGACCCATGGAAACCACCTCCTCAAGTGACCCTTCACACCTCACTTGGTCTGTCATCCGTTGGATGGTCACTGGTTGCCTCCATAAATGTGATGGTATTAGTTGAATGGTTCCCAGACATCTTATACATACGCTTTGCATACTGTGGAAAAGACAGAATAACGTGGGTTGCAATGTCTTTATTATCATCAGTCTATTCCTCAACACAAAACAATTTAGTGAGACGAATTCCAGCAGGGTAGTCCCCTGGATTCTCGCTACATAACTCGCCCCGCTGAGACTCGTCTAGCATGTTTTCAACGGTACCTTCAATGTGCTCGAAGGTTTAGAGCTTATCCTGAAGGGCTCTTCTCATCCCTTTATTAAGCTGGGGATTCTCTTTCGCGGTGATAAATTATTCCCCGGCATCAGTTCCGTCTCCATGTTTTATACATACGTTTCAATGCCTGAAGAATGAAAGAGAATTTACCTGAAGGAGTGGGGGATTTTCCAGATGGCCTCCTTCCATCATTTACGTTATCCGACGAGTACTTTGCGTTTTACTTGGCCTTAACCCGGAACGCCATTATGAATACCTCCATAGAAATAGGCACTTTGGTCGGGGCTCAACGACGTACAAGATGCCCTCAATTAGGCCACGTTGGATAAACGAACTATTGCACATCATTATTTTTCTAAAATGTAAAAATGATTGCTTCAGCCTGAAAAAGGAAAACGCTGCAAATTTTTACACACGGGTTGGTTATTCCTCAAACCAGGCGCATGGAGACTAATTTAAACCTCGGACCAGGCGCATGGAGATTCATGTCCTCAACATGGGGAAAATTAGGGGAACAGTGGGTGTGATGGGTCCCGGACCCATTCCAATCGACTCAGGGTCCAAAATTAAGTGGAAAATGATAACCCATTCGCCTAGGTACCAGAAATCTCGAAAACACATATTCAAAATGGGTAATAGATAACCATTTTAACCCATAGCCTCTTCCACTGGATGCCAATCGTTCTGAGACCCTTTTCATTGGATTCAGCGTCAGAAACTAGTAAAAAATGATACCCCTCACACCTAGATTGTCAAAAATCTCAAAAATCCATTTTTCGAAATACCCATTTTGACCCTTACCCCACCCAAATTTTAATGCTCCGATCGGATTGAAAAGTCTCGAACCAACTAGAGCCATGAACGGATCCCTGACCAAAATTTCAGATTTTTAGAAAAATTTCCACTACAAAAGTTGGCGTGGACGGCGGACGGACATTTGCTAATTTTGATCTAGACATCTTGAAACGTCCAGAAAAAATTTGTGAATCGGAGAGATTGACTTTTTGCATGAAAACATACGTTGATTATTCAAGGAATAACCAACCAAAATTGAGAGTTCATTGAATTACGTTTATTCTGCATGATGTTATACTTATTTACTTGAAGCTATCTGATACGCTGTACATTGTTTCGCTGTTTCGCTTGCGATCTGAATGAATCAACAACTAGTTCTTTTATTAACTCCTTTTCTTTATATTAAATTCAAGTAAATATTATATTTTTGTATAATTTTGTACAATTTTGCTCTGCTCTTGTTTTGCATGCAGTCAAGCAACTTTTGAACATGAAGGACACCCTCACACTTGTATTTTCAAGCAGGCCCAAATGTTGAAATTTTTTTGAGGAGTCGTGAGGATTGTACTGAAATATATTTCGACTCTATGATCGAAGCGATAGCGTTAGGAAAATCTCGAACAGGTATCCATTACCTAAGTGTTGTGTTCCGATGATACACATAGACACCCCTTTAAGGGTTCCGAAATCCTCTCAGGTCTACTCCAGACTCCCTCAAGCACTGTTTTAGCGTTTGACGGTCCCAATGGCTCTCGAGGCTCCCACTCGACCAAGGTTTGATATCGACAACCTGTAACGCAGGTTGTCGCATCCTTCGAACGAGTCCCCTCGGCGAATCCATTTTATTCCGGATGTTTCTAGCTTATTCAAGCTCTATCGAGGTCTTAAGAACCCAATCACACTTGAATCGAGAAAAAATAAATGGAATACAATATTACATTCAATTACTCCCGTTTCAACACAAAATCGATATGGATGGAGATATTCTAGCTCGGTAAGGAAAATATTATAAGGAAGTTCGGATGGCGTCTGGTGAAGGAGGGTCCAGATGTTTAACACCGTAAATCATAATACTGAAATTTATCGCACGGTCTCGCAGAAACCGGAATACGCTCGAAGGGATGGAAGGGCACGTCCAAGCGTCATTTGCTGGGTTCTGGGGTCTTGCATGCTCAGCTCGAAGCACTCTATCTCACTGCCAGCTTGACTATGAATATTACCAATGACCCAAAACAAAATCACAATGTTCCTCATAGTACTCACTCGCAGTTCAATACACTTCCCAGCAATTTCAAAGTGAAAAGACTGTTCGGTTGGGAGTTGGGACAACGCCGTGGCTCAGTGGTTGTGTTGGTGTCGTGTTTGTCCAAAACTGAAGCCGAATTTTGATTTTGAATCAGCCGAGAAACTTCAGGCTCCTCTTTGTTTGTGTTTTGCCCTTATTTCCTCTTACACATTATAGGAGTGGAAACTGATAAATTGTAAGGGATGAAAAAGTATCGGGTCTGATACTGAGAAAAAGTATCGATACAACAATATGTATCAAAGAATATGTATCGATATGTATCAATACTTTCTACAAAAAGTATCGAAGTGTGTCAAAACTTTTAACAATAAAGTATCGATGTGTATCGATACTCATCTAGTAGTTTAGTAACACTCTCATTTAGTAATTTTACCCCTCATTTCAACCGTCCAAACAGTAAAACACGGGTTGGTTATTTCTCGAACCAGGCACATGAAGATTCATTTCTTAACGAGAGTAAAATGGGGGAAACAGTGGGTGTGGTGGGTCCCAGACCCATTCCGTTCGATTCAGGGTCCAGAATGTAGTGGAAAATAATACCCCACACGCCTAGGTACCAGAAATCTCGAAAACCCACATGGGTAAATAGGCACTCATTTTGACCCACAGTCTCATCCAGAGGGCACCAATCGTTTGGGACCCGTTTCATTCTCTTTTTTTTCTATAAATCAATTGTACGTAAAATCTGTTCTCATGTATTTCCACAAATATCCCGATCAATTTTCCTATAACCGTTTTCTAACTGATTACTCATTCCGTTCAGCTACACAATCTTTTGTTCCGATTTCCCATTCCCGTTTAAAATCCACCAGCCGTCATATTTTTTTTAGTATGCCACTCCTGTTGAGAGTTCTGCCTCCATCCTTATCTGATCCCAAAACAGCAACAAGATCCATGTTTTAAAAAAAATGTTTTTACCTGGTTAATAACTCAAGCCTACGAGAGGTGTGAATATATAATTTTTTTTAGCATTTTAGCAGCAAAATAAATTTTATTTTGGCTAAGGTGTCGCTGACAGTTTGGCGGTAACAACCTTGTTATGTTGTTTTTTTTTTTTTTTTTTTTTTTTTTCTTGTGTGGATTTATCCTATCATTTTTCTAATTTTGTTCAGAGCTCCCCCACTCAGCACGGAACAGTGTTCCATGTAGTGGGGCAGTTCCATTATTTAAGTGTTTTTTTTTTTTTCTATTTTTTCTTTACCTGTAAATTGTGCGGAAGAAAGTTTTCATTTCATTGGATTCAGCGTCCTGAATTTACCGGAAAATGATACCCCACACCGCTAGATTGCAAAAAAAATATCAAAAGTCCATTCTTCGAAATACACATTTTGATCCGATCCTAACTTCGAGGACCAGCAAGAGCCGGGGGACCCCTGACCAAAATTTCAGGTTTTTAGAAAATTTTCTACTTTCATAGTCGGCGTGGACGGCGGACGGCCATTTGCTAGTTTTGATCTAGACACCTTGAAACGTCCAGAAACAAATTTTGGGCCGAATAGGAGGGATTGACTTTAATTCATGAAAACTAGGTTGACTATTCAAGAAATAACCAAGCAAAATGAAATCTCAACGCAAACTTAGCAGCTGTCCAATGCGGTTAATATAACTGCGGGTAATAAATAATGTGAGGGTTCGCGTTCAGCTTTTCTTTCAAGAAAATCCCACCAAGAGCCAGATGTTGCTCGCCCAGCGGTTTCTCTAGTGAATTTGATATCACTCGGCGGAACGTGAAACCGAATTGGGGAAAAATATTGTATTAGATGTTATATGGGACTAGTTCAATGTATGGTGGGTTCGAATAAATGAAGCAATTTTCGGTTAAAAACCGCTGCAAATTCTTGAAATGGCCTTGAACGCCGTCAACCATAAACCTTTTACCAAATTAAAGGCCTCCTAGGGACCTTTGTCTGTAAGGTCGGGTGGAATTTTATGAAAATGCAGACTCTTGAGAGGACTTTATCTACTGTCTCCTGGTCATTCCTCCGATTAGGAGCATGGATACATACCCCACACGCTTAGGTACGAGTAATCTCGAAAACCCACTTTCGAAATAGGTAGATAGATACCCATTTTGACCCATTACCTCTTCCGGTGGGCGCCAATCGTTCCAAAACTCGTCTCATTGGATTCAGCGTCCAAAATTTAGTCAAAAATGATACCCCACACGCCTGGATCGCCTAAAATCTCACAAATCCATTTTTTGAAATCCAATTTTTTCCATTTTTCGAAACCTCATACCCACCCCTCCTTCCCCAATATTGGTCTGATCGGGCTGAAAAGTTTCGAGGAGCCACTTCAGCTGTAAACGGGACCCTGACTAAAGTTTCAGATTTTTAGAAAATTTTGATTCAAAGAATAACCAATTAAAAAAGAAGCCACCTAGCAATTTGTTCGCTTACAAATCTTCGTGATCCGCTTCATTTGGTATTTTCTTCAATTTGAGGTGTGAATCCTATTAAGAATTCGATCTATTTGCAAAAAAATCAAAAATGGTTCATACTGAGCACACTAGCACAAAGCAAAGACTTTCCCGACTCAAAAGTGAAATTTCAATCCATCTTCGAGTTTCCTATCGATGACCAGTACCTTGAAAATATTCAGTTGGAAAGTGTAAAACTCGTGTGGAGAGAGATTATTTTGCGGCGCGATTTAAATTTCGAACGCCCAACGAATATTAAACTTCCTTTTGCAAAAGTCTGAATTTGATTTTCACCCTGCTTCTCATGAACTACCTGGGCACTGGTTAAATTGATTCGATCTCCGTGACGGAATTTCAAACGTACGAACCAGAAGCATGTGATGCATACCATCTGATATTAAAGGAGAAAACGTTTGTGTGGACTTTGAAAAGTTCAGCGAACGTGATAATTTGATTTAAAAGCCTCAGTCTGTGATATATGAAAGGGTTTTTTTTTACTCAGGAAAATGATGAAATATTGTATTTCCAAACTTACTGGCTCTATAGAATGTGCATATAATTATTATCAGAGGGATCAATCATTACTGAACCCTCAACATCATCGACGACAAACTCAACAGAAATAATCTGTATTCATATGTATAACGTATAATTTGTTTATATTTATTTTATTTGTATCCATTTATTTAGGTACTCGTCAATTAGACGCCCCCCCTGAGGCAAACCTGTATGCCTCTATTGTAACCTCCTCTCTTTTCAATATATCGAATCGATTTCGTAATATATCGAACGGATGTAGGATATTATATTGAACCCTAACAATAGGGTAGTAATGGAAATTTAATAACAAATTAACAACAGGAAAATTTCTTCTTTTTTTTTTAATATTTACAAAATTAACATATATAGGGACTATAAATCAATTTATCAGAAATACTTCCTCCTGAAAATTCTTTATGTCTTTCATTATTGATAAGAAGGGATCTCTATCGAATTCAAACATTCAAATTCAACGTATTTGAAAACCAACGAAAAAAAGTGAAGAAAAAAGGAGATAAATAAAATAAAAAGTATAAAAATACCACAACACAAAACTGACGCGCACGTAAAGGCGGTAGAAAGCTGTATAACGGTGATAACAATCGATATATCCTACATCCGTTCGATGTATTGAAAAGAGGGGAGGTTACAATAGAGGCAGACAGGTTTGCAGTACCTTTATTTACACTTGGTAACAATATTTTTTCAATAACTACTCGCAAATCATTGAATTTCAAAACGAAGAGATACAAACCATCGGAGAAAAGAATTAGGGAAATTGCCAAACTGTTCCAGTATTAGTTCTAAATGTGCGGGTCTGCCGGCGATTGCCCCAGTAGTACCACCGACAATCAAAGTCCAGAAAATCCATCCAAAGTGGACCTAAAAAAGTGAAAAATTACTCATATAATTGCGCGGATGCGCAGACATGGAAATTGAGATCCTTGCAGAAAATATAAAGATTCAAAGAATAATGTATTTGTAAATATATATATTTTTTTACTCACATTTGGGCGGTATTAGGAGAGGGTGGGGGGTATTTTGTGGGACATCCCCACAGTATTTCTCAAGTATAAATCATGTAGGTTCGCTCGTAACGGCTCAATTAAGAACAAATAAGAAAAGCTCGACTCTTTTTCGTTTCATTTTACTCTTTTAGCCTCGCTTAACGCAATTCTCTGTCCTTTCTTGCTACAGGAATATCGTATTTCAGTATGCCACTTGGTTTGATGCCATCTGAATCGATTCAACGTTGATTTCGTTTGTCAATTAGGACCAAATTTGATCTGGAAGTTCCAAAACTTTGAGTAAAAATTGACAGAGAAATATGCGGTTGTTGTTGCTGCTTAGCAATCGCTGTTTAACTCTGTGTCAAGTTTCGTTGTTGAATCAAGTGCGGAACATCCTGTTTGAAATACGACATTCGCGTCGTATCGAAGTGTGATTCGTGGTCGAGTCTTGTCGTGATTGTGTTTTAAATGAGAATGTCGCAGTTTCCCACCCCCTCAACATCCGGAGGAGATGAATGACAATGTGCGGACACACGCACGTCTCGTACCACGCACCGCGAGACCTCGTCTCCAACTCAAACTGCTCCCAATTGGGTTCTATTTACTTTACATTAAAAGAGGAAGTGTCCTATTCAATAACATTTACACTCCGTCTAATCTCGAGCTGTTTCTAGCCGAGCTTAACTGCTGTTCGCCTGATCCACGCTCTTAGTTGTGGATGGTGTGCTGTTTTTGAAACTTGACAAACACTTCCTAATACTAATAAGGGTGTTTTGGAGATCAGTACTTGATTTATTGAAAAATATATTGTCCCTTATCTTTTCTTCTTTCAATTTGAGATATACATACTGTTGCAAGCTCGCACCGGCGCCGGTCAAATGGGCTGCTGGCGTCGCAAGGTCAACGACCTGTGGAGGATTAAGGGTCTCAAACATTCGGGAACCTCCCCGTTCGCCCCAGACAACACGTCGAGTTCCCAGAACTGGGGAACATTCTGGAAGGTACTCGACCAAGAGGCAGCAGGTATAAAACAGACCCACCAGCACCACCCAGTTCAGTTCAATTCGGAGTCCGGATATAGACGCTTTGGGTTATAAATCGTGCCGTGCCGCGTTATAAATAGTGCGACAACCGCGTTACAACCGTGTATTGTGATTCTGTGTCATTGTGTAAATGCGCGAATGTGAACAGTGTATGTACTCAAGTGAACGATTGTTAATAAATTATTTACTAAGAACATAAATCGTTACAATACAAATATGAAACATTGTGGGGTAATTTGCAAAGTTTTCTGGGAGCTCTGGAGTTCTGGTTGAATGCCGGGGGGGATGTTCTAGGCCAATACCACCAGGAGGCATCTTCTCACTATTCAACATTATTGTCAATCCTATTTAGATACACTCGTACTCACCATACCCAAACTCAGCCGGTATCAAGAACGAAAACCCTTTGCCAACTAAGAACAACAAAAAATGACGTAGTCAGCCTCATATAAGGTTGCAAATATTCATGGAACCAAGAAGAACTGTGCTCACTATACAACAGACGGGAAAAGGAAACCTTGTATCACTGTATCACAAATCCATTGTGTATTTTCGAGATTTTCGGTGATCTAGGCCAATGGGGTATCATTTTCTGCCAAATTTTAGTCATTTCCGTTCACTGTCATCTAAATTTTTGCGGTTGCACAACAATAAATAGAAGATCCTGTAAACATAATGCACGAAAGTGATAAAATTTTATAATAATGAAACTGAAGAATGTAATAAATAAAATAATAAAGAATGTAATGTAGCAGCTAATATAATATTGCTTTTCAAGATGAACTACGTAAACGCATTGAAATTTGTTTGAGTAATTTTTTGGAACACCTAACAATTTATAATATATGAGTAGATTAATGTAAAAATAAGTGGCAATGAATTGTGATAACATGTATCTCATGTGACCATGCCGTCTCGGCATCACCCCTTGTTGCCACCATGAAGATGCTAGTGTAGTACATTCTAACGGTTTACGAATCGGCTTCAAGAAGTCTCTCTTTTGGTCTAATTGACGATAATTGGAGTTGAAAAGTTTGTGCAATTCCGGTTTTTATGGAAAAAAAAGAAAACTAATGCTGATATGAAGGATTTGTTTTGGACCTAATTCATTGGCGTTGCCGTAAATTGGAGAGCGAGGTATTCGACTAAATGAGAGAAAGCCCTTCTGAAGTGGAATAAAAACGTTGCAAATCTTCATTGTGAGGAAACGAGCGTTTAATTTCTCATATTGGGGCTCCTTCCGGTCTTTTTTTTTATAAAACTGGAACTACGTGGTATTTAGTATTATAATGTTGAGATCAGTTTTCACTTAAGCCCTTACCGTACACGTAGTTCACATAATGTGCACTTAATATGCAATTCCAATCGGTTGTAATTGGAAAGTGGATGCTCATAAGGAAGGGTTACGAACCTATTATAACGCTTTACTTGGCATTATATTTCGATATAGGCCCTTCAACCTGCTCTTCTATTACCGTTTCTACCGTAAATTTGCATTTTCAATTAACAATAAGCTCTCCACTCCCGTCCCAACAGAAACAATTGCCCTTCCAACGACCGCACCTTGTGGTCCGACAGCCCTTAAGTTGTGAGAGGGGTTGTTAGGGGGTTATTTTAACAGCAACAAAAGGGGTCATGACAAGGTATTTGATGTTGGCGTGTGAAAATCGAAGATCAAATTATGTTTCTACGTCTCAGAACAATTGGTTATTTATTATTCGATTGTCAGTTGAATACTGATAGGAAACTGGCTAAATTGTGAAAATCCCTGAAAAGTTTATTGAAATTGTGATAGTCTTGACCACGACTAGAAAATGAAGACAAACAAACGGATACAACACCAATCATTTCTAAAGCCCCAGAAACCACACGTGAGTCGACTTTCTGGTCATTTTGTTTTACAAATGCACGTGAAATACTATTATTTTGAAGAGTATGACATTCTTAGTTCCAAAAGGGGTAAGTAATTACCTTCCAGACAGTGATTGATACAATAGAACGTTGCTATCTCGTGAAGAATGTTCATTTTTGCGCCAAAAGATTACTTGGCCCTCGGTAGTTGAGATTTTGATATGATATTTTCGATGTGCATCGTATTGGATGCAGCGTCCAAAATTTACTTGAAAATGATACCCCACACGCCTAGGTACCAGGAATCTCAAAAATCCATTTTTCGAAATAAACTAACCAATAATAACCAATATAAAATAACCAATCAAGTAATCCCTTGAATAATAGACTTATGTTTTCATGCAGAAAGTCAGGTCTTTTCAATTGTAGTTGGTCCTCATCCCGATTCCAATTCGAGGGGTGGGTAGGGTTCATTAGGGGAACTATTATAGTCCAAATAGTTCATTTCGAAAAATGGATTTTTGAGATTCCTGGTACCTAGGCGTGTGGGGGGCATCATTTTCCACCAACTTTTGGACGCTAAATCGATTAGAATGAGTCTCTATGCTTCTAGTTGAAGTAATAACCAACCCCTGAGAAAGAATTTGCTGCATTTTTGTGTCCTCGCACACCGCACAACAAATACGTAAACGGATACAAAATCATTATTTTTACCCTGTGCCCACACACGATCGCGCCTTCCTCTGCGCGGAATTCTTTTTTTTCCTGGGGCGGGGAAAACGTCCAAGAAAACTCGACAAGAGGGAGGATTTATTCGCGGAAAATGCTGATAAGTTGGGCCACTCGCGCGACGAACAGGAAGACAACGCCGATAAATTTCTCTCCCGAAGAAGGCAAAAGGAAAAAAAAAAGAGCGGAATAATAAACATCTTCCGGAAGAATTCCATCTCTTTCATGTGGGAGTTATGTTTGTCAAAAAGGAACTCATTAGGGGCAAAGGAAATTTATGGGTTGTAACAGTGCGGCGTGTATTGTTGAACAATGCAGACCTGTGGAGATCCTCTAAATGTGCATCATTCCTCACGGAATTCTGGAGGAGCAGCAGTTGGATAATCAGGAAAAGTTCTCACGTTATGTTGGCAATATGCGCATTGTGGGCACAAATAGAGTTTAGTACTGTAA
This sequence comes from Cyrtorhinus lividipennis, assembly GCA_019603395.1. Classification (NCBI taxonomy): domain Eukaryota; kingdom Metazoa; phylum Arthropoda; class Insecta; order Hemiptera; family Miridae; genus Cyrtorhinus; species Cyrtorhinus lividipennis. The sequence goes on from CM034008.1 coordinate 8,895,183, forward strand.
TAAATTATAACATTCAACTAACACTATCGTTCTAGACTAGACCAACGGCTTCTCTACGCTGCTAAACACCAAAATTCGTTCATTTTTCGTGAGAAAATAATGCACGTGTTGGCAAATAAAATATGATAGGTTCGTGGCGTTTGTTTTCGTATAACTCAACATTTTTGGTTTATTTCCTTATCCTCTATCATGAAAAAAGAAAAAAAAAATGCTGCAAATGTTATTACAAGGGGTTGGTTATTCCTCGGACCAGAAGCGTGGAGACATTCGAATCGATTCAGTGCCCAAAATTTGGTGGAAAATGATACCCCACACGGCAAGGTATCAGAAATCCCAAGAAGTAACACTTGAAATAAATGAATACCCATTTTGACCCATTTCATTGGAATCAGCGTCCAAAATGATATCCCAACATGAATTCAATGAGACGGGTCTCGCAACGATTGGCGCCCACTGGAGTTATGGGTCAAAATGGGTATCTATCTACCCAATTCTAAAGTGGGTTTTCGAGATTTCTGATACCCGGTGTTGTGGTATCATTTTCCACTAAATTGTTTATGCTGAATCGATCGGAATGGGTCTAGGACACACCACACCCACTGTTTTCCCCCTTTTCGGTATTTTCGGTGATTTAAGCGCGCGGGGTATCAAGGCAACAATGAAGAAAAAGTGAGGGTTTACAAAATTCCATGAATGCAGCAAGAACTGGGAATACCTCAGGGGTCATCAACCTTTTCCTCATAGTACATGTGAAATGAGCAAGATCTTTCAATTTTCCTGGTCCCCTATAGGTTGGACTGTGAGAACAGGAAGAAGTTCCAATGAAGGAATCAGGAAACTAAGAATTCTGAGCCTTCAATCTAAACTTCTCAACACAATTTGAGTCCTTCTGAGAACTGTTGATGATTTCATGTGCACAAAGTCATTATGACTTAGCTTATTAACCTCCTGTCACCAATGGGGCAATTCCAGTTTTCTCATGGGCATAGGGTGTTGACAATTTTCTCATCCCTCAAGAGCTTGACAAATAAGAAGAGAACAGTCTACTCATGAAGGAAGTGACAAGTGGGGAACCAAGTAACTGGTATTACCATGTCTTCGGCTCCTGTGCCTCTCCTCAAATTGGATATCCTTCTGAGAACAGTTAACAGTTTTGTGTGTACTCAGTCTTCTTCCTCTTATCACTATTGTGGCAATGCCGGTTTTCCAATGGGAACAGGTGTTTTCAATTTTCCCATCCCTCAGAAGCATAACAAGTAGGGAGTGAACAGTGGACACAAATTGGAAGTTCCAGGATGGAACCATGTCACTGTTATAACTGGGTCTTCAGACCCTTAGCTTCTCTTCCAATTGCATGTCCTTTCTGAGAATCCTTATCATTTCTGTGTTCACTTATTTAGTTCCTCTTAGTACTATTGTGGCAGTTCTGGTTTTCAGGTGGGAGCTGGGGTTTTCCATTTTCTCAGCCCTTCAATGGTTTAGAAATGAGGAGAGATGAGAGAGGTACCTACATGGAAGAAGGAACTAGGAATTCTGGGTCTTCAACCCTTCTACCTCTCCTCAAATTGTATGTCCTTTTGAGAACTGATACCATTTCTGTGTATACTAATTATTATGTTCCTCTCAGCATCATTGTGGCAGTTCTGGTTTTCTGATGGGAGTTGGAGTTTAATTATTTTCTCAGCACTTGAAAAGGTTTACAAGGGGAAAGAATAGTTCCAAGAAAGAATACTGGGATGTCAGATCTTGTGCCTCTCCTCAGATTGCATGTTCTTCTGAAAACTGATACCAATTCTGTGTATACTCATTTAGTTCAAATCTTCTTCTTCTTACCACCTTTGTGGCAGTTGTGGTTTGTGATGATGATGGAAGTAGGGTTTTTCAATTCTCTCAGCCTTCAAGAAGTTTACAAACATGGAAAGATTAGTTTTCACAAGAAGGAACCAATCAACTGGGTCTGTACCCTTGTGCCTCTCCTCACTTTACATGTCCTTCTGAGAACTGATATGAATCCCATGTGAAACTTCCTCTCCACAACCAAAAGGTAGGGTACAGGTCAGGGATTCCTTTCAACTTCTGTGCAGTCTTCTTCCATCTATGGTTCCAATGTGGTTGATGTGTTGTACTCCAAATCAACTAACCTTGTAGTCATTTAGTGAGAACTTTAACTACAATTTCCTTATAATAAGGTTTTACCCGTAAACAGTCAGATCTTGGAGCAAACGGGAGAGGTTCAACTTGGGCATAAAAACAGGTTGATGAGCCAGAATCAATGCGAACTGCTAACAGTTTTATAAGAGTTGGCTAAATTATAAATTCTTTCGCGATGTACTTTTGCTGAAGTATATACCTAACCTAGATAACTCAAGTCACAGAAATATTCCTTATGAGTTCTAACTAGGTGCAATTTAAAAAATTGCAATTTAAAAACCTTGGTCATAAAACACTATTTATTAACTCATCAAACACTCTTTTGCAAATCGTAGGGTGGCACCTTGTGGCATTACACTACCTCGATTCCTATGCTATTCGGAAATCTGTGCTATCGACCTCTTGAATTGAAGATAGGCATCAATACTTAGAGTACCTGATTTGAAAATATTTAATACCGCGGCTGTCGATTGAATTGCATCTATGATGAACATTCACATTTTCTTCTGTTTTGTCGGGTACCTGACGGCAGCAGTTCTCCAATCCTGTTGGGAAACCTAATCAATTTGCCACTTCTCCGAACCGCTTGTCTCCACCGACCGCGTAAATCACTGCAATAAAACGAAGAAGAAAAATATAAATTGGTCCGAGAGGAAATAAAAAACCATACGCCATAACCAGCTGTTATTCGGAGCAGCATTCCTCTTCCGCCGTCAATATACAGTCTTGTACGAGTATAAGGTCCTTCCCCCAAAAGCGAGGTTACCGAAGGCATACATCATCCGTTTGCAAGCGACAACTGCGATATTATAAAGCGATAAATTCAATACCGAACCCTTTTTCCAATGGGGGTTTCGCCGGTCATATTTTCTACGAACGTATTTCCGGTCCCGCAGGAAAATTCTCACGAAATAGGTCGATTGGAAAATCATGTCGAAAATTATTGCTTTGCCCTTTAAAAATGAAAGCATTTTGCGTTGGTCGAGGAAAGGTGTGGATATTGTGAAGTTAACTTGTTAGAGCCTTTTTATTTATTTATTATTGTTAATATTTGAATTTGTTTGTTGTGGGAACCGCAGAGTATAAATGAGAACACAATCATGCATTTTGTTTGCATTGTACCTAAGCAAGTTTGCTGGTCGATTCCCAAGGTGAGGTTGGATCAGGGGAATACGACGAGAAAGGGGAGGTGAAGGGATTCCTACTGGTTGAATAGGAGTTCACAACGGACAAATTCGCTCCAAATGGTCAGTTTTGGAAACCTGCTGGGCCTGTGCTACAAAAGGAGGATCAGGGAGGGGCTAAACTCCAATATAAGTAGCACCCTCGTTATCAGTCTCATACAATCGAAAGCGGTCACGTATCGAATATCGATACATACCTGCCTATCAGGCGACATCACCACATTTCTTTAATTTTTCTCATCCACAGTTGATTCATTTTATTATATTGAACTGAGTTTATGAAATAATTGAGGTAAATTCATTGTTCACGATACACACCCCATCAATCGATCTATCGTTTCTTTTGAAATATCGAATCAACATGTGACCTACATACTTTTGATTTATCGAACAATCCCAACTTCTCCAGGTCTTGGAAACGTTTTGGGTTTTACTTGAGACTTACCTGGAAAAAGAATAGTTTCTACGATTATTGTAAATAACTGACATTTATTCATGGCCAGGCCTCGCAATGGCTGATCGCTCCCCACACCTGCCTGCTCCAGGTCACAGTTGGGCAAATCCATGCATTTTGGTTGATACACCCTCGTCATTCCCTCCAAAATCACTGACATCAGATCATCATCAGTAAATTGATGCCAACTCTATACTGTTTACTCAAGAAGGTATGATCAATATCAATCCGTGTAAATCGATATCGATTGTTTAGGTGCCTACTCTGATCATATGATTAACCGATAATGGATTTCACCAACTTGAACTGAGTTCAGGGGAATGCGTTCTCCTATGGTCTTCGATCAACGAAAACCATTGTTGAACTTCCATCAACAGCGGTTGAAAGATGATCTAGAAGGCAGTGCAGTTGTGATAACAAGGGAGCGGGAGCGGGAGTTGTTGTTCAACATTGACAGTCGTCACTTCAGTTTCGATGCTTGATCTGATATTTGAGCGATAACCAAGTGCAAAGGTTAAGCAATTATCGCCTTGTAACCTACTGCAGAACCATTGGGACATCTTATACTGCAGAAAGATAGACGCCCTCAGTGTTAACTCAAATACCATGACTGGGATAAACTCAGAACCCTATGTATTTTATTATAATCTGATCCAGCCATGTATCGATATTTGGTCATGTCGATACTACAAACAATAATAACGAGTGTCGAGATAAAATTTATCCTAGTTGCTGATAATATAAGGAATATGTCAACGTATATTATTAATATTATATACATATATAGGCATAATAATAGAGTTGGGGAGCCATTGATTGCTGTTCACAAGCAAATGAATAGACGTCGAAAAACGGAGAAACGATTGAGCAAATGAAAAGATACAACAACAGCAACACCGCTGGTGTTGGTTTGTGCGCAGTGGAGGTTGTCCCAGCTCAATCAACGGACACTCATAAAACACATAATAATTATGGACTCAACACTTGGACTCATCACACCATGAGACATTCTTACCAAGGTTCAATGATAATAAAGAATGTATTAATGACAGCAATGAGGAACAATTTACAAATACCGCTTGCATTAATATCCGATTATCAGATTAATCGATATATCAGGAAAATATAGATATAAAATGATAATAAATAAAACCAAAATATAGATTTTAAAAATATCGATAATATTGCTTCTAGTTAGAACTTGTCGATCGTTACTGCTTTAATTACAATTTTTCAAAGAATCTTGAAAGAAAACTAACTTCAGAGGAAAGAGGTTGGAGGTAGTGGGATGAAAGAAGGAATTAAATTCAAATTATCGCGTCAACCTTACAAGAGTTATCTGGTAACGACATTATTATGCTAACATGATGATGTCACTTTCAAAGGATAATGATATCTTCGGTACTTCATGGTTAATTTCAAATTAACAAAAATGAAGTAGTGCAATAAGCAGTTAAAAGTGTCCTATGACATATTTATAAAGCTTATGTATCATTATGTACTAAGCTGTGTATAGTGGCAAGCTCGCTTTGCTTCACTCTCCAATTTATTTCCTATAGGAGCAGATGAATAATGAATGAATGAGAAGTCTAATTTGCCAATGTCTTTCTTTTCTCTTGATAATATTAGAATATTGATATTTGCATTATATGTATAGTATAAAATATTGATATTTAGCTGTATTACAACGACCCTATTCCAGCACATTCATGTGGACCACTGATTTGTAAGTCTATACCTCTTTATTGAATGTCTTGTCATCGAGATGATTAAAATCATCGGTCTTGGAACAATTTCTGTATTATCATTGTTGAAAATCATTGCCAATAAACGCTCCAGTGTGACAAGTAGCTATTTCACAAAGAAGCTGAAACATTCAACAAATGAGTAGAAGAATACAGTAGAATGAATATGTTAACTCAATTCACGCGCCGTAAACCGCTGAAATCGAGCGTTCAACGCTTAACTCGGTTTAACTGGAGTGAAGTCCAATGCTCAAGACGATCGATCTCCTTTCAATGCTTGATCTGCGTCTGAACTCAGTTCAAAGCGATGGTGAAAGTGGCTTTAATAGTAGAAATTGAATGATTAGGTGATGAATGTTTTGTTCGATACAAATACTACGGTTTAGATTAAGTGTTTGTGATCTAATAAAAGCAATAAACCAAGATGGAGAATTTTGAGGCGCAAAACAACTGAGCATGGTTAACTTCACCAAGTATAAGGAAATGCGATACCACTTTTACTTTTCGTCAGTATGTCCCTTCTGTAAAATATGCGCTTTTCAGCTCAGTTTCAGTTCTACATCAACCGGTTGCGAATAACTCATCAACAACGGACTGCTCATTTATCAAAAGTTAGTACGACCGACGGTCCAAGCCTTTTCCGGAAATTGACTAATGACCAAACGCATCTGGACTAAACGGTTTTCCCGTTTTGAGGCGACTCGTTGATTGTTTCACTCGTTGATTATAAGTCCCGAATATTTTCCCATTAGCGATCGACGGACGATTAAATTCCCGACGAGGTTGTCTAATTAGAAATGATATGTTGCGGGTTGATTGGTGTTGACGGGAAATCCTCGATGCATGAATATTAAACCAACTGGAAAATGTCACAAAGCCTGATGTTCCATCACCCCCAGAATGTGTGTAATGTTTGTGACATTTTTCAACCAGATCTCGAAAATTGATTCCTGTGAAAACTTGGGATCAGGTGCCCGAAATACAGAAGCTGCAAATTCGTTTACAGGGGCTGTTTATTCCTCGAACTAGGAGCTTAGAGACTCACTCCAATCGATTTAGCGTCCAAAATTTAGCGGAAAATGATACCACACACGCCAAGGTACCAGAAATCTCAAAAACACGTTCGAAATGGTTGTTTAGGTACCCATATTGACTCATAACCTCTTCCAGTGGGAGCCAATCGTTTCCGGATCCATCTTATTGGATTCAGAGTTCAAAATTTGGTGGAAAATGATACCCCACACGCCTAGGTACTAGGTTTCTCGAAAACCCACCTTCGAAATTGAGTAGGTACCCATTTCGACCCATAACCTCTTCCGGTGGGCGCCAATCGTTTCGGGACCCATTTTTTTGGATTCAGTGTATAAAATTGAGTGGAAAATGAGACCCTACACGCCTTGAAAATCTTGAATATTGATTTTTTTATATACACATTTTGACCCATTACCCTCCCCCGAATCTGGTCCGATCGGGTCGAATTGGTGAGATTGAATTTTATTACATGAAAACGTAGGTTGATTGATTAAGAACTACTAACCAGAATACCGAATGCTAAATAAACAAATTTCGGTCATTTTTCCGCAAAAATTGAGTCAAATCTCAATTTCACGCCGGTGATGAGTAATCAAATTCCGATAATTCGGCTGTTTTCAAAAACAATTTAGAGAGACAACTCCATTGAACGCGTCCACAAAAGTGACAAAGCCGTGAAACTAGAGGGTTGAAAAGTTGCATTCGCTTGAAAACATCCGAGTGCACTTCAAAGGGAAATGGCGTCATCGCTTTTTGCATCTACGAGGCCCCCGAGTGGATCAAACTCCCTCGGTGGAGTTTATGAAGGCAATGAACCGATTTTCTGCGGCCTTTTCTTGATAATTTAGCGGCACAGTGTTCTAGGGGTTGTTCGAGCTTCTAAATGAGGTTCCTCTGTACGCACTATCCCTGTGAAAACCAGTCATTTTGTACGATTAACGGAAAATGAGGGATTTAGCCGTTGAAGTGAATTGTCATGATGATGATCGTGCTTGATGGAAATGTCAGGTGAAATTTATACACCTGTCGAATAACATCAATATTCAACCTGTTTCAATAACTCCTCGCATTATTTTATACTTTTTCAATTTAATTATAGCGCTAATTTATATTCTTGGCCTTTCTCAAGTCAATTATTTCCGCTATATTACCAAAACGAGGTGAATTCAAGCCAATATACATTATCATTTTTCTATTTTCCCTTGATTTCAATTCGTTTTTCTGGGACCAGAGTCTCGAAACTTGTTAGCTCGATCGGACCAAATTTAGGCGGGGTAGGGGTCAAAATGTGTATTTCGAAAACTAGATTTTCGAGATTATTTGGCGATCTAGGCGTGTCGGGTATAATTTTCCACTAAATTTTGGACGCTGAATCTAATGAAATGGGTCCGGGAACAATTGGCACCCTCTGGATCAGGTCATGGGTCAAAATGGGTGCCTACCTACCCATTTTGAATGTGGGTTTCAGAGGCTTCTGAGACCGAGGCGTGTGGGGTATCATTTTCCACTAAATTTTGGACGCTGAATCCAATGAAATAGGTCCAGGAACGACTGGTGCCCTCAGGGTGAGGTTTTGAGTAAAAATGTGTACCTGTCGACCCATTTCATTTTTTTTTTTTTTTTTTTTTTTTTTTTTTTTTTTTTTTTTTTTTTTTTTCTGGTAGGTACTTATGCGTGTGGAGTATCATTTCCCAATAATTTTTGGACCCTTAATCGATTGAAATGGTTCCGGAACCCGCCACACCCAGTGGTCCCCCCATTTTTCCCGTTTTCAACATTTTCGACGACTTGGCATGTGGGGTATCATTTTCCACTAACTTTGAACGCTGGAATTCCAATTGAGACGGGATCCGGAACAATTGGCTGCCCACTGGAAGAGGTTATGGACGCTGAAATCTGTGTTGAAATTAGTCTCCATGCTGTTCCGAGGAATGACCAACCCCTGTCTAGGAATTAGCAGCGTTTTCCTAAATGTGGATCCTTGGAATAGATAATGTTTTCGCATGGTATCACAAATCTCACATTTGCGCGGGTCCTCAGGAACGTCTTTATAGGTATCTATCGCTAGCAACTATTGGGTTCTCCAATCAGATATCACACTAATAATAATTTAGCGATTACAGTACACGAAAAAATGGTAACTGTTTATTACGCAGGAACACGACTATCTGGCTTTTGGTGCTGGTAATGTGTTTCACATGTCCTCTTGCAATACAACCCCTGGCAGGGGAAGAATATTTCAACTGGCGTACGAGTTAGCCCCGTTCGTAATTGTTGTATGGAACTGTGACGTGGAAATGGAGAGAGGCACAGCAATTTCATTCAGGGTTCTCTAAAATGCAGAATGCAGCAGGGAATTTACGATTATTTTTCCATTTTCATTCTGAAAATGGGAGCGAAGGTTCCAATTTAACTCTGACGCAATTGGTCGAGTGGCGTGTTATTATTGCGCTCAACTTGATTGGGTTGAGTTGGTTTTCAAATAAACATTTTCACCCCAGGTTAATTAAGATTAGCCTCTACGGAAAAAGACAAATAAAATCACGATTACCTCCGCTTGAAAATGACCCGTTTGAAAAAGAAAGAGAAAAATGCACGTACTGGACTGCCATTTCATGACCGAAGTGGATTGGTTTTACCAAAAGCAAATAATTTCGACTTCTATCGCGTCCTTCCAAATTATTCGACGATGCCTTTTTCTAATCTAGTTTAGGGCCTACATTTTCTATACTGGTGTGGAATTCAATTTCGCTTGAGGAAAAATGTGTTTGGAGAAGGCGACGCTTTACGGAATATATTGCTACCGATAGGAAAGCACCGTATTGCCCGGCTATTTCTCCTTGTTCTGTATTTTTTTCAAAAAAAAAAAAAACTTGTCTGCGGATATAAGATAAGGCTCGGGGGAGTGCTACGCAGTGGTTAGAAAAGACAAAAAATCTTTCAATCTCGATTATAGAACTAGAAGGGGGGGGGGACTTTGTCTAGTATTGAGTGTTCAGGAGCGTTGAGCCACGTGATGGAGCGCCAGGAAACATTCATATTCTTCATTTTGTTATTATATTGGGAGTATGATGAGGTCAATAGCTGCAAATTACCGAAATGTAGTATCTTCATCTGTATCTTCAACCGTACCCTATTGTTGAAATTACATCGATATATTTTGCAAGAACTTCAACCAATGAATTTTATGAATGCTCAATTTATTTCAACCAATTCTTCACAAAAATATATACGAACGAGACATGAGTTGCGGGAATAGCTAAAACCCGCTATTCCCTTGAATGTTCTTCCTTGAGGGTTCACATCTCGAGTCCTCACCAGAACGCGCCAGTCAACAATGTTTATGGCGCGCTAAATCAAACCAACCAGCATCCAACAACGCCCTATGGAGACGGAAATAGGAATAGGGATTTTCCCGCAATTTACGGAAGCAAGAAATCCCATTTGTGATGAGCTTTCAAGTTAGCAGTGGTCGATTGGTGCGAAATCCATTGGTGGCACATGTAGAATTGGGCTTAGTATTTTTCAGACGTGGAGGAGGTTAAGAACGCCCAAATATCACTCAGAATATCGTCTGAAAATTCAAAACACAAAAACGACGATTAGATATAACGAACGACACCTATTTTTAGGCCTCAGCAACTACTTACCAATAATTTTCTGTTTCATGCAATATACGCCAACGTTTCCTCAAGAGAATGCATGAATGTTGAAAAAAGAACTAAAAGGGAAGAGGTAAATATGCATAAGGTACGTTCGTAGGTACATCTCAAAGTCGGGAAACAGAAATTGAATTTCAACGACTGACACCTAAATCGAAGGGAAGAAACTAGAAACTAGTTAATCTAGTGTTAATCACTGTCAATCAATATCGCTTATGACAATCGCGATATCGATAACGAAACGAACTGTTAATTGAGAAACGGTTATAACGTTTTCATGATAATGGTCAACCTTTCCGATTCGGCTCAAAATTTCTGGACGTTTTTACTGTTGAACTACTTAGTTATTTCGAACTACTTTTTTGTTTCTTGACCCTTTCAACCCTTAACATGTGTGTTATTGCATTCCTAGACATACTTATTACCGATATTTTTTGTTAAATAATAATCGTCTTCTGTTTCAGGTAATTGCGAATTCACTCTCACTGGCTCAAATCTCTCAAGAGGTAAAATCCTTGAATATACTGCAAATTCTTCGGATTTGTACATTACCTTGATCGACTCACCATCTGATATGGCTCTAACCCCCCTCCCATATATTTTTCATTATTTAAATGTGCTACCTAGTAATCTTAACAAAAAAAAGTGTAAAACTTTCGATTGTCTGGTAACTGCATTAATTAGTAAATGTTTGAAGATAATTGAAAGAGGTTTGACAACCCTCAATAACAATATTGAATAAACATAACTAGAATCAGAATCCGAGGTTTTATGAGTTAAAACAAAAGATTGGATGACAACGAAGTCAGATCTCAAACAAAACAGAATTGCTAATGTCGATTTGCACTAGGGCGTCTTTCCTGAGTAAAAACATATGAGAAAAGGATCAGGCTGCCAGCGCAGAGTCAATACAGCGGCAGACGTAGGTAATACTGGCCGTGGGAGGTGATCATTGCAAAAGATTGAGATTCCGACTCTAGCAATTAACACATTATGTACCGATAAATATTGAAATTTGGGTTTTCTTGGTTTTTGAGGATTAATCGACGCATCGAGCAAATATTAATCAATCAATCATCAATAATCGATGTTTTTAGTTCGATATTCATCCTTAGAAACCACAAAGAAGGGATGCTTATATGACCGCTCACCGGGGCCCTCGCCCAAAACGGAGCGGGGGAGGAATTTCATTGTGTGCGATCTCTTGGGACGAGAGGCGGTGTTGGTGAAGGCGGCGACGTCGGTGGAGCGATGACGTAGGTGAAGCGGGGAGGCATCGGTGAAGGTGGCGACGTCAGTGGAGCACAAGAAAAATTCTAGGTCGACCTCCGCCCCTTTCACTCGGTCGGACCCTCCTTTTTGACTCACTTCCCATTTCACAGATTTGTAATAGTTTTTTTTTCCTTCTTCTTCTTCACAAAGATTTGATCTAAACAAAAGATTTGAGCTGAGTTTAAACCCAAAGAGGTCCAAATTTACCAGCGTTTAAACCAGAGCGATTTTCGAGTATAAACCCGCATCGAGGCAGTTTATGTTTAAACTCCCAATATCCAGGTGACCAAGCTGCTAAACTCGTCTACTGGCATTACACTTAAAATTCTAATAAAATTTGAAACTTCATGTGTCTGGAATTAAATCATACTTGTATTTTGCACAACCTCCGCTCTTGTTCTTGAAAAATTAATAAATTTTCTTGATTGTGTTGCCACCTCATGGGATACCCTAGGAAACAACAATTTGATAGGTAATCATTCGTCAAAGGCAGCTAGTCACCAAATAAACTCAATTAAAAATAATGTTCTTCAATTGGTAAGAAAATGAACTATTATTGAAGACGCTTGTACCTGTGAATTATTCTGTTGAATTGCTGATTCTGCTGATGTTGACACTTCTCAGTTGTGTGCTACCAGTTGCATGTACGTCATCGTGAGCAATAATATTGGTTTATTGGAGACACAGTATTCAAATATCTATTCATTTTACAAACTGTACGACAAACCAGCTACCACCGCGGCCATCTTTGAAAACCACCGAGTAAACGAGTTTAGCAACTTTAACCGCCTCGATGCGGGCTTAAACTTGAAAACCGCCTGGTTTCAACGTCGGTAACTTCGGACCTCTTTGGTTTTGAATTCCTTTTCAAATATTTGGTCAAAGTGGGCATTGTCTGACTTTTTGGGTGAAGGATGCCAGCGCGATTCCAGGTTTAACGTTCCCGATGAACAATAACCGGGTTTTACTAAACTCCGTTGAATAATTTTCTGGTGAAACAGGGGATAAGGAAAAGAAGAAAAAATTGAAGAAAGGAAAAAAAACCTGTGAAATTTTATTTGCAAACACGCGTTTGTGTGAAGTGATTTTGAGTGGATGAAATGGTAGTCGTGTGATATTTCTTTGAAACGAATGATGAATTTAAATTGCGATCAGATTATATAGCGTCAACTCGATGGTACGAGTTGTCCAGTACACTAACTGTTGACCTCTAACTGGTCCGGTTTAGAGGAAATAAACGAGATTCCCTACAAAACCGAGTGGGGGGGATCCCAACTCAATTTCACCCCTTGAAACGAGACTTGAAAAGTTGAAGGAGTTTCCATCTCGTGTCTTCGGGGCTCTTTCTGGGCACTTTTTCATGTTCGTTGATGCGTATTCCGTACAATGCCGCATTTCTTTGTGCTCTTACTAATAATATTTTTAAAAAAACTTTGAAGCCCTCCATAAAAAATATAAAAAGTTGAGGACGATCTGCAACCTTTCAATATAAATCGGCTTCCCTCGTCTCCTATGGAAACAAAATGGAAAGGCGAAAGTTTTCGAAGACAAATCCCCTCGGTTTGAGGTCTGAGCCTTCGGAAAACCTTCCTAACGTTTTTCCCTCTGCCATCCACTTTCAGCAAGAAAATGCTTCGGACTTGTGACAGTTGGTTTGATTGATGAAGTCCCAGCTGAGCTCCCAGGCTTGTGCTATCTCTTTCAACGCTCTGCTCATTTTTTCTTATTACCTTCCACCACCCATCAGATACTGAGATAGCGATTTCTTTTCGTCTTATCTGTCCTCGCGTCAAGTTGAAGGAACGTCACCGGTTGGTATTCCGCATTTTTGCGCATTACGTCGCCATGACTGAACGATCTACTCTTATCAGAACATGCGAGAAGGATGGCACTTGCTGACGTAATTCCACTCTAGTCATAACGAATATCGTTCATGTACGTTAGCTGAGCATCCAGGATCCCAACAAGCCACTGTTGACGCAGAATTATGTAACATTTTTTACCAAAGACGACGACTTTCCGGAAAGTGTGAAATGTGTTTTTTGAAAAATGGATTTTTTGTCAATCTAGGCGCGTGGGGTATCATTTTCCACTAAATTTTGGAGGCTTATTCCATTAAAATGGGCCCCGGACTGGTTGATGGCTATTGGGGTGGGTTAGGTACCTTCTCACCTATTTCGAAAGTGGTGTCGTCTAGATACTTCATAATATTGACTCATATCGATATTTCCTTCCGATAATTACAATACTTGCATCGGGTATTGGAAATTCAATATTTTACTGATATTAATACAAATATTAGAAATCGAAACAATATAGATAAATTCCTGAGAAAATTATGATGATGATCTGCGGGGAAATTTAGTTTTAACTGTTTAAATGGAAAAATCTCCACGAGAAGACCATCAGAAGAAAAATTGTACGCTCTTTCCAACGATTATCTTGTAAATTAGGGTAGTTATGGCCGTTTTAGTGACGTCAGGTCGAATACACGATCATTTAAGAGCTTGAAGAGATTTGTATTCAGTTTCGTTTCGATACTTTCCATATTAATTTATATCGATACATCCTTTCGATAATTACAATACTTGCATCAGGTATTGGAGATTCGATATTTTACTGATATCGAGGCAAATATTAGTGAAAGAATCAATATAGATGAATTCCTGAGAAAATAATGATGATGATCTGCGGGGAAATTTGGTTTTAACGCTGTTTGAGTGGAGAAATCTCGATGAGGAGACCTTCAGAAGTTAAATTTGACGCTCTTTCCAACGATTATCTTGTAAATTAGGGTAGTTATGGCCGTTCAGTGTCGTCAGGTCGAATACACGATCATTTAACAGCATGGGGGGGGGGGGAGTTTTATGTAGTGCCGTTTCGATACTTTCCATATTTACTGATATCGATACATCCTTTTGATACTTATGACACTTTCATCGGGTATTGGAGATTCGATATTTTCACTGATATCGATACAATATTAGGAGTGAATTGAATCGGAGAGATTGACTTTTTGCATGAGAACATAGAATATAATCAACCAAAAATCACTCAAATGTGTTCAATTTGAAATCACGCTCTTCAGAGGTTTTACATACGTGTATAATAGAAGAAATCAGGAATTTGAAGACCGTTCAGGACATTCAGGACACGATGCCCAAGTGGATCTTCAAATAAACGGTTGACAATTACCGCTATAACCGAGTCCATTCGTGGAAAAGGAATGAAGAAAAAGGGAAAACATCGGAGGATAAAGTATCATGGGATTGAAAAGACGAGTCAAATGCCATAAAAATTTAATTAGGCGGAAAAGGAGGGGTTTGTGCAAGCGGCTTGGAAAGACGGGGTAAAAAAGAAAATATTCTTGAATTATGGAAATTACTCCTCGAAAATAAAACCCAAGCTTTTTCCATCCCCGTGCCAACCCATCACTCGGGTCTTTTCAGCCGGTTCTGGCTTCTGGCTCTCTTCCTTTCCATTCTATCAGCCCTCCCGATTACACGGTAGCGAGGACCTTCCCCCATTTCCCTTCGTTGCCGGCTTTCTCGTGCCATTTCCTCGTGTATAGCGTGAAATCCATCTCATGGAACATAAAATTCATTTGGAACCCTTCAATGACCGTTCCTGCTCGAATGCGATGAACCAACCGTCTGATTTCGAAGGAGTGCGCTTCCTGGGTAATGGTGAGAAAAAACATTTCTGTTTAGGTCTTAGGGTTTCGGAAATGACAGCAATCACAGCCTGACGCGGTTTTCGCTTGGTTATTCCTTGAATAATTTGATTTATAACGACATTGATTGTTGAAAATGTCGAAAGTCTATTTACACCTCTACTCTTTTACCTACACATCTAGGCCAATGCTATCAAGTATTCGCTAAAAATCTGAAATTTGGGTCAGGGGTCCGCTCCTGGTTTTAATTGGTCCTCGATACTTTTCAGCCCGATGGATGGGGTAGGACGGATGGATGGGGTAGGGGTCAAAATATGTATTTTGAAACGATTTGGCGATCTAGGCGTATGGGGTATCATTTTCCACTAAATTTTGGACGCCGAATCCAATGAAATGGGTCCCGGAACGATTGGTGCCTTCTAGATGAGGTTATGGGTCAAAATGGGTACCTATCTACCCATTTTGAATATGTGTTTTCGAGATTTTTGGTACCTAGGCGTGTGGGGTATCATTTTTCACTAAATTTGGACCCTGATTCGATTGGAATGGGTCCGGAACCCGACACACCCATCGTTTCTCCCATTTTCCCCATGTTGAAAAAAAGTCTCCATGCGCCTGGCCCTGGAATTTGCAGCGTTTTTATTTTCGACCAGAGTACTTCACATCCTTGAAACACTTCCTGCACTTGGCTATACTACGACCTTTTGTGTTATAGTAAGTCCATTCCTCACTCTGAGAGCAATGAATCTCTTAATTTATTCCTGTGCGTTCCAAAAGGTGTAGATAAGCAAATGTCCATCCACCATTCCACCAGAAAAATGGATTTTCGAGATTTCTGGCGATCTAGGTGTGTGAGATATCATTTTCTTTATTTATTTAAAGAAATGGGTCCCAGAACGATTGGCACTCATCGGTAGAGGTTATGGGTCGAAATGGGTATCTGTCTACGCAATTCGTATGCGTAGTTTTGGGATTTCTGCTACATAAGCGTGTGGAGTATCATTTTCCTCTAAATATTGGACACGGAATCGATTGGAATGAGTCCAGGACACTCCCTGTTTTCCCCATCTTCCCATGCTCCTGGTCAAGAAACAACCAACCCACCCACACCCCCTTCCCAAATATTTGGGTTTCAAGCTCATCATTCCCCTCCCCATGTTTCGGCTTCAGGGGAGTTACCTCTGATTGTATGATTGATTGTTCGGCTCATTGATTTCTCATCGACCGCCTAGTCGCTGCCTTCTCTAGTCATATGAAAATATAATACACGAGGTGTCAGAAACCTAAGTTGGTTTCGTGTCGAAGAGAATAACTATTTTCTCCTCTCAATAAAAATATTCCACGCGAGAACCGAAAGAGTTCTCGCGATAAAAACCCCTCGCGACCGCGTTGGAAGTAAAAAGCCTGAAAGAGCTCAATTAGCGCCTCCGGGGAAAGGGACCATTAAAACGTGAAAGATAATGTTTCTGAAAAGAAATTTTGCCCAACTCTACATCGAAAAACGTGGACTGGCAATATCCGAATGCGTAGGGGGGAAAAAGAAACCATCTTTTCATCCCCATTGTGCCCCACGGTGCCCCAACAATAAGTCTTGGGGGAAGTTGAGAGTTGAAACGCGGGTTCTATATCATGGAGTGCCATCGAAGTCGCTGCTTCTCCCGCAGTAAAGATTTTTTCGCAGCATTAGAGGTTACCTTGCCCAACATAAACCTTCATTCCGCGGAACATAAATCTCAACGATAAACTCTTTCAGGGGCGCTTCTTTCCTGACGGTTAACCTTCCGTGTATTTTCTGTCCACTTTTAAACCGTGGAGAGGAGTTGATGCTTCTTATCAGAAGTAAGATACGACTTTTTTCTTGTCCTTCAGTTTGTTCACTGGTCAAGAGTAGCCCGTTTTGATCTGATAGGCTTAAAAAAAGGTAAACCTGACTGAAAATGCATATTATGTGGTCTCCAAATAACGGTTAATCGCACTGTTCATGACTAAAACGAAAACAGGATCCAATTAAAGCTAATTCCAAGGGCATGTTGAATCCCTCAGTCACTCAATCTAGAAAAAAAATGATTATATGCAAATAATATTATGAACGAATTTCGTTGCAGGTTAAGCATCCGAAAGTGCAAAATACCTTTATTCCCCTCTAAACTCGCTGTTCAAGGCTTCTTCTCTTCCCCTTATTACTCATTTTGGGTACCTGTTTTCTAATTTTCACGAGGACTAATTCTAGTCATTATTCCGCAAAAATTTAGTCAAATCAAGAAACGGATACGATCACGTGAATCAGCGTTAAAAAACAATGCACGTTCATGTGCCACACTTTGAAGTTCACTATCATCCCACAATTTGGTTTGAGCAACTTTGCGTGTTCGCTGAACCGGTTGCGCGCAATCAAAACAATCGGTCGAGTGATCAAATTTTCATGAATTTTTGGGTAGATTCCGAATCAGCAATCCTAAACGCTTGCAAATTCATTCATAGGGGTTGGTTATTCCTTGGACCAGGACCATGGAGACTCATTTCTTCAACATGGGGAAAATGGAGGGAACAGTGGGTGTGGCGGGTCCCGGGCCCATTCAAATCGATTCAGGGTCCATAATTTAGTGGGAAATGATACCCAACACGCCTAGGTACCTGAAATCTCGAAAACACACATTCAAAATAGGTTGATAGATACCCATTTTGACCCATTACGTCATACAGAGGGTGCCAATTGCCTAGATCGCCAAAAATCTCCCAAATCCATTTTTCAAAAAACACATTTTGACCCCAACCCCGCCCAAATTTGGTCCGATCTGGCTGAAAAGTTTTGAGGACCAACTGAAGCCGGAAAGAGACCCCTGACCCAATTTTCAGATTTTGGTTGGTTATTCCTTGAATAATCCACCTCTTTTTCTAGGCGTTTCAAGGCGTCTAGATCAGAAAACGTCCGCCGTACGTTGTCCACCGTCTGCGTCTTTGGTAGTGGAAAATTTTCTAAAAATCTGAAATTTTGGTCAGGGATTCGTTTCCGGCTTATGTTGGTCCTCAAAGCTTCTCCACCCGATCGTACTAAATTTGGGCGGGGTAGGGGTCAGCATGTGTATTTCGAAAAATGTATATTCGAGATTTTTGGTAGCTAGGCGTGTGGGGTATCATTTTTCACTAAATGTTGGACCCTGAATCGATTGAAATGGGTCCGGGACCCGCCACACCATTTTTTTCTCCATGTTGAAGAAATGAGCCTCCTTGCGACTGGTCTGAGGAATAACCAAATAACCAAAACCACCACACACCAGTTCATTTCTTTGAAAAGACTCCAGAATAACCTTTAAAAAAGGGGATCGTTTTCGGGGACAACCTGTTATATACTAATCTGTATTATCCAATGTGGCAGACCGTATCATGCTGAATCATGTTGGATTTGATGTGTTTCTTAAAGCCACCTCTCTTATAAACAAAGGCAAAGTTTGCTGCTCGAATGCTTAGTCTAGACTCGTGGAGTGTTTGAAGGGAAATATCAACGTTTCCAACTCGAAACTTTGATATTGACTTGCGGTGAAGACACTCGTGGGAGCAGGTATGCATATTGAAACCACCTGAACGACTGTTGGAAAGGGCTGAAGTAATTTAATGGCGACTTGAGATTCCCGCGCGTATTTGATTGCACCTTTCATGTTGTCACACAAGGATGAGATCGATTGTACTGATGAAAACTGAATAAGACTGAAAGGCCATGGCACGGATGACTTTCGTCGGCTTCCGTTGAGTTTTAGGTACCTAGAGACCACTTATTTGGCTTCGGATAAGCTCGTAAATAGCAAATCTTAGCAGGCGCGGATCTAGACATTTTTTTCAGAGGGGGTCACAGGGTAAAATCAAAAGCTAAAAAAAAAAAAATAATATAACCAAACAAACAAATGAACTAAATTTTCTCACTTTTCAATCTTTTAAAAATAAAGTCCATTTTATTCCAATCCACTATTTATTCATAATTTCTTTATTTTGTTAGATTTTTGGTTTGAAAAAATTTAGTTCATTTCAAAATTTTTCAAAATTTCACCTGGTTTGGGGGGGAAGGGGTGTCATGACCCCCCCCCCCTGAATCTGCGCCTGAATCTTAGTCATCTGACGCGCTATTTTGGAGTGTTTTTGGTAGTAGAAAAATTTCTTAAAATCTGAAATTCGGGCCAGGGGCCTGTCTGTGGCCCTAGTTGGTCCTCAAAACTTTTCAGCCCGATCGGACCAAATTTGGGCGGAGTAGGGGCCAAATGTGTACATCGAAAAATGGATTTTCGAGATTTCCGGAGACCTGGGCGTGTGGGGTATCATTTTCCACTACATTTTGGACGTTGAATTCAATGAAATGGGTCCCGAAACCATTGGCGCCCTCTGAATGAGGTTATGGGTCAATGGGTGTCTATCTGGCCATTTCGAATGTGTGTTTTCATGATTCCTGCTACCTAGGCGTGTAGGGTATCATTTTCCACTAATTTTTGGACGCTGAATCGAT
>CM034008.1:8915911-8959987 GCA_019603395.1 Cyrtorhinus lividipennis
ATGGCTGTTCTCCAGAGCCCATGTCGTTCCGCCAACACGATCAGCCGCATCATAAAAGTGAGTTGCATTTCCATCCCTTTAATCTGGCAATTGTGCAACAATTAAAACCTGGAGATTGCCAGCAGACTTCAGCATTTGCTTTGGAGATGCTCTCACGGTTCAAAGTCAATGACAATTTGGTTTTGTTAACAACTGTCGGTATTATTCAGACAACTTCTTCAATCCTCAGATGTTGCATGAACGACCACTGGATAACCCTAAAGTCACAGCGTGGTGTGCGGCTTGTGCATGTTTTACAATATTTGGAGAGCAGAGCTACGCAGGAGAAGGACCAAAAGGGATCTTTGGTTCCAGCAAGATGTAACTCCTCACACAACTCCAACAACTCGATGGCCCTAGTACACGAGATGTTCCGTTACCACATTATCTCACATTTTGGGGACGTGCTTTAGTTCCCATGCTCGCCAGAATTGACAACCTGTGACTAAAGTCTCTCCTATGAGGGAGATGATCAACACATCCAATTCTTACTTTAATTTACGAGTGATCTCCCAAAAATGACATTATAACAATATGGACAGGACCCAGGATAGAAGCCTCACGTTAGATTCTGAGTAGACCCGAAACCACCCTTCTTATCTGGATGAATTCACGACAGCTGCACTTGCATACAAATTACGGGAGAAAGGAATCAAAATTCCAAGCGGCTATAGAAAACGCTTCACTTTCCTAAGAATTTCCTCAATCCTTTGCCTCCAGTATTGATGGCACTCGTATTTTGAGAAGTTCAACGATGAATGTTAGGCAGCCCGTCTTTATCGCACCACGTGGGATGGAAATTAAGAATAAAAAAGAGGGTGGAGAGAGCGCGAGGAATTTCATTAAGGTGAGAGATTCCGATGCATAGACACTATCCGGCTACGGGAAGAAGGTCGAAAGTGATTGCAAGGTATTCCCAAATAGCTGAGGTTCCGGTGGAAGGCGTTGTTGAACACGCCTTCCGTCGGCTGATGTCAGTAGGTTCTAATTTGAACTATTACAGGAACGATGTGGTCTTAACAGAAGGTAAACGGCCAAGCTGTACATTATTGCTATTCCAAGATGTCCTCACTAAGAAGAAAGACACTACAAAAGACAGTAATAATATGCTATGCAGGCAAGGAATCGAAAAATATGACAATTTTACTTCTCCTCCTAATTTATGGTGATTTAATTCATATCATAGAGCATATTTGAGAAACATTTCCTAAGTCACACTAGATTCAGCGTCGTAAGATACAGGAAATTATGATAACTTAATAAAAAACATGCTGCCGTTTGATGCAAAACGGCCTTATCCCCAAAAACCACGTTATTTTAGGAATCAGGTTTTCCAGAAAAATCAGGCCGTAGTTCCCCTCCAGTTTGTTTTATCAAACGTTTTTTGGAGACCCATCAATTGTCACCAAAAACTCTACTACTACCAAGGCGGAGAAATCAAATCGAATCGATTTTTTGGCCATTTTGGCCCAAAATGGTCAAAATAAAGGACGACGGTAAAGTGTGAAGAATTTTCATTGTTTTTTAACGCTGATTCACGTGGTGCTATCTGTTTCTTAAATCGTATCAATTTTTTCTGGATATTGAAGAAATTATTTGTTCGTTTCTTGTGAAAAAATCATTTGCACCTAAAAGTTACTTAATAGGTAAGTTTTTCTTTCTTTTTTTTTTTTTTTTTTTTTTTTTTTTTTTTTTAACTGGAGTGGAAAACGGTTATTAAGTAGTTAAAATGAAATGAAAGCAAAAACTTACTAAAAAAAAGTATTCAAGAATAATTGAAGATTATTTAAGGAACAACCAACCAAAATGAACGCGAAATGAACAAATTTCGCTCATTATTCCGCAAAAATTTTGTAGGTAGGTAAATCTACAATAAGGAAATTGAGGTTCCCGTTTACAATAATAAAGTTGCGCAGTTGCGCGGGGAGCGCAAACATAATATTGCAAATGCATTTGAAAGCATTGATGCATTGCATTTGAAAAAAAAAAAAAAAAGTTACTCTCATTTGGACGATTTCATTATGGCTGGAGGGGAGGGGGGAGAACTTGTGGGACACCCTGCACAAACCCGTAAACGGTTTTTCTGTGTTTATTATTATACAGGTATAATTCATACTGCCAAACAAAAGTGGTAGATGTCCTCCCATTTTCCCAGTTGATTTCTCACCATTGGGAATGGTGTGAATAGCCGATCTCGTGTTCATAATTATACTACCCAGTATATCGTGAATATTGAGTGGACAGTCGGAGTTTATTACTAGCCCTCACTACCCATCAGGAAGGCAGTGGTTTCAGCTGATTTGACTTCTACTCAAATGCACGCCATCTTGGGACGCCGCTTCTTGTTCTTGTCTTCTCGGCTCTCATCTGAAATACTCTGCTTTGCTAATAACCCATCTTCTGAATTCATCCTGTTTTGAATACTTGGTTTCCTCGCCTCTACTGAAGAAATACATCCCGTGTTGAGAACAAAGTAGTTTACTTCAGTATCAAGTAATGTAGACACCAGATTATTGGTTCTTCAGTACCTGAGTACTTCAATATTCTTGATTTCGTACATAACCAGGTTACCTAGGGGCACTAGGTCGTAGGTATTTAATTTATCAAAAAATACTCGCGAGAAAATATGATTCTACACCACTGACACATACTGTACTAGATTTTACCTCACAAGACCCTTTCTTGGAACATATCCCTTCCTACGACCGCAGTAAACGAATCTATGACTGAGATTGACCAGAAGGTAATATTGCTACTCCCGTGAGAGAGAAAAGGCTATGATAATGCTACCACCTTTGCATGGAATGGGTTGGATTTCTTAGAATGTGGCAACCATCCGGTTTGATGTTTTTTGCTGTTGAAGACTTCGCGTGCGATTCGTAAGAGGAGACGGTTGGCGTTTCTTACTGTTCGCTAAAAGAAATTTCCAGCACACGCGGCATTTTTGCTCCCTGCTGTTATAAGGAATGTGGAAAAAATGTGCACCAACTGACCCCGTTGTAGGCACGGAAAAAGGAAATAGTAATTACTTATTACGGGAGTTGTTAGGTGTACCAGTGATCTGGAAGAATAATTCAGGTAGATTTGCGTGTTTTCATAGGTTTACGGCTGTTGAAGTAGACCGACGAGTGCACAACAGTAAATACAGCAGCGGGTGCTCTGGAGAAAACGATGGGGTTCGATAACACCCATTCTCTCCACCTACGCGCCTAACCATTCGGCACGAAGCTGTATACTATTATTATGGGTACAAAGTAAGAGGATAGACTCGTCGATGTGACTGCTACCTACTTGAAACCGAGGTCAGAATGTTATACCTACCCTTATCGCTGCTACTGAGCACCTACCAGTAGGGTTAGCCACCAGTTTATTACCACCTTTCCATCATTCATCCCGCTGCGAGGTTTCTAGTCATAAAAGCCTCCGAATGGGTGATAACGGAATTTAATCTAGAGATCGTGAAACATTCATGGTTCAAACATGCGACCCACTTTCGAGCAGTGTTTCAAATAAGTGCAAACAGTACAATCGGAAAAAAAGAAGACCTTCAGAAAGAGTGCACGCAAACATATTACAAATTAATGGCAGTAAACCTATAGAGGCCGTACAGGAACATTAAAAATGTAAAATGTTAAAAGAAGGAGAATTGCATCGCATTTCAAACTTAACGAGCCTCTGAGTCAGGAAGCGGCTGTTCTGACTCCGAACAGTTTGATATCTAGACGTACGTTGTAATTATTCGTTATACTCCGTTTTGGTTTATTTTTATTAGTGTAGTAGAAACAAACCCTTGTATTCGAGAGGACCAAAGAAAATTTCTCTTTTCTCCCCAAACGTTCACGTCTCAAAGGGTGTAGATTCAAAAAGCAAAATGACCATCCGCCCTTTGGGCTGAAAAAGCCCTTTGATATGCCCCGAAAAAGCTGTAATTTTAAACATAGACTCCTTTTGTTTGCACTTTAATTTGCGAAAGGATACATTCTTTAGTGGGAGGTTTCCGTCACTAAAAGAGACCATATAAAAAATTAGGTGCGTGACTTTCAAATTTGTTTTGAGTAGAAGAAGACGAAATCACCCTGCACAAATGGGTGTTCCAAGAGTTCCATCTTCTAACCTAATACGTTATAATGAGCATGCCAGTTTTCGACATCAATTGTAAATCCGTTAAGATTCAGGACTCAAGGGGTTTGTTCTTAGTACAAAGTCCCCGAACTGTTCGGAACATGTATGTGAGTTCTGGCAGATGGCCGCCACAGATCCTAACTGAGTTTCCGGAGTTGTCATAAACTACAAATAGGCTTTGGAATGGGTCTGAAATTGGTCAATTATTGTTTTCCAACAAAGTCCATAATGATGAAAAGGGGTAAAAGTGTCATGTACATCAGAAATAGGGTGGACGATGGATTTTTCAAAAAAGCTACCCGCTGAATGGTGACGTCACAACCCACTTGAAAAGGTGAAATGGCAGGAAATGGGTGGAATGGGCTACATTCGTAAAATTATTTTTAAAAAAGCCAAGTACTTCAGTATTCTATAGGTATTCTATGCTCTCTATAGTGCTGCACTCTAGTGGAAAACTGTAGACAACTGGAACTGTTTCCTCCCCTTGGTATTGTTATTGTTGTAAACAAACCTTCACAACAAGAAGCAATACTGGCCAAAGCGCAGCCACGGTTCTTCTAGAAACCAATAATAGTGATAACTCAAAAACCAAGGAGGACCTCACTTGGGTTGTCTCAATAGGGGCAGACAGGCAAATGTCATAGAATTTTTCACATTTTGTTCTTAAGTTAACTACTAGCATTAAAAAAAAATAAAAATAAAATAAAAAGTAAATAATAATAATAAAAGAAGGAAATATTTAGAAGCTCCGGAGCACCGCATTTAACGTGAAATTTTTATTTATTTTGCGTTTTTCTTCCGCAGTAAACCTTTCTATCTGGTCTAACCTAATTGCATCAAATCTCCCTTTTTGCCTGTCTCAATGGGTGAATCCCTGTTCGATTTGACTAGATGAAATGGAGAAATGAAGGCATATGAAACATTTTCACCCATCAAAGTTGAATTTTCTTGGTCAAAACAAGCAAGGGATGTTCCAATGATTGGAGCGCCACATTCTGATTACAGGTACAGAGGAGTGGCAAAAGTTTTGAAATGACAACTATATCTTTGAATGTTCCGTCACCAGTACTTCAATGTAAACTACCGAGTACAAACATAATAGTTGCAAAGTACAAACAAAAATAGTTATGAGATGTGCTCTGATAATCACTCCTCTTTCTTCTTCAGCGCTCTTCAGTTGTTGTCCAAAACGGGGAAAAAATCCCGAACCTGAAAGTGGAGTTTCAAACTAGTTCAGAACTACTCTGAAAAGTTACTGGGAACGGCAAACTCAGAACACCTGCACTACAAACGCTTAAGGCTCAAGAGCCCAAACTTGTCAAGAGTGGTGGACCCAGAGAAACAAGCTGTTCAAAAATGCGATCTTCAGATTATATCGATTGGTGGGAAGACAACGGTGGGTTGATGAACGGAAGAAAGTTGTTAGAAATGTAAGGGCAGATCTGTTGAGGGACTCGTGGTTGGAGGAGCAAGCCAAGAAAGAAAGACGTAAACGCGAACCGAGATTTCCCCTGAGTGCCTCCGAGATTCTATTATACCTCTAGTCAACGCTCATGGGGAGACATATACCCCCTAACTGCCTCTATCCCCGCTCACCCTTAAACTCGTCTATTACTCCTGGCCGTCAAGGAACCGTTCAAAATGAAAACCAGTGCCACGGAAAATATCCCCCAAGACGTCCCACGCTATCCACTGAGCCACCTTTCTGGAAGAGGGAACGAAATAAATAACATCGGATTTTGGAAAGACGCTCTCATTCAACTTTTCTTCGCCATCTCGCCTCAGAGACAAGATAGGTTCTCAACAACCGCCCTAAATAAGTGTTTGGTTCCACTTAACTTTTGGTTAAACCATCTTCAACCCTTCACTCTTGCAGGCTTTTTTACTCTTCTTGTACAAGGGTTCTCCTCACAGCGACCTTAATGTGCAGCGACACAATGATGCATTATGTACCACACAGTGTCGTCATTTTGGTTGGTTATTCCTCGAATAATCAACCTATGTTTTATGAATGTTGGCTCCTCAAATACTCCTAGAAGCAACGCCGCTAAATCCCTTTGCATATGAAAATGGACAGCAGGAACAGCCATGATTCACCAATAGTAGACACCAAAATATCGATACATTGGAGTGCCGGACTCTTAGTGTGCCAAAATGGCAAGTTTCAACCAGTTCACGTGGATTCCATTGGTAAAGGCCAGAAGTTCTGATACTGCTTCAAACAATTTCCAGTTCAATAGAACAGGCTTTAACATAACTGATGCAGAATATTTTGTGCTTCACTAGAAATTGGCCATATTCCAGCCTCCACAAATGAACCATCCTTATTTACCCTCCATTTTCATGGACCAAATACTACTACGTCCATTGGCTGTGCATATAATTGGGATGAAGTGGCACCAAAGCAATTCTACTTTCACTGCAAGATTTACTCACGTGAAGAG
Source organism: Cyrtorhinus lividipennis (assembly GCA_019603395.1). Classification (NCBI taxonomy): domain Eukaryota; kingdom Metazoa; phylum Arthropoda; class Insecta; order Hemiptera; family Miridae; genus Cyrtorhinus; species Cyrtorhinus lividipennis. Next base: position 8,922,517 of record CM034008.1, read on the forward strand.
TTAGATGGGACGTAGGTATGGCCATCCAATTAGAGAATCATGGTAGCTGGACTCCTGTTTGTACATGCCAAGGATGGAACACATATTTGAAAAAACGTTGCCCGCATCATTTATCGGTTACCTGACCATCTGGTTCCACATTATGGCAAATTGCTGCTGGCAAACGCTTGTTTATCAACACTAGCAACGAATGCGCGAAGACCTTCAGCATAGGCAGTGAGCAGCACAGTGATGCACTTTTTCTCGTCCTTGCCTGCATGTTGGTGCACTGTTCAATCTTTTTGGGGGCCAAAACAGCGTCTTGAAAACCGTTGTCAGTGAAATACTTGAGTGTTTTTGCCCATTAATGATAATTAGCATTACTAGTTACGGCACTCTGCAAAATTGACAGGCATTGATGGATCCTTTCGGGCAGACCAGGATTCCGTTGTAAGAATTATGTGCACCATGACCAGCCAGGGCGTCCCTCAGTGAATAAGTTGGGCCTCTTCAAATCCTTGAGGGTGTTTTTAGGCGCTGTTGAGTAGGACCCAGAGAAACAAGCTGTTTAAAAATGCAGTGCAAGGGCACTTTTTTTCTCAATCGGCCAAACACACATTGAATTGTAGAGAATTGTCGAGGTGTCCACAACTGGTTCCTTGCCAGCCATTTTCCCGTATCCTAAGCAAATATTATACAAGTACTATGTGGCTCTCTAGGAATAATGTAGTATGGGATCTTTGGTGTCTCTTATTCCGCGGGTGTAAATGGGTCTTGTAGGTTTCAAATTATTTACTAACACAACAACTTGCCTCTTATTCACGACTCGACCACTTAAACATGTACATTGGATGCTAACTCTTCCAGTGCAATCCAGCTCTGCTAAAAAGTGCTCATATCGAACAGGAGCGCTTTCAACGGCCTACCGCGTTACTACAATTTGTTAGGTACTAAACCTGGCAGGCCACCCAGGCATGACCAGCGGCATGCTTCCTCAGGTAAGAGAAGCTCATCAGCGCCTGCAGTGGCCTCTTAGTCTTTTATTAAATATTTCCCGCCAACGATTTTCCAGGGGCAGCTCTTTATCCCGCCTTTTGACGATCCAAATTCATAAATATGGTGTCCAACAATATTGATTCCTACCGCAACACTTTTGCTATCTTGTGAAACTGAATACTAACAAATTCACTGAATACACTTCTTTGGAGATTGAGTACAACAATTCCTTTTCACAAAGTAAATTTTATTGTGTGACTCAGGCGTAGCATCTCTTCTCACGATTTGCAAGGCTGCAACAAGGAAATTGGAAAAATCAATCGTCAATTGGAAAGTGTGTTGTGAATCTGAGATGTGGTGGTGGGGACAAAAATACGAGTACATTTATGTCTGTATCTAGAAAAAAAGGCCGATCCCCTGCTCCACTCCCAGTTTGGTGGTATCATTCGGAAGACAAATAAATAGTGAAGTGCGTGCGGTCTCCAAACTTTCATGAATTATAAATAAACGTAGGAATATCCAACATGTCGATGAAACTGGATTTACCGAGTTCTGGTATATTTTCAACCCTCACAACAGTTTGATTGATTCATACATCAAAACGCCCTCCGCGCCTCAATCTCCCGTAGAAAATTGAATTTCCGTGTCGCCGCGCCGCCGTCTACGTGCGAAGTGTCAAACGCCTCAGTTCAGGCCGCAGCTCATGCGAGATCGAGCGGATGCATGAAGTGAGAAGATAACTCGATGGCACTGACGGCGTTCGAACGCTTGAATATGTAACGCATGTGAAAGACTCGCGACCGCCGCTTTTGTATTTCGACATTATTGAACGAATATTTAAGGGAAACTGAGTGATTTAGAGATGTGCTGAAAAGAACAGAACAGGTATATTGGAACAGGTATCTGTTTGGAACAGTTCCGTTCCGGAACATTCTGGTGGAATAGCCTGTTCCAACTGTTCCGAACGATACCCCGAGTTCGCTGCCTCTGCACCTCGCACTCGCACTCGTTTGGAACAGCAACACAGACAACTAGTATAAGGGTGGGTCTACACGGGAGAGAGCTAGAGCGAGACTGATAACGTTATCAGTGTCAGCCGCGTCTACACCATGAGCCCTGAGAGCGCTAGAGTGAGTCTCTGAGACCACTCTCGCCAGTGATCTCGCTAGAGCGGTTGCGAGAGTGTCTACACGACCCACTTTCTTGCAGTTGCGCTAGAGAGAGAGATTCGTCTTCGTTCACTCAGTCTCATTCCAACTGTCGATGGGTTCACTCAGTCTCATTCCAACTTCCCTACTGTCGGATTCGTGTGATTCGATATGAGTTCGTCCAGCATAGCTCGCGGGGCACTTGTGATTCGTTAATCATTTCGTTAATATGAGGAGACGCGAAAGGAGAAAAAACTACGTGTTTGGGTGAAAGAGTGGATTAAGTATTAAGGTATTAAGAGTATATCTAAATTTAAACCAAAAATGAATAATCTTACAAAGTTCACAATGATTGAAGCCCTCCTTGAATGAATTCGTTTGTGCCAACATGTTGTTGCTTGATTCATATCCAATTTATAACGACTAAATAGCCATAACGTCCTTGACTACTTTTTCAACTACATCTGCTTCAGCTTCAGTGCAATGCAAGTAGGAAGTGGAGGTGTGAGGGAGAGGCGGAAAGAGGGGGGGGGGGGGGGGGGGGCAGCAGGCACGAAACTCCCGGGATAACGGAGACTGAGATTGCACTCGACGTTATGAAACGGTAAAAATGGCAATGAATATTTATAACTCAATTTTAGTCACCCGGGAAAAGGGAGGGTAACGAACGCACCAGTGGGATATGACACCTGAGAAAGCTTCTTTGCCGTATGTGAGATCGTCGCCGGTGATAGCCCTGCACCTCTGCGGAGCCCAAGTTTGTAGCCCTTTATCTCCCCTCAGATGTCAAGTTGATGAAGCAATAAATATTTCATGTATTTAATGAATATAACATACCTCGGAATAAGTGAGCTTCCTTCTGAGCTTGTGTCGACGTTTTCTGCGCTTGTCCGTGAGAGCGTGACTGAATTCCCTTTTGCAATACTCGGACGCCAAACCCAGGCCCGTGCCAAGGCCCAAGAAAATCGGCCATGTCTTTTTCCGGCAGGTAATTCTACTTGCTGCAACACAACGATTAGGTATCAATAGTGCAATATATCTGTCACTTTGAGTTGGAAATGATTCATTATTTATGATAAAAGAAAATGATAATTGTACCGCAATTAATTTATATTGTTACGATTTATATTCTTCGTAAATAATTTATTAACAGTTGTTCAATTGAATACACTGTTCACATTCGCGCACTTACACAATCACACAATCACAGTTGTAACGCGGTTGTCGCACTATATATAACATGGCACTATTTATAAGACGAAGCATCTATATCCGGACTCGGAACTGAACTGAACTGCGCGGCATTCCTGGGTCCGTTTTATACCTGCTGCCTGGCCGAGAACGTTCTCGAACCTTCCCTGGTTGTGGGACCTCAACATGTTGTCTCGAGTGAACGGGAAGGTTCCAGCCAATTCGATACAAAGCACAATTCCTCGAAATGACTCCTTTAGCCCTCCACAGGTCGTTGATCCTGCAATGCTGGCAGCCCATTTGACGGGCGCAGGTGCCAGCTCGCAACAATATTAAATTTAGTGAAAAACTATACTTCTTACAATCATGACTCAAAAGAGCACAAAAACTCATTTTCAAAATATACACTTCCCCCATTTCTACCTGGGTAGGAGTGATTTGGCTAAACATAAGTTAGGGACATGGGCATGGACAGAGCGAAAAATACTCAAATGCTTCCAAACAGGCGGAGAACGATTTTGATCTAGACACCTTAAAACGTCCAGAAACAAATTTCGGGCCGAATCGGAGAGATTGACTTTCTGCTTGGAAACAGGTTGATTATTCAAGGAATATCCAACCAAAAACCTACAAACCCAAAAAATGGAAAATTCTAGGCAAGTGGGGTATCATTTTCCACTAAATTTTGGACCCTGAATCGATTGGAATGGGCCCAGGACCCGCCACACCCACTGTTTCCCTTATTTTCCCCATGTTGAAGAAATGAGCCTCCATGCGCCTGGTCCGAGGAATAACCAGATCGCCACAAATATCGAAAATCCATTTTTCAAAAAACACATTTTGACCCCTACCCCGCCCAAATTTGGTCCGGTTGGGCTGAAAAGTTTCAAGGACCAACTAGAGCCAAGAACGGAACCCTCACCAAAATTTACAATTTTTAGAAAATCCTTCCCTGCTGAACCCGTAAACCAGGCACCGCGATATGTAATATTCAAAAACTCATTCAAAATATTCATGTTTCCAAAGTTTTGTAGATGCAAATCACCCTAGATTCTACTACAGGTACACCCAACGCGTGGCCAAACCTCGTTAAGTGATCCACGTTCGGAAATTATTAGTTCCGAATGTGGCCACTCCATAGCACCAGGTGGCTGCCGTTGATAATAAAATCCTTCTTCAATATAAGCTCAACCTGTTCCGTACTTTTTTTGTACCCAACTCATCTAAACCATCAAGCAAACTAATATTTTTTAAATTAAAAATTTAAATAATTAAGATTAAAAAATCAAAACTAAATCTCTCGGTTATTTGCCCCTCACTAACGATTGGTACCAAAAAACCTGTGCAGGAATGTGCCTGTTATAACGGTGCACAGATTTACCAGGTATTGCCCTCTTTCCAGATGTACGTTATACTTTTCTCACTTGAACTGGTTCTAGTTGATAATGGCCATTCTGAATGATGTTCCTCCTATTATCATACTCAGTATCTTTGAATTGTATTAACCCAAGTTCATGTTAGTCGCACAAAGAAGCGCCCTTTAATATTGCTTCGGAATAAAATCGGATTTAGATAAACAGCACTTCCATTACCCTGAGCATAGTAGCATGAACTACGTAATCTCCCTCACTGTAAAGCAGTCTATTTACAGAAAGAAAAAAAAAGTTGGCATCTAAGCTCATCCCCCGAAGGGGAGGGAAAACATTTTTTTAAATGCCCCGGTTACAGAGCTATTTAGAGAAAACCTTCCGTAAACTATATTGCGACTGGGAGAAGGAGGATTAAGCAAAGTCCCGGGATATTGGAGTACAGGCACTTAACCTACTTGGCCCTGTAGCTGAGCCGAGGGGAGAAGGTGGGGCCTGTATAAGACAAAGCGCCAAACCTTAAACAATTCTTACTTATTCCAGGCCATTTTCCAGGCCGGCTGTAAATATTGCTTCACTTAAAAGCAATTTCATCCTCCTTCCCTTTTCATGGTGATACTTTAATCGCTTCGTTCCGTCTCATAAAATTGAAAGCGTCATGCAAATTCCACGCTCAAGTGATTCCACTGAAGGTAGTATCTCAATTATATTTTTCTAATTTTTATTCTCCACCTCCTTCAGCACCTCCTGAGTTGTTTCTCTTGGGAAATTGTGCCGTCCTATCGTGCATAATTTGTACGCTCGCAATATTGGTAAAAGCTGCAACATCGCTCGCGGACAGAATTATTTATGAAATTGAGCTCTTTCGTTACAAAAACGTTAAGTAAGACTTTCAACTTTTTTTGAAAAGTGACAAAGAGCGACGGCAACTCATTTCGTTAACATTTTATTTTATTTTTTTAAATTTTTCCTTAGGACGAATTGAACTCTAATCAAGTTCAAATTACACATAAAATGGCGTATTTAAACGATATTTCACAAAAATATTGCTTGTTCTGGTTGGTTATTTCTTGAATAATCAACCTATGTTTTAATGCAAAAAGTCAATCTCTCCAATTCGCCCGAAAAATTTCTTTCTGGACGTTCCAGGGTGTTTAGATCACTTAGCAAATGTCCGTCCACCGTCCACGACGACTTTGGTAGTAGACATTTTTCTAACAATCTGAAATTTAGGTCAGGGGTCCGTTCATGGCTCTAGTTGGTCCTTGAAACTTTTCAACCCGATAGGACCTGATTTGGGTGGGGTAGGGGTCAAAATGTCTATTTTGAGAAATGGATTTTCGAGATTTTTTGCAATCTAGGTGTGTGGGGTATCATTTTCTACTAAATTTTGGACGCTGAACCCAATAAAAAGGGTCCCTGAACGATTGGCACCCACTGGAAGATATTATGGGTCAAAATTGGGTATTTATTACCCATTTTGAATAGGTGTTTTCGGGATTTCTAGTACCTAGGCGTGTGGGGTATAATCTATCACTGAATTTTGGGCACTGAACCCAATGAAGAGGGTCCCAGAACGATTGGTACCCACCGGAAGAAGTTGTGGGTCAAAATGGGTATGTATCCACCCATTTTGTATATATATGTGTCTTCAAGATTTCTGGTACCTAGGCGTGTGGGGTATCATTTTCCACTAAATGTTGGACCCTGAATCGATTGGAATGGGTCCAGGACCCGCCACACCCACTGTTTCCCCTATTTTCCCCATGTTGAAGAAATGAGTCTCCATGCGCCTGGTCCGAGGAATAACCAACCCGTGTGTAAAAATTTGCAGCGGTTTTATCCATCTATTCACCCTACGAAGCTATCCAGATGAGTTCAGAAGTGCTAATAATCAACGCAAAATCACGAATTTACAATTCACCATGAGACTTCAGTAAATGGCGTTAACCACTCATTGCCACGGTTGCTTTTTAAAGCTTTCTCGCCGCAATAAGTACTTTTTAATGAGGTTGAATAATATTCAAATGAAATCAGAGGTGAGAAGTAAAAATACTGGGTCGCTCGTTTGTTTCCTTGCGGGCGTCGGAATTTATGGTAAAAATAATCTTGGGGAAAACATCTTTCAATTCACGCTGAGAGAAGTATAACGTAACCCCGCCTCCCGTCAAAGTTGTAAAGGAGTTGTACAAATTAATTCAGGAATTAGCAAGAAAAGGTTTGAGTTTTGAGGTCAGAGAGAGGAAAGGAGTTTTTGAAGCTTGAAATGAAAAGATAATTCAATTCTGTTTCTTAAATATTCGTTTTAATTATTGTTTTGTCCCACGTGTATTTGTGTTGGCAAAGAATAAATTTCCCCGAGTTCCCCACTGGGGGCGCCTGAAGAGGTTTTCCCACTTCGAAGATACAACACCAATATTTCGGGGGTTTTAAGCCCAAAAGGAGTTTTCGGTCGGTAGCTTGTTAACTTTATTTGTCTTTCTGGGATTACTATGTTTTCAACTCGGGGTTTCGAAGAGGGGGGTACGTTGGGGGGAGTGTTAGAGCAGTGGTTAACCGGCTGAAAAGGGTGGAAAAGGCGTTGTAACGGAAAACCGCTTATGAAGGGTCGCCACTAGAGTGAACTCGGCTGGGGCTTCGCTTTCGCATAAGTGTGTTATTCTAAGATAATTTTGGATGTGGATGTTATTTCGTACGCATTTTACGATGACTTTCTGCTAAGTAATGTTGGAATGATAAATGGAGCGAGAATAGCTGATTTTATGGGAACAAAATGGACCGTTCTATTTCCGGCTTGGGTTATTGATGGATCAAATTGATGTAAATTGATCTCTGCGAATAAACTACCTACTACTGTAAAAGATCAAAACATTTCAACCGCTCACAAGTGCCATCCATTATCAGAGCTAACCTATACAAATTGGATCAAGCATCGAAATTGCCATCCATTACCAGAGCTAACATAAACAAATTGTATCAAGCACCAACATCTTAGTAAACTTATTTTAATATTTCATAATTAGGCGACTCTGATGAATGTGTCTGAGTCTGCTGAGGTCCCAGTGGCTGTCCACCTACTAACACAATATGTCGCTACCTAAATTTCCGTGGCCTACGGTATTTATTCCTACGGGAGTGGAATCCTGGGAGTCAAAACGTTTGTCATGAAACAGTCTGTAAAACAACATGGCGGGGGTCGATAGTCAAGACAGACCAATCGAACGCTGATAGTTGATTGGTCCACATTATTGTGCATCCCTGCACTGCTGCAAGGGTGGCTGTCCATCACTACAAACAAGGGAGTTTTGTCTATGAAGTGAATCAGCATTGAGCTTACTCTGCTATACGAGCTGGGCCTTTTATAGGCAGTGGAGGGGAGGCCACCCAGGTTCTAACCTTTCAGTGGGATCAAAAGGAGGTTTCCCCTACCTATCATGCTCCCTTTGAATCTTTTGACTTTGTTTCAGAGGAAACTCGTTTATCATTTACATTATTGTATACTGCGCCTCACTAGGAAAAGGCAGTCATTGAAAAAAGTATGCGTAGCTTTCTCAAAACCTCATTCAAATATTCAACGATTGTAACGATTTATGTTCTTTGTAAATAATTTATTGCAATGCTCACTCAAATACACTGTCCTCATTCACACACTTACACTTACTCAATCACAAAGCACAATACACGGTTGTAATGCGGTTGACTGCAAATGACTCCAAACTGAACTAAACTCTGCAGCGTTCCTCGGTCCCTTTTTCTGCTCGCTCCCTTGGACGAGAACCTTCTTGAGTCTTCCCGCTGGTTCTGGGAACTTGACTTGTTGTCTCGTGCAAGGGGGAAGGTTCCAGCCAATTCGATTTGGCGCACAAATGTTGGGGACTGACCCTTAGCCCTCCACATGTCATTGACCTTGTAACGCTGGTTGTCCAGGAGACTGGTGCAAGTGTAATCTCGCAACAATATATTCTCCCCCATAATGGTCATAATGGGTACCAACCTACCTATCAGGATGAGTCCTGGACACTCCACCCTCACTGCTTTTCCCCATACTCTGAATAATGAACCATTGTTGAAGAATTGGCAGAGGTTTTTGTGAATACATCTTAAAACGCCCACTGTTTAGTTTTGACGTTGATTGTACAAGGAATAACCAACCAAAAGTGGGCACACCCTAATTGAATGTCCGCAAATATAAGTTTCCTCCCTGTAAAAGAATGGATTGAGGCATCATATTCAGTTTCCTGAGCACTAAAGTTTCAATGATGATGCGGAATATTTCAGAAAGTTCCTTAATTATTGTCCATGATGGGAAAAAGTTGTAGATCTGACGAGCCATGACGCGAATACCATTTGGAGAGGATAAAGGACACAACCATAACCAAAAATAACGACTAGCCCCAAGTTACCAAAATGTAAATGAGTGCAATACAAATAAGTTCCTCCTAAAACACTTATTAAAACCATTGGGGAAGAATTCTCAGTGTTTTGTTATTTCACCAGTGACGATCGCCTTGTACGTTGTGGGCATCACAAAAGTGATCGACCATTTTTTCCTGAATTCCCCCACAGAAACGGACGCGAATAAAAGGAGCATTGAGTTACAAAACAATGTGATAAAGCCCTTTCATTCGAAGCTTAGAGAATCCCAGGAGGATCCGCCCGATTTATTGAAGTTATTTCTTGCAGACGTAATGCGACATCGTACGGGCAAAGTAGTACGTATGATGAAAACGGGATGAGGCCGCGGAATTCGTCCATTTTCTCCGTTTTTCTGATAAACCTAAAACGTTCGCTTCAGGAAAGAGGAGAAATTCTATTCACTACTTCCGAGCTCAACGTTCAATACACATTGTTCAGCTTTCATACGAACGATTCAACGATATTGTTCCTTTCCAAAAGAAGAAGAAACTCTTTTTTTTCGATTATTTCCTTATAATATCCTCGTAGGCTTTCATTCCAAGTTGGAAATAATGAGACTCCAATGGTATATCTTTCCAATGAAAGCCGTCCCAGATGGTAGGTCTGTACAAAGCAAAAGAATGTTAGTCCTTTTGATTGAGTTCCATTCAGATTCCACTCTACAGCAAGAATAAAAGGCTTCAGTTTCCTTATTTTCCCCATTATTTTCGATTAAAAAGATTATTTATTATGTAATAACAACAGAGTCGGTCTCAGTTCATTATTTTGGGGTTACGTTTTGATTGGAAGTTGCAAATTGACTGTTCATTGAAACATTATTGTTCATTTTGTTGATGAAATGGAACTTCACAATTAAGGTAGAAAAATTTTCAGTTGAGGAGCTAATAAAAATCGGTGGCTTCAGAGCGAGCCGACGAGAACTGTTTATCAATGGAGGTGTCATCAGCTCTGGCACTGACATAAATAAATCGCTTGAAGCGAATTCCTTCAGACAATTACAGCTTAGGAGAGTCACACCGTCGGCTGTTGGCCTCTGTTCGTGATGATTGGCCGTCGACCATGTATGAACTGTATGGACGAAGTGATTGGGTCACCCATCTGGCGAGGGTGAGGGGAGGGGATAGGCTGTCCAGGTTTATTAGCTCACCCTTCCCCATGTACCCTCTTCCCTTCCATTGCGTCGCGCCATTTTCCAATTACCCGAACGGTAATCAACCACACCAATTCAAATTGGAACGTCGGGCTGAGCCCTCCTCAGAATAACTGTTTGAAAACACTGTACGCCGGAAAACGCTGATGACTTTTCGCGGCTCGATGTCAAAATTTATCCAATTTATGTCGTGCATTGGAAACCAATCAGAGGGCAACGAATTTCACGGTTGATTGCTCGATCAAATATATTTCGCTCAAAGGTAATTGGAGGACCGTAAATAACGTCATTTACCCCATAACGGCCAGGATACATCGTCTGTTGCTTGAAAAAATGGGTCGTAAAAACATGAACTTTACAACAGACCGGTAGAGATTTGTCAAAACTGTTAGAAGTCGCGTTGAAAAAAAAAATTTATCAAGTCAATTTTGGTTGGTTATTCCTTGAATAATCAACCTATGTTTTCATGCAAATGGTCAACCTCTCCGATTCGGCTCAAAATTTTTTCTGGACGTTTCATGATGTCCTGATCGAAAAAGGTCAATGTCCGTCCGCCGTCCATCGTCCGCGCCGTTTTGGGTAGTGGAAAATTTTCTAAAAATCTGAAATTTGGGTCAGGGGTCTGTTCCCGGCCTAGGACGGTCCTCCGAGCTTTTCAGCCCGATCGGACCAAATTTGGGCGGGGTAGGGGTCAAAATGTGTTTTTTGAAAAATAGATTTTCGAGATTTTGGGCGATTTAGGCGAGTGGGGTATCATTTTCCTCTAAATTTTGGACGCTGAATCCAATGAAATGGGTCCCAAAACGATCGGCACCCTCTGGAAGAAGTTATGGGTCAAATTGGGTATATATTACCCATTTTGAATATGTGTTTTTGAGATTTCTGGAACCTAGGCGTGTGGGGTATCATTTTCCGCTAAATCTTGGACGCTAATTTCAATGAAGTGGGTCCCGGAACGATTGGCACCCTCTGGAAGAAGTTATGGGTCAAATTGGGTATATATTACCCATTTTGAATATGCGTTTTCGAGATTTCCGGTACCTGGGCGTGTGGGGTATCATTTTCTACTAAATTCTGGATCCTGAATCGATTGGAATAGGTCTGGGACCCGCCGCACCCACTGTTTCCCCATTTCCCTCATGTTGAAGAAATGAGTCTCCATGCGCCTGGTCCGAGGAATAACCAACCCCTGTGTAAGAATTTGCAGCGTTTTTTACTTATTTTCTAGGATTTCGCTCTAAATTTGTTAGTAGTTACATTTTAATAGAAAGTATAATATCATATAAAATTAAAATAATTCATCCTAACCGCACCGATGCCTTGCCTATGCCACATAGGTGCTGATTTGTAATCCTCATTAAAAAAAAAAAAACTCGGCCCTATGGGCCTCGCCAGGGGGCAAGCCCCCTGGACCCCCGTCTGCTTTCCGCTTAGAGCCTACGGCTAAAATCCGATAAACATGGACCCATGTTTTAGCCGTCTGCAATCGCCATTTCCGGCCCTCCTCGGCTCAATATCACACACCATCGCAATTCTTCCCCTTTGGCGCTCGTTTCAAAAAAGCGTGCTCCCTCGTTCAACGTCAACAATTCTCTCTTTATCGGGGATTTTGGTAGAATAGGAACTTACTACCTACTAGCCTAAAAAAATTATTAGGAAAATGTGTTTCAGCAAACAAGCTAAAATTGGCTCACACAAATTTTGAACATATCTGTAACTCACCCAAAACACGTTTCCAGCAGTTCACATTAGTTTAAAAAAGATATGTAACTATAAGGTCATTTGTAAAATTTGTATTATTGTTTATATCTGTAGTTTCACCTATTTTCAGGCTCTACCCTTATAAGGCCCAAGACTGGTATCATGATGGAAGTCTTTTTGTAATGCAGGGCACTGGCTTAGATTTTTTAGTATCTCTTTCAATTCCAGTTTTCCAACTGAAAAAATCAGCGTGGTTGTCAAAATGCAATTCCTTGTTGGATAAACGTACGCCATGAGCGCCAGATATGTGCTCAATGAGATCACCACGACAGGTCACTACGGAACTACACATATTACAATTCAATGAAACAGAAGTGTGCTGTTTCTGGCATCCTCGACTGCTTTGCTGGTGACGATCCAGATTAAACTGTTTGTCGGTGACATGGTTGCAGTTCTTGCACTTAGGCATCACAGGAACGGAATAATAACGAATAACTAAATTAAATGGAATGGTAAACACGGAATAGTTAACGAATAAACTAAAACACTAGAAGCGAACGAGAATGAACGGAATAACGAACAACGAAATAATTACGAATAAACTAAAACACGGAACTAGTAAATGGAATAGTAAACACGGAATAGTAAACAAACAAACTAAAACACTCGAAGCGAACGTGAATGGTGACGTTGTGAAGAAACTATAAGTTCGTTCATCTATGTTGTGAAGATTCAAGATAAGGGAGAGTTGATACAGAGAGGTTGGGCCGAGGAGGGCCGGAAATGGCCGAGGTCGCTCGGCTCGGTACTCCCCCCAGACGCTCCTATTTGTGACACTCCCGCGTCACCCTTCCGGCGTTCCCTTCCCGCGTCACCCTCTCGGCGAACGGTTTTTGGTAGTTAGGTCATGGCTAAAACATGAGTCCATGTTAAAAAAAAAAAACCGTAATTTATGTCTGATAACAACCTGAATATCAGCTTAGAAATGAAACGCTCTATACAATACAATGTATGAGGGTTTTCCAAAAAAGTATAAACGTTTCTTTATTATGAGCTATTAACCATACACAAAACCCACCAATTCATCATTCTTGGAGCAAGAGTATCGGCAAAATAGTGAGTGTGGAGTGTTCCGGACTCATTTCAATCGATTCAGCATCCAATATTTAAAGGGAAAATGATACCCCACATGCCCATGTACAAGAAATCCCGAAAACACATTCAAAATGGGTAAATAGGTACCCATTTTTACCCATAACCTCTTTCGGAGGGTGCCAATCGTTCCGGGACCCGTCTCATTAAAATCAGCGTCCAAAATTTAGTGGAAAATGATACCGCACATGCCTAGTTCCAAAAGTTTCGAAAATCTATTTTTCAAAAAAACACAATTTCATCACGGCGTAATGTAAGGATAGGTAATAAAACCAAGACACCATCATTCCAGATAGAGCGATACATTCACGACTAAATTCCGCTAAATTGTCTTTTCGTGTTCGTGTTATAGTAAGACTTACGTTTAGTGATGACAGTGGCCACAAACAATCCAGTTACGAGACCAGCAGCTGCAACAAAATTAAAACTTTTCAAGTATTATGGCGTTGAAACTTCGAATATAATTTTGTAGGCCATTGAGGCCCCCTGGGGTAGAATCGTCAAACATTACCATTACCTTGCGACGAATGAGTCAAACTTGATTACCACTGCCACCTAGCGTCTAATTCTACAAGCTTGTCGCTGTCTAGTTCACATATATGTGTATTTGTGTAACAATGTACCGGATTCAAGAAACAACCTTGTCTCTCAATAAAGATCAGTAACGTCGAACCCATGACAAGATGCAGTCAGGTTCAACAACATTTGCCTAAGATGCTCACACTAATAACCAAATCATTCGCAATATCTATTCTATTCTGTTATTATGTGGTGGTCTTCATTTCATTCATTTTGGACGGTTTCAATTATTGTTGTAGGTATTATTTCTCTTTTCTTTAGAATGCCGAAGCAATTATCTGGTGTGATGAGATATTAGCAATGATATCCCCGATTTTTGGTTGGTACAATCAAATTCTCCATCTCCCTCTTAATATTGTTATTTGCCAATATGGTTGGATATATGATAATTAAATTTCGCTCTGAACGGATATTGAAGCACATCAGGGGGTCGCGAAGAGTCCGATGAAAAGTCACAAATTTTCTTGTAAACTCAAAACAGTGATGAGTCTTCACTTCTGCCGTTTCTGATTATTACGACAAGAACACACATGGAAACTCCCGCCGCTAGGTGGCGGTGACGCTTGTTCATTCCACCACAGCAGCAGGCGGCAGCCTTTTCTATTGGTACACCACAAAACTATTTAATCTGTCCGTGTACATTCAAATTAAGGAGGGAATTTCAGTGTACAAGAAACTAATTGTTGAAAGCAGGGACACCTGAACATATTGTTGTGGCAAGACTGCTTTTAGCAGATTTTTTCCCTGAACTTTGTTTTTGCAAGTTCGGTTTGATTCGCTCTCGTTAATTGAATTCGTTTAAATTGTATGACATACATTTCGGTTGTTCATCTTCACTGGATTCAGCAGTTCCCGTTTTTCAAATAAGTAGAACAAATGAAGTAGACAGACTTCACAATAATCCATTGAATGACAGTACCTATTTGCATTATATAAATATCCTCGCTATAGCTCAAGCACACCACAGTAGTTGTGGTGTTTGGGTCGTTCTGGTAGGTTATTACTTGAATATTCAACTTATGTTTTCAAGCAAAAAAGTCAATCGCTCCGATTCGGCTCAACATTTTTTCTGGGCATTTTAAGGTGTCTAGATCAAAATAAGCATGTGTACGCTCGCCGTCCGAGCCGATTTTGGTAGTAGAGAGTTTTCTAAAAATCTCAAATTCAGGTCAGGGACACGTTTCTGGCTCTATTTAGTGGTCAAAACTTCTCAGCTCGATCGGACCAAATTCGGTGGGAGGGGGGGGGGGGGGATGTGTACTTTGGAAAAAAAAGGATTTTTGAGATTTTTAGCGATTTAGGCGTGTGGGTTATCATTTTGGACTAAATTTAGGACGCTGAATTCAATAAAAAGGACCCCGGAATGATTGGCGCCCACTGGATGAGGTTTCGGGTCACAGAATGTGGGTTTTCGAGATTTCTGGCACCTAGGCGTGTGGGGTATCATTTTCCACTAAACTTTGAACCCTGAATCGATTGGAACGGGTCCGGGACACGCCACACCCACTGTTTCCCCAATTTTCTCCATGTTAGAAATTTTCGACGATATAGGTGTGTGGGGTATCATTTTCAACTGATCTCGATTTCGATTCGAATGAGTCTCCTGGTCTGAGGAATAACCAACCCCTGTGAAAGAATTTGCAGAATTTTTCGCAATCGCTTTCGTGGCCTTATCATTTTAATGCCCCCAATTCCTGAACAAACTTTATTAAATTTCCACACAATGACAGAAAAGGCTTCTCTTCCACAACATTGTTAAACGAGAGTTTGTTTTCCTTCTAATTGACTCAAAAGGAAGGTTTCGTTATAATAGACCTTTAGGAAATACACAGTTTGAATAACGGGATGTTTAGCTGGCCGGATGAACTGTGAGCGGAGTAGATTATATTTTCTACAATTTTATGGTCGTGTAAGTCCCTCGAAAAAAAGCCTCGTAAAATGCTCAAGTGAACAAGGTTATCTGCTAATAACTTTACAGGTTGATAAAGGCATAGCGGTTGCTACGTGCCGAATCTCGTTCTTCCGCTTTTTCACCTACTCGTGTCTTCATTTTAATAATAATTCAACTGCATTCAACTTGCCGACTAGTTTTCAAAAGTGGTCAAATAGATGAAATGTTGTGATGAGAATTCAAAAGGCGTACCAAATAAGAAAAGAAATAAAAATTAATGAAGGTACCCCTGATTATTGGGGGTACTGAACATTTATTCACGGCAAAACTACAGTTTTGAGCACATCTTTGATGTTTCATGATATTTATTTATTTCATTTTTTTTAATATGTACAGTAAAAGCAGGTGAGCAATCAGGGAAAAATACAATGGGAAATGATACCCTACAGCTCTAGGTGTCCAAAAACCTTGAGAAATTGTACGCAAATTACACATTTTTGCCCGCTGGACCTTATCTTACTTCAGTTCGGGTAGTTACAATTGAAATTGACGTGAACCAATTGAGTACAGCCCAAAAGGGACCGCAGAGCGAGATTCAATTTTCTAAAAATCTGAAATTTAGGTCAGGGGTCCGTTCCCGGCCCAGGACGGTCCTCGAAACTTTTGAGCCAGATCGAACCAAATTTGGGCGGGGAAAAGGTCAAACTTTGACCCTTAAACATTTAATGTTTTTTGAAAAATGGATTTTTGAGATTTTGGGCGATCTAAGCGAGTAGGGTATCATTTTCCACTAAATTTTGGACGCTGAATTCAATGAAGTGTGTCCCAGAGCGATTGGCACCCACGGGGAGAAGTTATGGGTCAAAATGGGTATGTATCCACCCATTTTTTATGTGTCAAGATTTGTGGTGCCTAGACGTGTGGGGTATCATTTTCCACTAAATTTTGGACCCTGAATCGATTGGAATGGGTCCGGGACCCGCCACACCCTCTGTTTCCCTCATTCGAGGAATAACTAAGAAATAAGAGAATGAAGATCCACGAAACTCTCCATTAGCTCATCTCGGCTCAATGAGCTAACTATAATTGAAATCAAATTTTGAAGATTTAACCCAATTAATTCCGTACATTAATCAATCGACTGGTTTAGTTTGTTGACATTTCCAAGCGGCGGATGTTTTCTGAGCAATTTTCACGATTCAATTAAGTCACGTTCTTGAAAACATTCTCATTCCCGACTCAACTTGTAATAACATGAGCGTTCGTTCTCCTCAAACAACCGCCTACAGCCGAGCGACTGAAGAAGCTTCCAGATAATTTCGCTTCGAGAAAGAAACTTGAGAAACTTTGAGTCTCACCCGTTTTCCATAGGAAATCCATTTTACAGGTCTCAACTATCACGTCAGCCTCGTTTTCAACGAAACAGTCTTTCCGAGTGACGCATCTCTCTTGCTTGGGCACAACCTCCATGGATGATATTATCAATATTATTGTTCTAGAATGTAACCTGATTGAATGTTTGATATCGATTTGAAGGTGACTGGTGTTGTTTTTCAAATTGAATTTATTGATGATTTGTAGTTTTCTGTATTTTCGGCGTCTCTCATCATGTTGATCACAACAAAATTCGTTTCCACGGAGTGGTTTTATAAATCTTCATTGCATGGATATCAAATTAAAGTTACACAGATAGAAACACACACTAAATATGCAGAATCTTGTATGGATAACTTATAAGTCAGACTATAATTATTCTAAGCCATTTTACTCAATATTTAACCTCTAAAAACGCTGCAAATTCTTCAACACGGGTTGGTTATTCCTCGGACCAGGCGCATAGAGACTCATTTCTTCAACATGGGGAAAAATTGGAGAAACAGGGGGTGTGGCGGGTCCCGGACCCATTCCAATCGATTCAGCGGGGGATTATACCCCACACTCCTACGTACCAGAAATCTCGAAAACACATTCGAAATGGGTAAATAGGTACCCATTTTGACCCATAACCTCATCCAGAGGGCGCCGATTGTTCCGCGACCCATGTCATTGCATTCAACGTCCAAAATTTAGTCGAAAATGATACCCTATACGCCTAGGTACCAGAAATCTTGAAACACATATACGAAATGGGTAGATAGGTACCCATTTTGACCCATAACCTCATCCAGAGGGTGCCAATCGTACTGGGACCCATTTCATTGGATTCAGCGTCCAAAATTTAGTGGGAAATTATACCCCACACCCCTAGATCGCCAAAAATCTTGAAAATCAATTTCAATCAATCAATCGCTCTTCATTATCTATTTCTAACCTCTTATCTATCCCTATAACTATCCACCCCAAACCCAGCCAGTACAACCAATCTCACTTCCATTCCACCAAAACGTCCTTCTCATACAAAATATTCTCCACATCCCCTCTTTTACTCTCCTTCTGCCCTCGCATATCTCCTCTCACCCTTATTATTTGGCTTGAAAGTGATGTCTTTACGTCAAAAGAGCTCGCCTTCTGCACCATTTATGTTAGGTATGACGAGCACGGAGGTTACACGATGAAATGTTTCCTGAACAAAATGCATATACAAGCGCTGTTCACCTCAAGACTGCCGATGTATAGGAAAGGAGTCAAATGCTGTAGGTTCACATGTGGATCTTGGGTTTTATGTAGACTCTTTAATCAAATGTAGGTTGAAAACCGCGTTCAACTTTTGAATCCTAGTCACGGAGTTTATCAAATGGCGAAGGAATACCAACATTTTTTGGGGGGTTAAATGTGCATCCAGCAACATGCTGGAGCTCTACTCGGAATTTCAAGCGCAAGCTCCAACAAATAAAACCTAGATTTGTTGATTTCCAAATTCATACAAGGACCACCAATAGCACTATGTTTTGTTGTTCAGGCTGAGCAACTTAAGCGACAAGTTTGCTGATGATGATGATGAAGCTTGGTTATAATATCTGATAAGATACATATTATGTACAAGTCCTTGTGCCAAGGGTTAGCAGTGGTTCCAGTGGTGAGCACCCTCAGCACCACCATGCTTAAGGTTACCACCGCTAGATTGTGTAATCATCGACAGCTCTTTTTCTATTGGCTCGCGACCTTCCCTAGGTTAAGGTTACATATAAAACCCTGTATGGTGTAGGTCTTTGTGTCAGAGGAATGCAACTCAGTGAAGATACAAGGTCACGTTCATAACCCTAAAAAACTCAGGATGCTTCACCAGGGGGTGAGGGTTTGCACCATGCATAGGTACCCAGGATAAACAACCAACAAACTGCTGTTGAAAATAGCCATTTACACCTTGTTTCCTCTCATGTGATTAAGTTAAAAATTAGTTAGGCTCGCCTAACTGGCTAGCTGGTCTCCAGCGTATTTGTCAATGCATTATGAGAGCATTTCTAGCCCGAACGCTGGACTGACAATGGAATTTTTATCTGCGCTCTTATGATGGTGAAAGTTTGAGAAGAGAACACATTTTATTTTGGCCTACACTAATACAATGGCGTATTGTTGCATTGGGAATGATAAACCAAGAATGATGAACATCCTCGTACTCTCATTAGCTTACTCATCCACAAGTTCAGCAACAAAGAGCCTTTCTCAGTAATCAGATTCCAAAGCTCGACATGCGCTCAAATGGAAGTTTCGGGAAATCCCCGTCGTTGTAGAAATGAAGCCGAAACTTCTCCGTCTTGAAGTGAGCGACAATCTTCACATTTTAGGGCCGAACGGTTCACTTATCCCCTTCTACTCAAGCCGTTATGATTCGATTTTAGTCGGAACCTACCATGAATATTGAACGCCTGTTTCAACCCGCTAAGGCCTCTAAAATCTCTTTTTGCCACTCAGATAGATCCTTCGTACGAACTTTTTACGAAGGAACATTCACCGAAAAAACTAATTTGTGGTAATAATTCGCTTTTAAAACGCTTCTCACCTGCTTTCCATAAGTGATCTTTGAAGCAATAGCCAAGATACAGGCCAGGAAGATCTTCTGGTAAACACATACCAGCGCACGTCCTACAGTCGGCCATAACGTCAGTAATTTGGAAGTGTCTCTAAAATTTTGAGTGAAAATGAACTTTAAACGAACTGTTTTTGAAATCCGGGCCGGAAAAGATTTTAAGGAAACTGAAATTTTTATTTTGAGGTAGAAGACCGGTACAAACTATACATTTTTGTTGACCGTTGCTTGGAATCATATCATCAGGTTCGAAACAATATGAGGAGTTTAATTCCATAGAGTACTATTAGTATATCCATATTGAGAAAAGAGTTTGGTAAAACCCAAGAATATGGACCGTTGTCGCGTTATCAGCTGATATCGATAGTACGCTCTGTCGATATGCACAATCGATACATACGCGAAATATTTATCCCTGTCGGCCATATTCGTTTTTATAAAAAGGAGGGAAAATACTAAATTGAAATAAAATAAATAAATTGAAATAAACTTACCTCGTACTTTTGGCGTAAAATGTAAATCGAAATAATTATTGGAAGAAGTGAACATAATGAAAAATTTGAAATTGACTTGAAATTGAATCTTTTGGAAAATATTAAGCTTCACTAAGTCTCTCACTCCCGCCATCTGGCCAATATACATTGGCCACATCCTTGATAAATTCCCTCATCAGATCATCACTTTCACTTTTCTTTCTCCTCCAAATATATTCCCACAGTAATACGTTCGCAGGAACAGTGGACACGCACAAGGAAGGATGGAAAATGTACACCGACTGAAGTGAAGTGACTGAAGATAGGAGGAGACAAAAAAGAGGCAACAACAAAAACTTTCGATTATCGATTATCGACCGTATGCGCGATATCATTGCTATCAGTTGATAACGCGACAATGGTCCATATTCTTGGGTTTAGCCGAAAAGTTTATTGGCGCCGAATGTTTTTGTTAAATTTAAGAATAATAAAATTTAATTTTTTGTAGTAAATTTGAGCATGAGGAATTGGGAGAATCTATTCAGTTGGCAATTTGAAAATTGAACATTCTGTATACTAATGATAAAAATTGGTTTATAGTCCATTTAAAATTGACAGACCCAGATGAAGTACTTTTTGAACTGAAACTATGATATTGCTCTCTGCAGCTTTCATGAATATAATACTTTGTCAATTGATTGACCAGAATAATGGCTGGATTAAGAAAACATTAAATGCGTGGTAGTTCATTATGCAATTACCAAAACATGTTACAATAGCTGTTTGCAGATTTAAGATGTTTACATGGACCGCTTGGTCTATCTTGAGTCATTGTATGCAATTTGGCACATTATTTCCCCCAATAAAATTGGTTAATACCTTTTATCCGGGCTGAAGTTGAAGGTTTTTAGTTTTGGGGTGTTCCACTTGTCTCCTGCCAACAATTCGTCGACATTTGAAGGAAGTTGAACGTTACCTCTGCTATCCGGGAACATTGAACCCATCTTGCTCCACCCTTTCACACCTAAATAACAGGTATTAAATTAACACTCATAGGTTCCGGTGCAACTTGATAAAATACAGAAATCCCTGCAAATCTTTTGCAGGGGTTGGTAATTTCTCGGACCAGGAGCATTCCAAATCCAAAATTTAGTGGAAAATGACACCCCTCACGCCTAGGTACCAGAAATCTTGAAAACACATCGACAACAATCTTCGAAATAGGTAGATGGACACCTAGCATGGAGGAAATGGGGGAAAATAGTGAGTATAGAGTATGCCGGACTCATTACTATCAATTCAGCTTCCAAAATTTAGTTGCAAATTATACCCCACACGCCTAGTTCACCGAAAATTTTGAAAATCCATTTTTCGAAAAACACATTTTGACCCCGAGTAAACCGGACCGATTGTCAGCACGCAGATATCACAGAGTTCGACAAGCTGAAGCCGGTTCCGCGGGCTGAAGACGGTTTGGAAGGTTATAATTGGTTAACCTTCATCATAATCCTCCAAATATGTGTCAGTCATAGCCCTCAGACTGCAATAACAATGAAAAAAAAAAATAACAAAATAAACTGAAAAAGCTGAAGAACAAAGCTCAAAGCCTAATGACTTGGATATCATACTTTTTGGATTGTAAACCAACCACACGTCACTGCTTACACACTGGATATAGTACTTTTTGCATTGAAACAGATATATAGTACATTTCCAAGGTCGGGATGTCGTACTTTATGATATGAAAACGAAATTTTATCGTGCTTTTTGGCGGTTTTAGAGTGGTCTTTACCGGATTTGACTTCATTTTAGGGGACGGCTCGTGCCTAAGGCCACGCTTAAACGTGGCCAATGAGTTTAACCCTTCGAGGGTGGGGCCGGTGCACTGAGTGCGCCAGTGACTGAATTTTCACTGGAAGATCAAGAGTTATAGTTCCAGGAATCTCTCCTACCCTCTACCCTCCTATTTACACGTCACGTACACATTTCAATCATCGGAATTGTTCAGTTCCTCCCAGACCTTGCTCCAGATCGCTTGTCTCGATTTTTTCCGTGTTGGTGCATCGAGTGCGCCGCCCCACCAACGATGTCCCAATCCAAAAAAACCATACCTCCTTCCAAATTTGCGCGAGTTTTGCAAGAGTTGTCAGAGGAAGACGAAGGATCGGGTCAAGAAGAAGCTTCGGATGTTGATGAGGAAGAAGTTGTTGGGCAAGAGGACGTAGATACAGAATCGACAAAAGCAGCAAGGCCTCCCAGTGCATGCTAAAGCCATCATCCGAAGGTTGCTTCCTTCTTCAGTAGAGATGAATAAATCAGTCAGAAGTGAGGGACCACCCACGAAGAAGCGAGGTCGTTGTTCCACATGTGGAAGAGCAAAGAACATCAATACAACCATTGTTTGTTCTCAGTGCTACAATTTCACCTGCAAGGCTCACCTGGCAGAAAGTGCACCACTGTGCCAAACGTGTGCGGCTTCTGATTCCGATGAAGAATGAGTTAGTGTGAAAAATGGGCATCGTCAAGGAGTTCATTGAAGTTATTTTGAATACCTACTTAACATTTACGAGTACTAACTTGCTTATCAGTCAACTTTTTATATATATGTCCCTTTTTCTGGTCATTAAAAAAAAAAACAACTTTTGGTATTGTCTGAATTCTATTCAATGATGCACATACATTGATTTGTTCGAAAACCTGGTAATAGAAGGTGAAACTGACGAAAAAAGTCTGGCGCACCGAGTGCGCCACCCCACCCGAATGAGGATGCAAGACCTCCCCATCCTCGAAGGGTTAAACACGGTTTTGACAAACATGGCGGTTAGTACCTTTTGGAATTAAGAGGTGTGTTAAAACTGCAATTTTGAAGGTATTAAAGGTTTTTATTTATTTTTTTTTCTTGATTTTTGCGGAAAAACATGGAAGAATTTAATATTTTAGCAAAAATATATAACTTTCTAAACTTGCTGAGCAGGTTCTTGGGAAACCTTTACTACCTAGGTAATCGTTAGGATTCCCTCGGGAAGAGAGACCTATTGCGACTCCACGAACCGTTTAAATGAACTCAAAATAGTAGAACTGAGAAGCCAAGTAGGCCACGAAATTCAGCCTGGTACACACTTTTCCCGTCGTCGATGCTTATCAGAGTCGATTTACCAGAATCTCTCTGCGTAGCCTCTTAACTCGGGACGGAATGATATTGTGTTTCGATCCCGAGGGGGTTTCTGAGCGATCGATAGGAGGTTACGCAAGGTTTTCCCTCTTCTTGAATACCGAAAGCTCTCGGCCGATCCTCCCCCATAAATAAATTTAAGCCTTGATAAGAGCCAAGAACCTATATTATACGTGACCTCCTCCCGAACCCTATTTGTAGTTGTTCGGTCTGATCGCTCACAAACTTGATATAAACCGTGTTCGATGGCGGTTCCTGATTACTCCCACATCCGTAATATTTCATGAAATTTGTATAGTATTTTGTCTCGAATTTACGTGTGACGACCCTGAAGGGTGAAGCCGTCCGTCACGTTTGCTGCTTCAGCAAATTAAATTAAAAGCTATTATTCTTATTCAGAGGTAACCTGATTAATTTTTTTTTTTTTTTAGACAATAAATAGGTACTTAATAATTTTTCTTAAGTTGTTAGAATATAAATAGTCGTAACTCCATTATTTGAGTATTAAATACTCAAGAAGTCTAAAGCTCTGCGGCTGCATAATTAGTTTCATGCCAGGCCAAAGTGGCATCAAAACATATTGTACGAGTACACGCTGGAAACTAGAGAGGATTTGGCACCTGTGATCCCTTATGGACAACAAGGTATACTGATCAGAACAAACTTATATTACTGAGAGAGGGGGTGCTTTGCGCTACTAACAAGAATGATTCTCCCTTTGCTTGGATTAATCAATTTTGGTTGGTTAATCCTTAAATAATCAATCTATGTTTTCATCCTCAAATCTACCATCTCTGATTGGCCCCGACATTTTTCAAAAATGCCCCACTAAATTTCGGACGCTGAATTGATTGAAATGACTCCGGATCTCTCCACACTCATTGTTTTCCCCATTTCCCCCATGCTCCTGGACCATGGAACAACCGAACTCTGTGGATGAATTTGCTGCGTGTTATTGGTGAGAATCCTTTTACATAGCAGGTGACTTTGGTGGGAGTGCTTGCTCCAGGAGCGCGCATTATTTAATGTGGAGGGAACGCAATGTTTCGGTGTGTTCAATACAGGACAAAACGCGAAACCGAAACATTTTTAGTACGACCAAGCCAATCCAACCTATTATGTCAAGTAAGAATGACCTCTTCTGTACTGTATTAGAATTCGGTCTTTCGGTAGCTTGTCTTAAGATTGGAGCCACACAACTGAACTGCGGAACGAAAGTTACACCATTGGGAGGTTGGTGACATGACATCATCAGAGCAAGGAGTCAGTAGGCGAGAAAGAGATCTCAGTTTGGCGAGGAAGACAAACAGATTACGACAACTGGTGAAACAAGATCTAAACCCCGCCAACTACGGAGTCAAGACTCCTCCCTCGAAATGCTCTGACTACGAGCCCTCACCCCGCCACCCTTACAACGAAAGCCCTCAGTTTCACCCCACGCCGTTCCTCATTCTCCTCTCTGCTCTCTCCACTCGGTATACTATAACAACCCTGACCCCCCCCCCCTCCTTGTGGCATCAAACATCCTCTTCTTCTTCCCCTTCACAACTCCCCGTCCATTTCCAGAGCGAACAAAGACAGACATGGTCAAACGTGATGCGAATCTCCTCAGGGTGGCCTGTGATAAGCCCCCCCTCCTTGTCCATCCTTCCTGTTCGCGACCGTCCCCCTACCGCAACTTGTGTCTCTGTCACTTACCGCCAAACAACACGTCCAACAATAACTCGCCCGCCTTCTAATTCTTCTCTTTCCTAGAAAGTTTTGAGATTTTTGAAGTAGATTCTGCAAAAGTACGTGATGGCCTCAACTCATTTACAACATGTTTTACCCTGTAGACGTTATTAAATTACGCAGCTCCACTGAACCACAGTGTTGTCACTTCCAACAAGGTACATCTACAAATGGTTATTCTTGTACTGCTGCTGTACTGTCTTGAGGAGAGGAACATTCAGCGCATGTAATGTAATATGTGCTCTAAATATATAATTTATGATCCTTGAAAAAAAGATGAAGCACCTATCCAAATTTTGGGGAACTTGTGGAACACCCTGTTTATCTCTTTTGGCCATTGTTTAGTATGTTCCCCACCTCAGAAGAGATTGGGTCGCATTTTGAGGAAAGTTTGCCCAAGCAAGCAGCAAGGAGTTCACTGAAGTAGGAGGAATGAGAGTCTCTTTGTTAGGGTGGGCTTGGAGGGAACCGGTAAACCCCCTCCATTGATGGTAGTTGAAACAGTATATGCATCAACAGGTTAAGCAAACTGGTAAGTTTCCGGCTAGTATTTGTACTTCCTACTCTGAAGTATGCAAAACAAGTCATTCTTGGCACTGTCTTATGGCAATGCCCTTACAGGCCAGGGTTTGCCACAACCACGATCCTCTGAACACTCCAGTATTTTGGTCTGCCTTTCCTCACCTCAACTGGGAAGGCTTTGCCGAAGCATTAGCATTGTGGAAAAGAGTGGTACCAGTGTAGAAGCGAACGGGAATGTTTGGTATCCATGGCTCTCTGGGGAGTAGCCTCAGATTTTATGGGATGCCGGAAGTTCCTCATATCCCTCAGTCCAGCAATTTGGTTGTTACTTGCAATATGCAATGGTGGCATGCAACAGGATGCAGCCTTATGCCCTGTTAGCAGGCGGGGGCTCCCTCTCTACCCACCTCAGTGGTTTGATAGGGAGTTTTCCTCCTTGTTTGCTGGCCTTGCTGTCTCTTACTCCACTGTAGTAGGTGGATTCAGCTCTGGCATGCCTGAAGCCTAGATGTACCCCTTTACCCCCACTCCCTTAATTCTCCGTGAGAGCAGCTCAAGGTCTTGATCTTGACGCCACGTAACTAACCTAATTTCTCCTGCATGAAATGTTGAATTACTCTCGAAATTATTTTGATATATCACCAGTAGGGACTGAAGAATTGATATAAAGTCGTTGATGAATAATTCCAAGAAAAACTCAACTCTAGGGATTGCTGACACGAAGGCTTCAGCTTTCGAGCTACCACTACTCTGTTAGCATGTGTGCTTTCTGAGTTGTAGGGGGATAAAAGCTTGATTTATCAATTCTTCAAATGCTTTTATTTTAATTTTTGAGCTAAACAATGAAGTGCAATGAGCTATAACTCAAACGCAGCTTCAGGCTAATAGTTGGACTCTATCCAGCGCATTTACAACCACTCCCAGACAGGATCATCCTCGTAGTCGTCAAAACGACGGAACGTCCTCGTCCCGAGGGTGATTTTCGGGTGAAGTGCGGCGTACGGGAGGTTCAGTTCGTCGTAATCGTCATCTTCTTCGGTTTCAATTTCGTACCGATTGTCGTTTAGCCAACCGCCGAAGAAATCCGACCAAAACTGAGAAAGACCGTCGTCGACGACGTCATCAACATCTTCCATGAGGCTCGATAGCGGGTCATTCGTGAGTTTTTGGACTTGGTCGGGGTCAGAATCGCCTTGAGTGATCGTGAATTCGTTATATGACGATGGGACGAATGGGGTTTCCATATCTGGTGCAGGTGGTCGTAGGTTATTCATCCGTTCGAGCATCATATCCCTCAGAGGGTCTGTTATGACTTTCCATGCAAACATGGGAAATATCGCTTCATCTGCAGGAGATAACTGTGGCTTGTCAACAGATGGCGCAATCGCATGGGATTCCTCCTTCGCGCCTGAAAGTGTTTTGGACGGAGTTGGCCTTTGGTTCTTTGTATTGCCAGCATCAACGATTTTCTGGGAAGTTTCTCTCTTCGACGTTGGCTCAGGAAGGAATCCATGAGGATATCCGACGTTGGTAGTCACAATCGACAATACGGGCCGAAAACGAGCGCCCGTTATTTCAGTTTTGAGGGGTTCTGTAGGCGTTTTGGAGTCGTTCACACCTTTGCTAGTAATGGGTGTGGAATGTCCACCTGAAACATTCGCAAGTTGACTTTCAGATTTTATATTATCAGCACTAATAATTGATCACATACCGTCAGTATTACGAACTATCAATGATGTAACAACAGAAACTGTACAACAATTACGAAAACTCGTGTAAGGGCGAATTTTGGGCACGCAAAGAGAAATATTCTTCAATTCTGAAAAATGAAACTCAATTTCCTCACCTTTTTCACAACCAAATACATCTTAATAACGATATAAACTGGCCTAGTATTAAACAATTATTTTGCAATGAGACCTTGCCACCAGTTCCCATCTAAAATTATTACACAATGGATCTCGCTCATGAGGGAAAGCGTACCTATGGGCACTTCATAATAAATATTTAAGGAGGGAATGAAAGAAAGAACAAATTCAATAAAATTCGCCATTTTTAAATTAATAAAATTTTCTCTCATTCCCTGCCCCATTTGTGGCTTTTGCCTATTTCCCTAAAATTTATAAAAATTCTCATTCTCACTCATGAACTGAGTTGACGGAATGTCAAAGATACTGACGTGATCTCAGCGCAAGCTGTAGAACGTTGAGCTTACGAGAATATTCAAGAAACTAACTTTTTTCGTTGCGTGTGGTGCCTTCACCTCGATGGATTTCAATTCTCGTCGTGTCATGCAGGTACAAGAGCCGGGAATTCAAACTCAGCACGGCTGAAAAGAGGAGAACGATGTTTTAATAATTTATTTATTATTTTAAAAAAACCATCAACCTACGCAGAAGGTCACCCATCATTTAGACGCGTGGGGTGTCATTTCTCACTAATTTGTTGACGCCGAATCCTGTATGAGGGGTCCTGGACCGATTGGTGTCACCGGAGGTGGGTATGGTTCAAAATGAGTATCTAGGTACACACCTATTTTGAAAGTGAGTTGTCGGGATTTTTGAGTACCTAGGCGTGTGGGGTATCATTTTCCAGTAAATTCGGACTCTGAAACTAATTAGACGGGTCCCAGACTGTTTGGCTCCCGCTGGAGGTGGTTACGGCTCTAAATGGATACCTACTTACCTATTTTGAAAATGAGGAGTAAATTTTGGACGCTGAATCGATTTTATTAGTCCGAGGCACTCCACATTCACTGCTTTTGTCAATTTTCCCCATGCATCTTGTCCGAGGAATAATCAACCCCCGTGAAAGAATTTGCAGTGATTTTAATTTGTGAGTTACTCAACTTTTTGAAGGTTTTGCTTTTTGTTTTGGTTTTTCTTTTTGGAAAGAAAATTTCCTAAAATGAATGGCTTTTATGAAACCTGAAACAATAATAAATGAGGGGTTTCCTATCTGAAATACAAGCAACCGTCCATGGTTGCGCAATTGCACACTTTGCGATTTGGTCATCTATAAGAACCAAACAAACAAAGAATAAAATTAATTACATTAAGTAATATAGTTGTTAGCCAAAATTGGCGATTTTAGGTGGAAGCCAGCGGTTTTAGCATCTTGTTTTTTCACTTAACATGTAAATAAAAGCATTTTTGGCCTCAGAATCAGCTTTGGTGCTCCTTGACCGTTGTTAAACTTGCCAGAATGTTCCGCCTGGTTAGTGAGTTCCAGAGGAGCTACTTGTGGTGTTTGAACGTCTCAAAACATGAGCTAAACAACCAAAGCAAATGAAATAATGAAAACTAAATTTTAAAAAATTGCAATGAAGATGTTCACCTGCTATGATCAGAAGAAGTGTGCAAAGAGCGAGCGCGATAGCATTCGCATGGTCACTTGGTTTAGGTTTCATTTCGAACTGCGGTGAAATATATTCGACAACCGTTTGGTTGATTCATTCGGCAGACACTTGTGCAAACACCCAGGTAACGTTGTACTCCACCAATAACGGCGAACCGTTACACCCTGAACAGGTGCCATTTCAATTTGTGAGTCAGATGAATATTCAATACAAAAGGTTTCAAATTCCCCACATTGTAATCGGAAGAAGAATGCCCCTGAACGGTATGAGAGATCTCGATCTCAATTTACTCGACAAATTGGATTGGCGATGTGGGTACATGAGAGTACATAAACCATAACACTATTTAACATGTTCAATGCTGATCGTCAAGTCAAAGTGAACCACGTCAAGTGGCATACTTTATTTTATTTTTTTAGCGAAGTGGCTCCAAAATGATCAAGTTTCACTAATTTGGTGAAATCAGTCCAAACCTTGAGGGTCATCCAAAGAATAAGTTCTGTTTTTTAAAAAAGATCACGTTTTTATTGAAAAAAATTTAAACGTACAGGTATTAATTTTGAAAATATATATCATTTTTCCACGTAATGGTATATTGCAAAATGTGCTTTGAAATCCCTTCGTCATAGAAGCTTGCCGCATTAGTCCACTTTGTGACAGCTTGTTTCACTTCCTCGTCACGTTCTCCCGCCAATTCCGCCTTCATTTTGGTTGACAGGTGATAGCCTGAAGAGGCCAAGTCGGGACTGTAAGGGAATGGGTCAGAAGATCCCAACCAAACTCATCCAAAAGTCGCGCTGTGGAACCAGCAACATGAGACAGAGCGTTGTCGTGGAGGAGGCAAACACCAGAAGTCAACATCCCTCTTCTCTTGTTATGTATGCCCTGACGATGCTTCTTCAGGGTCTCACAATAGCGGTTGGCGTTAATTGTTTCATCTCTGATCATTGTGCCGTGAAAAATTTGAATTCTCGCCTTCCCTCCCAATTCAAACTGAGCGCGGTTTCGCTGCCTTCCGTATCTCATCGATTGCCACCCATTGATCTGTCCGGTGCTGCCACCTGAGCAAAGTTTTCCTAAACTGGAGTCTTCTGGCGATCTCATCAGCTTCCTCGTGCTCGTGGTACCGTCTACCGTCCCGATGTTACCTATACCGATGTATACCTCGTCTGCCGTTTATCGCCATCTGTCTCGCAGTTTCGGGGTACCGCTATCGTCAATCGTCAACTGTCGCCCAGAAAACCCTGGCAAGGACGACTCGATTTATCGTTTATCGCCATCCGTCGCCCGTTTTGTCCAGGACATCGTCCAAGACAACTGGAAAATAACCCGTTCCGTCTCGTTCCCTATCCCTTTCCGTAACGTTTCCCGTCTGTTTCCACCCAACAAACCGGTAGGACTAAAATTCTACTCTAAATTTCCATGGCCGTCGGAAACAGGTAAAATGTATCGTAGCTGTATGTATCTGTGCTAGCTAGCAGATAAAGACAAAGACTGCTAGATAGTCAAGTAACGTTTAATTTCTTTTTTTTTAATTTTCTTTTTGCAATTTATCGTCTACTGGTTATACCTGTGACAAGAATACCCTGAGAAGTATCGGCTTTCGTTTCATTCTTTTTTTTCCTTTAAACAGAAATAAATTTTATTCTTTTCAATTTAATTCAAGTTCCTTCTTTCCCTACTCACATTATTTAAATATCGCCGAGGGTTCATCCCCACCTGTCTCTTGTCTACGTCACATCATTCATTCAACTTTGATCCCAGAAAACAGAAGCCATGATTTTCCTGGTTGACTTCACGACTTTGAATTTTTTGGCACTTGGGGAGGTGGAGTGTTTCCATTGCATGGACTGTTTCTTGTTTTCTGTAGTGTAGTGTGACACCCAGGTTTCATCTCCAGTGATGATAAACTTCTTAGATATGTCCCCATATCCTGTAGCGGTCCAAAAATTTTTGAGCTGCAGTCATTCGTTGTTCCTTCTGTTCGGACGTCGGCTCTCTAGGGACCCACCTGGCGGAAACTTTCTAAAAGTCAAGTTTTTCCGACACACTCCCATGGATGAGGGATCGTGAGATGTCTGGTAAACTCAGGTGGAGTTCATCCATGGTTAAACAAAGATCTTTGCAAATTGCATTGTCTACGACAATTTCGTCTGTCACAACTGAGTTTCTGCTTCTCCCACTTTTATCCTCAAGTGAATGTCTCCCGCCTCAAATTCACAAACCCATCTCCTTACAATTGACTCACTCATTGCACGTTCTCCATAAACAGAAATGAGCTGTTCATGAATTTGAAAAGAAATATTGAATTACTCTGCACAAAACAAATCAAGAGGGAGCGGGGATTGATGGGGCAGGATGAGACTTGGAGGGCTCCATTTCAACTACCTGCCCTTGGTAATTGGCAGACTGAGGTCCCCTCTTCATTCGAGCAGTATTGTCGGATTTGGCAAAAACCATTCCTACTGCTCTACCGACCAAAACGGAACTTACTTTCTGGACGACCCTCTCATATTCATGGCATGACAAAGTATATACGTCATTTTCTGGCAGAGGGCAAATGGTGTGATATAGCGTGTCATCCACCCAGACAGGGGGTTTTCCATATTTTCCAGTTTTGGATCGGTCATCTAAAATGTGTGCATGTGAGAAAGAGGAAACATTTTGAAGCCTTGAATACCAATCACTCAATTGGTGAAAAAAGAGCCAGTCCAGGATATTTGGACTTGGCTCGACGGAAATAGCCTACGTTTGAGCCATGGCTTCAACTAAACTGTGTGGACTATTCAAGCAGCACAGATTTTCGTTCCAAAAAAAATATAATTACGAAAGAATAATCTTTCATACCTTGCTTTGGACGCCCCTCGTAGGCATGAAAAGCAGTTTGTAAAACGCTGCATATTCTTTCACAGGGGTTGGTTATTCCTGAGACCAGGAGGTCCCGGACCCATTTCATTGGATTCAGCGTCCAAAATTTAATCGAATATACGAGTAGTACCTCACACATCTAGAAATGAACGAGAAAGCCCCGGAACAGATCCCGGAAACAGTCTCGGAACAGAGGGCCTCGGAACAAGCCGCGAACAGTCCCGAACAGTCCGGAACAGAGTGGCCTCGAGAACAAACCCCGGAACAGTCCCGGAACAGTCTCGGAACAGAGCCGGCCCCGGAAACAAGCCCCGGAACAGTCTCGGAAACAGAGGGGCCTCGGAACAAGCCCCGGAACAGTCCCGGAACAGTCTCGGAACAGAGGGACTACAGTGAGAGTGATGCTTACTAAATAAATGACAAGCCAGTATCTAAATTTCGCATTTTTGAAAGAAAAAATCCTAGGAACGGATTTGAAGTCAATTGGCTCCTCACTCGCTTCCTCACACTCGGGCCGATTTGTTTGTTTCTTACAATTTTAAATTTCGGAATCTACAACTAGCAACAGTTTGAATTTCAAGATTATAGAACGCGACCAATCCCTTCAGAGCTTTTTCTCACCAATATTCACCTGGCAAGCTCACTTGTTGTGGATACGACAGAAATCGAGATTTCTGAAAAATCCACCGCTTGCAACAAAAGATGTAACCCGTCGTTTTCACGTAGACGGCTAGGGGTCCAAAAATAGACCTAGGCGAATAATTAGTGGGAGACTAAAGACTTTCACTTACGTCCGAATGTCGGCAATGGTCGGTCATAGACGCCAAGTACACCTGAATTTACCAAGCTCTGAGGAATGGGGTTTCGTGATTGAAAGACAAGGGTCCATATTGGCTTATAATAAACGCAATTGACAGAAATATAAAATACGGAATGTCTCGCCGAGAATGATATTGACTATTACGTATCTAATTATTGAGTAGGCAGAAGTGAAGGCGAGGGCCAAATGAATTTACGAGGTAGCTGAGAGGCTCGAGGATGTTTGATTTGAATAAACGGCAAA
This sequence comes from Cyrtorhinus lividipennis, assembly GCA_019603395.1. Taxonomy (NCBI): domain Eukaryota; kingdom Metazoa; phylum Arthropoda; class Insecta; order Hemiptera; family Miridae; genus Cyrtorhinus; species Cyrtorhinus lividipennis. The sequence goes on from CM034008.1 coordinate 8,955,241, forward strand.
ATGAAAGTGATTTGTTAATGTCCTCCCCTAATTCCTTTTACCTTTCCTACGACAGACAAATACTAAATAATACCGGTTACAATGTACAACTCTATGATCAGCTTTCTGGTGACTAAACGTCAGGGCTTGGCCAGATTTAAAGATTCGACTTTCGCGTTGCTGAGGGTACGAGACAGAGTTATTTCGCCACTTACGTGTACAACTCCTTCGGATGGAGACAACAGGGTGATGTTCTCTTCGCTGCTCAGCTTCGGTCAGGGGAACGCCGTCCAGGCCGGAGGAGGGCGAGACTCTTCGACGGAGAGTCCGACGACTGGCGTGTGCGTGGGAAGCCTGGACCTTGGCCGTCGAATCGGGCGCGAACGGATCAACACTCGGGTCCGACGGGGGATTTTCAGTTCGTATAAGGGCCCACTGTTACGGGAGAGGAATTGGCTGATTCTCCCAATTCCGTTCCACCCTGAAGGAACCACGATACACTTGTTCCCTCAGGTCACTTTCACAACACCGGCTTCACAAGGGGTTGATTTGCTACGCGTCGGTTTGTTCCGCTTCGATGTTCCGCTTCACTTCACTTCGTTCCGCCTTGTCCTCACGGGATTACGGCGAACGGAGATTCCAACTTTCCTTCACTTGAGTTCGGACACGACTGACTGATGTTCCTTTCCCAGTCCGCTCGTCAAGTCGCTTCCCCTCTACTCCTCCCGGGTGTCTCTGCGCCGCCCATCGCCCAACCAATCCAATATGAGGACAAGCCCCTTTCGCCCAGCTGGTCACGGCCTTGAGGGGAGAGGGGTCGATCCGTACCCCGCCGCCGAAGTTTCTTGACGGGGCGCTTGGAATCTGCCGCCCCGTTACAGTGCCATTTAGGTACAGTAAAATAAAACTGTATTTGCAAAACAAAAAAAATCTCAAAATTGTTTTGAATCTCTACAGGGCGTTATCGTTTATGGTCGACAGCCGTCAAGGGGTACATTTTACAGCTCAGTTGCTCTTTTTAGAGGCATTTATTTCATGTTATTCCAGGTAACCATGAACCGTAATGCACGCGTACTACACCTAGAACAATACCATAAATTTGTTTCTCTTATATTGAAAAAAATGCTTCAAATTATTCCAGGAGTATGACTCAAAATGTGCTTTGAAAAATGGATATTCGAGATCTTTGGCGTGTGAGATATTTTTTTCCACTAAATCGATTGGAATGAGTCCAGAACACTCCACACCCACTATTTTCCCCATGTTGAAGAAATGAGTCTGAATACAGTGAGCGGGTCCCGAAACGATTGGAGCCCGTCGGAAGAGGTTTCGGGTCAAAATGTGTATCTACCTCGTATCTACCAATTTTGAAATCGGGTTTTTGAGATTTCTGGTACCTAGATGTACCTACTTTCTGGTACTTTGGACGCTGAACCGATTGGAATGAGTCACCATGCGCCTGGCCCGGGGAAAAACCAACCCCTTTGAATGAATTTTTTGATCTAGACATCAGAGAATGATTGTTGGGAAATGGTCGATCACTCATGACCAAGGGTATGATTATATATGTTGATATCCACTGTTTTTCATGGAAACCGCTGAGTTCTCTTGACAATCCCATTTTCCTCTAAAATTCAAGGCTGGTCACGAGTCGGCAGAAAAGAAGACGCCCAACAAAAAAACTGACAACTCACCGCAAGGGGGAAAAAAGAGATGGAGGGGCAAAGAAGTAAAATAAATTAGGTGTAATTCAATTCGGTGTGTAAGCGGATTTAATTTTTTTTCCTGGAAGGAATGGGACCGTTAGGGGTGAGTTCAACCTTACCCCGACTTGGGGTCTCTTGCGGAGAGGACCGAGTGAAAATTCTAACCGCTCGCCGAATGAAACTCTGAAAGCGCAATTTTTATAGTGGCCCCGAAATTTCTCCCAAATTATGGTGTTTAAGGGTTTCTAAATGCGTGGGAGTGTACGATAAACTGGGACTTTTTTGTGAAGGTTGTAAGCAATGAAGAACGGGAGTTTGTTGGTTGTCGAGTTTTGGAGTTGAAGCAGCGTCCAATTATGCTTGTTCGAAAATGTTTTTCTTCCACTTTTTCTCGGTTGCCTTGTTGCCGGGCCGAGCGATGGCCTTTTTATGCCTGCAGGTGGAGAGTTCCCGCTTCCTCGAAGTGGGGTTCCTCTACTGGCTGATGGCCTACGCTTCCATTTTCCTCTCTTGGCTTTATTTATTTATGCGTATTTGTGTGTGTTTAGGTGACCGAACGGGTTTGATGCGACTTGCGACACTTTCCTGTCCACAACGTTTCATGGTTGCCTACCCACTAATCATGTAGAAAAATATTGGATGCCACAAATTATTTTGAGACGAGATAGTGCGAATTGCCTAAAAAACTGTTTTGGAGGAGATAGCGCTGGACACACTATCGAACAACGTTTAGGGTTTTAAGCAGCACAAATTTTCCTCATTATTATAATTGTGTTCAACGTTTTGGTGCCAAGTAGGGTGCCATCATCAGGGATCTGAATTATTGAATAAATCGTTAATTATACAGAACATAAGCGTTGCTAAAAGAGTTTGAATACACACCTCGCGACAGCGTAGAAAAAGTGGTGTGAAAAGTTAGGAAAAAGGCACTTAAATTGGAATGAAGACAAACAATATCATGGTAGACATAAAAATCAACAATCCAGATGACATGCAGCAAATACTCTCAATTTTGGTCGGTTATTCCTCGAATAATCAACCAATGTTTTCATGATAATAGTCAACCTCTCCGATTTGGCTCAAAATTTTTTTCTGGACGTTTCATGATGTCCTGATCAAAAAAGGTCGATGTCCGTCCGCCGTACGCCGTCTGTGTTCCGCGCCGTTTTTGGTACTTAGTAGAAAATTTTCTAAAAATCTGAAATTTGGGTCAGAGGTCTGTTCCCTGCCGAGACGGGTCCTCGAAACTTTTCAGCCCGATCGGACCAAATTTGGGGGGTGTGGTATAGTTTTCAACTAATTTTTGGACGCTGAATCGATTGGAATAAGTCTCCATGCTCCTGATTCGAGGAATAACCAACCCCTTTGAAAGAATTTGCTTTTTTTTTTGGGGTGTGCAATGAACTCAGATATTATATTTGTGCACCCCGCGCAACTGCGCATGAGACCCTAACTTTCTTATTTTGAATTGGAATACCAATTCGTTATTCCATATTCGGATCCTACCCAAATTTTCATGAAAATTTTATCCCTCAACAAAATTGTTTGATTGCGCATAACCGGTTCAGCGGGCACGCATGTTGCTCAATCCCGAAACTGCCTATTAGTGGATGATGGTGAATTCTAACGAAGGGCACATGAATTTTCATTGTTTTTGAACGCTGATTCACTATCCATCTTTTGATTGGACTCAATTTTAGCAGTATAAAGACCATTTCGCCTAAACAAACCTTCCTTTCAGCGCGTGTGTTCGTTTCAATTTCTTTCTGACTCCAATATTGCCGGTTCCCATGAGCAAGGAGGAAAAATAAAGATAAAGAATAATTTATTGAAAAAATAAAATTAATCTATGAAATTTATTGTTATGTGCAAACACACGCGCCAAAAAAGATGAATTTTTCCATGCAAAATAAACAAATTCCGGTCAATATTCCGCAAGAATTGATTCGAATCAAGAATGTGAATCAGCGTTCCACAACCATGAAAATTCATGTGCCACACTTTAGATTTCACCAACTTCCACTATTAGACAATTATGGGGTTGCGCAACTTTGCGTTCTCGCTGAACCGGTTGCGCGCAATCTAAAAAAAAATTGGTCAAGGAATCACATTTTCATGAAATTTTGGGTTGAATCCGAATTTGCAATAAAACATGGGGGTTTCCATTTATAATAAGAAAGTTAGTGTAACTTGCGCATTTTTGAGCGGGGTGAGCAAACTCGTGGGACACCTCTTATAATTATCGTAGGTTGGGTTCTAATTTGTTTTCTCTTATACTTCTCTACTTCTCTGACTAGGATTTATTACATACTAAAAAAAAAAAAAAAAAAGATATGAGAAGGTAAAAATGTCTGACCTTTGGACCTCCAAAACGAGGCCTTCAGGCGTCCACGACCGATTGTGGGGACAGTGGGACGTATGGTCACGTTAATTATTAGGGGTTGTTCATACATTATGAGCCAAGATTCCATACAGTTGGGTTGTATATTCTCGGTAAGTGATGTTTTTTGTAAGGGAAATACCCGTGGAACCCTCGTAGTCTTGGGTATTGGTGGACAACCGCTCGACAGATATCCCGAGCTTCCTGGCTTCCTGGGCGGAACCCAACAGTACGCAGCTCAGAACAATAAGCGCTAACAACTCCAACGGATCCTTTTGAAATGTGGATTAGGTTAGCGTTGGTAGCCAGCAAGTTAGTGAAACACGTTCCACTTAGTAGAAAGCCAATGGATGCCTCTCATCTCAATTCTACCTAATACGTTTGTTACGGATTCCACGACGGCGCCGAGATCCCGCAAGCACGTAACTGCAATATCGCAGTCCACCGCACAGAACGTGGCTAAGTCACTAAAATAATTAACGGACAATCAATGGGTCCTTTTAGATATCCTCTCTGGCTTTAAGGGCTTGTAGGTAATTTTTTTACTCCAACCGTACATTTATTGAGACACATGGTGAGGCGATGATCGGTTGAGATCCATTTACGGCTGTGGAACGGTATGCAAAATTTGTTTTTTAAAAATGGATTTTCAAGGATCTTGGATGGATTTTTTATTGAAAAA
>CM034008.1:8960087-9174536 GCA_019603395.1 Cyrtorhinus lividipennis
GCTAAGCTAGATTGTTCACTTTTCAACCTCACAAGACGTATCAAACTCACCTGTCATAGTACGCCTCGTCACATTTGCAATAATAAGACCCAGGAGTGTTGGAACAGTACTGCGAGCAAGCGCCAGGTGTCTCTGTACATTCGTCGATATCTGCACACGCTTTTCCATCTTCCAGTAACCTGTAAACATTAAACATTCAAAGCGCATTACATATCAACCACTTTCAGGCGAATATTGATTACCTATCGAATTTCATAAAACGGGGAGAAAGAAATGGACGTCACGGATCAAATTTGGTCATGGCAGGACCATAAATGGAATATTTAAACGGAATCCAAAACTAATCACTATGCGCTTAAGATTAAGCAGATATCCTAAATGGATACGTTTTGGTAGCTGCGCTAAAACGAAAATTGATACAATTCGCCCCGTTTTACCATAAACAAGTTTGAAAGTGCACTATAGTTTGCCCTCCAGCATATTGCCTTCCTTGACTGCACTCTGGAGATAGAGGAAACTAAGGAGTCAGCAGCTCTCGAACGCAAGAAGGTAATTAAACTCTTATTGTGTTGGCAGTTATGGCCAATTATACCTACAATATTCTTAAAAAAAATATTTAGGCAAAAACCCCTGACTTGAGATTACAATCATTGGGAAAGAGCTGCAAGTGAATGGGGGAAACACGGGTTGGTTATTCCTCGGACCAGTTGCAAGGAGGCTCATTTCTTCAACATGGAGAAAAAAAATGGTGTGGCGGGTCCCGGACCCATTTCAATCGATTCAGGGTCCAACATTTAGGGGGAAATGATACCCCACATGCGTAGATCGCCAAAAATCTCGGAAATCCCTTTTTCAAAATAGGTACACATTTTGAGCCCTAACCCGTCCAAATTTGGTCCGATCGGGCTGAAAAGTTTCGAGGGCCAACTGAAGCAGGGAACGGACCCCTGACCAAATTTCAGATTTTTAGAAAATTGTCTACTACAAAAGTCGGTGAAGACGGCGGACGGACATTTGACTTCTTTGATCTAGACTTTTTGCATGAAAACATAGGTTGATTGTTCAAGGAATAACCACCAAAAAGGAAATGGTGTTGAAATTAGTTCTTTTCTCTTCCAGAAAAGTGCCAGTAAGGGAAGGAAATATTTTGAAAGACGAACTATAGATGTGTGTTTTTTACAGGATGTGCCAAACTTAATGATTAAAATTAAGATAGTGGTAAAGTCGAAATTGACAATAAATCGACTTACTTATATCCAGGGTTGCATTCACAATTAATAACCAGTCAATGTGTCGACACATTTGTGGCCACATTGGTGAACTTCAACTTTGGCGCACTCGTCCACGTTGCAGTGCAGAGGCTCATCGAGTCGTCGCTGCAGTCGGACACTTTGTTGCATACGCGTTGGTAGTCGATGCATTGGCCGTTTGTGCATTGGAATTGTCCTTGCGGGCATGTGATGTTATCTTTTTCTGCACGAAAAAACAGTGAAAACGTCAATGTGGGATTTAGACGAGGATATTTTCACAAGTTGAATAAAATTTGCCGAATGGACTCCCTAGAAGGGTGAGGATAGGGTCAGCTTATCATGAGACGAGACATCCAACCCAAACACCTCTTCTCTCTTATCTCTTCGTCCAGGCGAATTTCATCTTGTTTCTCTGGCTATGGTAAATGAATGCCGATTTTTCGATGCACTCTTTCCATAACTGTATTTCCCTCTAGTAACTGGTAGCTTTCAAGGAAACACTCACTGTGGTTGCAGTCGTGTTCATCGGAGTTATCCCCACAATCATCCTCCCCGTCGCACTTGTAGGTCATTCGGATGCACTTGAAATTTTGACATGCGAACTCTTGAGCGGTGCAGTTTTTGTACACACTGTGACACTCTTTGCCTTCGTCGGTGCCGTCACCACAGTCGTTGTCGTGGTCACAGGTCCATCCCTATGATAGGAGTGTTGGAATTTTAATTCATTTCCACGAGTCACTGTTAAAAAAAGCAAGTCAGTTTAGCGAAGATTACCTTGTTGATGCATCGTCCGTTACCACAAGTGAACTGGTCCGGGGCACAAGAAGGCTGAGGAGGGCAGCTGAGAGCGGTTCCGTTCTCGTCAGCTCCGTCGACACAGTCTGGGTCACCATCGCAGACCCATTTCTTGGGAATGCACTGAGCTCGTCCCCCAGGGCCTTATTGCTCGCGCAGGTGAATTCAGTTTCATCATCACATTTCCGGTCATCTGCACAAACGTTCAAATAGAACGTCAGTAGCCACAGAGGCAGAGGGGACAGTATACACAGTTTTTCCTCACGCGGTTGAGCGCCTCAAAAAAACCGCCAGGACACTGTCCACCTGGCAACATAATCTACTCAAGATAACAGTCGTCTGTTTCTGTAGCCAAAATGTCACCAAAAACCGTATCACTTACTGCACTGGTGTCTTGAATCTTCGTCAGAGTTGTCAAGGCAGTCGTTGTCACCATCGCAGATGTATATTCTGGGAATGCAGTTGCCATTATCACAAGTGAACAGATCACCGAAACAAGTGCGCCCCTCGCTCTTGCAATACTCTGGCGGCTCGTCCGATCTGTCACCCGCAATCGTCATCTCCGTCGCAGTACCACGTGGCAGGGATGCACCGGTGATTCGGACACCTAAAGGTGACAGTTAATGAGTGAGTTGATGTAACAGATGACAGACCGTCTATTTTGCTGAGATCAAACTCCATTCCAACGTACCTGAAGCTATTTTGTGGGCAAGTTGTTTTGGCGCAGTGAAGAGGGTTTTCGTCCGAGTTGTCACCACAGTCGTTGTCACCGTCGCACAACCAGTAGGGTTCCACACAGATATTTGTGTTTTCACATTTCAAATGTCCTGACGGGCAAGTGGTATTTTGCGGACATCTTTCGTGTGTCTCGTCGGACGTCACGTTTGTCCTTGCAGTCGTTTTATGCCGTTGCAAACCTGTTCGAAAAGAGAGAGCACTTATTAGAGAGAGAAACGACCAAACCGCCAAGGCATGCCACAGACAACTGAAAGCAACACCCAAAGGATTACAAATACGAGCTGACAGGCGCTGACATGCAAAGCGAACGCAGCAAGTCAATGGCTACTACAGTGCACCGTCTACTGAAGTGGGATTTCAATATAATAGCTACTAGCTGTCAAACATACTTGTGACATTGGGATGCACCTCTTATTCATGCACGTGAACTCGCCCTCGGCACACGGCGGGTAGTTGCAATCCAACTCGTCTGACCCGTCTTTGCAGTCGTTCTCGTGGTCGCACTTCCACGTACGGAAAATACAGCGGCCGTTGTTGCACCGGAATTCGTTCGGATTGCACGAATGAAACGCTGCAAAATTACAGTCGTGAGGTGATATGTGACCGAAGAAAGGACTCGGAGCCATTTTTGTCAAATTGACTGGATACAAATAACTTACCACAGAAACGAGGATCTTCATCAGAGTTGTCACCACAATCATCGTCGCCGTCGCAGGCCCACATGCGTGAGATGCATTTTCCGTTCGCACAGACGAACTTGTTCCCCTCGCAGGTGAGGTTCTTGGCCACGCACATCCTGTTGTCATTGACAAGCACAGTTTTTTCGTCGCACTTACATTCAGGCTGAAAAAAAAAAAAAAAAAAAAAAAAAACTGACAGTTCAGAAGCTGCAGTTCCATTTTGCGCCATGAGCGCTCTTTTGAAGAAGTGACCATAAGGAAGAAACGAAAACGATTTCTCTACTTACTTTGCCATCTGTGCCAGGGTGGCAGCTCTTGGCACACCCTCCATTGCTGATGTTGCACGGGTTGACCTGACATTTCTGTCTGTCAGGAGAAAACACTTGGATGTCTCGTGGGGAATCCTCCAAACGTTTGACCATCTCGACCAAGTTGGCTCCAGTGTGTTTCTCCGCTCGGTAGACACCCCGTAGTTGAAGATCCGTCCAATATATGTAATTGCCATGGACAGTCAGTGCAAATGGATAGATCGTCGCAGAAATCAGTACCTGAAACCAGACAAGGCTTGAATGAGGATTCCGAAAGACAAAGCAGTAGATCTTCATGACGTCAGCTGATAGACTGATCAGCCCTCACCTCTCGTACGGGCGTGCCAATGAGGTTGATTCTCTCAATTTTCTCACGGACAGCGTCGGTCCAATACAACATGTTCTCGTCGTAGTCCAAAGCAAGACCACTCGGTTGAGACAAATCTCGATCTATGATTGCTGTTTTCAGCGAGCCAGCCATCGTCGTACGGAAAATCTTACCAGAAGTGCCAAATCTTCCCCAATCCGTATAGTATAAGAACCTGAAAGTCGGCTGGTCATTGCATACTGTAAAATTGCCACACTTCACCCACCAAAGTCCAAATAAAACCAAACAGCCATTTACCCTTTGCACGGATCTACAACAATTGCTCTCGGCCTTTCGACTCGCGCAATCATCACCAGTTCTGATCCATCCATGTTCATCGAGTATATACTATTATTGGACGAGTCTGTCCAGTAGATTTTCTTCTGAGTCCAATCGTACGCTATTCCTTCAGGGTTGATTCCTTTCGAGATGATGGGTGTGATTTTACCGTTTACTGGGTCGGTGGATGGTAGAGAAGCGATACGAGCCCATGGTCGGATTTGTGTAAAGAATAACATCGTATCATTGTAGTCAAAATCCATTCCAACAACGTTAGTTAGATTGCCCTGAAAAATCGAGACAATATGAATACAAGGGCAATTTTCGCCTGCCTGGCCTAAGAGTACAAGGCTCAGCTTGGGCGACTCACAATAGGCTTGAAAGGCACAGTGGTGGCTTGTGGATCAAGTCCAATAGAGCGAATTTCGGTCCTTGTTGAGAATACCAAGTATTCCTTCTGGCCTTCGCATTTCCCGCTGGACGTCGGCTTCCCGGTGGCGCAATCACACTTGAACTTGAAGGGGTTGCCCCATGTCTCTTGTGGATAAGAGAAGCAAAGCTGTTCACAGCCGCCATTCCCTGAAAACGTAGAGAGGATTATCAACAAAACGGTCTCATTAAGCTATAACTCTCTGTGAGCGAATATTACTTGAGAAAAATGTTACCTAGTCTCCTGCACGGATTGGCATCATCGGCAGGCTGATTGGTGATGTCATAAATGGCAATGTCTCTTAATCGCTGAAGACCCTTGCGGACAGCAGTGGGCAGCGTGGTGTTTCCAGGGAGCTTCGAGGCCTTGAAGACCGTCTGCAGATTTCGATCCACCCAATAGACATCTCCCATGTGAACGGCAACGCCCATTGGATTTGGCAAGTCCCGCCTGATGATCTGAAAAATTCCAACATGTTTCTTCAGTGAATGTTGCATTGATAAAACGCAGTTATCTCAGAAAAAGGAAGCGGCTTACTTGACGGTTGCCTCCACTATACGACACTTTTTGGATCATGTCCAGACGAGCGTCTACCCAATAAACATCGTTGCTTTGCATGTCGATTGTCAGATCTCTCGGGACGCTAATACCAGATGAGACAATGGGAGTTGAATTGGTCGCGTCCAGGAAAGCCTTGACAATTCTTGGATACTGTCCATAGTCAATCCAGTAGAGCAGCCTGCAATGAAGTTGAACGGCGGAATTCGCCAGTAAGTGCAACGTTCCTCAGGCCTGACCAAAAATAATTCAACTCAAGTTCGACTGACTTCTTTATCGGATTGACAGCTAGCTCCTTAGGCGCATCAATGAGTCCTCTCCTCAAAACTTTACGATTGGTTCCATCTAGCCAGCAAATTTCAATGTAATTCTCATGTGGGAAAACGTTGGTGAAGTACAAATTCCCAGCTATCCAGTCCACAGCGATGCCACGGATGCCATTAGAACCGATTCCGTCGCGAATAATGTGCTGCAGATCAGTGCCGTTCGGGCGAATTCGGAAAACCCCGTTCCAAGGGCCTCGCGGATTAAAGTCAACCCAATAAATCCACCTTTCGGAGAAATGGACATCGACGTGGAGCATATGGTGTCCTAAGAAGACAGAAAACCCCTGTAAAATTTGAAATAAGGACGCCAACAACGCGGAAGTAACCTTCTCAACCTACCTGATCCTGAAATGGGCACAATGGCCTCTGAAGAGTCCTTGAGACTGTAGCCTCGAACGATATCCAGCTGGTTGACAACAGCAAAAGTCTTGAAGTTGCCGCAACTGCCCTCTTCTTTTTTGAATCCCACAGAACACATGCAGACTCGCATGTTATTCTCGGTAGGTATACAAAGCTGTTCACATCCTCCATTATTGAGCAAACATGGATGCTGAGTGACTGCAAAAAAATATAAAGTGATGTAGTATAAGCAACCACGGGAGAATCCAAGGTTTCCAACACCATGCTTCCTTTGGTCGTTGGCGGTCGCTTTCTAAACCCTTGTGATAATAATGCTAATTTTCAGAACACGTTCACGTAATCACCTAATTTCAACAACTTAACATTATCAACCCCACAACCAGATTACTTTGAGGTGACTTTGAGGAACCCCCTTCTGAACTGTGATACCTACCTCCACAATCGATGCGGAGTTTTTAAATGGTATATAATGATCGAGGGTTCAATATTAGAGAGTTAATGCTCATTTATATAAGCATTTGCTTTGAGTGGGAGGTCTCTGTTATACTGATGGGCCAACCAACATGACAGAATAGCAGCCAAGTGAATGGAAACATAGGATTCGAAGGCTGTGGCATAAGAACGGGTTTTCCTGCCGATTCATAATGACCCCAGAACCACAGAAGCGACGAAAGAATGCGATGAAGGCTTGCAATCCGCCTATTGAGCCTTTTATGTTCCATAGAATTCATATAAATGAGTCTTACTTGGCCTCTTTTTGAAGATAGTGAAGGTTTTGAGGTCTGGTTCGTTGTCCATGATGATCTGCGCACCTTTCCCTGTCTCAACATCAACCCTTTCCAGTTTCTCATGACGAGGATCCATGATGTAGAGGTACTTCTGATGCACAGCAATTGCTTTAGGCAGAGAAATCACTGGCGACTCGACGTCACTAATGATGGTCCTGAGATTGTTGCCGTCCGTGTCCATCACTCCAACCTGGAACGACAAATAGCAATGCAGCAGTCTTTGCAAACGTACAACGCGAAAATTGAAGAACGAAGTGATTTTAGGAGACCCAACTTACAGCAGACGGATACTCAGTGCTGTAGTAAAGAAGTCTCGTATCCAGGTCAATAGTAATGGCCAACGGATGCTCAATCTTGCTCAAGAGAATGCGTGGGTCAGATCCGTCCATGTTGACGCGTCCTATCTTCTGAGGCACACCAAAGCCACCGTCATCCACCCAGAAAAGCTTCCTGTACAGAGTAGTATCGATTTAGAGTTACCACAATTTGACTTCTGGCTGCAGCAAGCCAATGTTAAAGCAACGGTACCACAGCAGGCTTGCTATGCACTGGATCTGTAACATCTTATAAATCTTACCCTTGGCTGGGGTCGACGCACATAGACCTTGGCCGCGCCACAGAAGTGTCGTTTCCATTATTCGCCAAAATAATCGCTCGGTACTTCCATTTTCCGTCAACTTTGACAACCTCGAAATTGGACGCGAGACGATTACCAATAAACATATTACGGCCCAACCAGTCAAATGCAATCGTGTAAGCTGCCCCTACAATGCCCGAATCCAAACCCAAGAATTCTGTCTTGTTTCCACCTCTGTACGGCGTGGAGTAGATAGTGCACTGAAAGAGAAAAATAGTGAGGACTCCGGCTCAGCATAAATTCAACATAGGTTATCAAATGGAACGTTCCCTCACGTTGTCGCCATCTTCTTCTTTGGCTTCAACCCAGAAAACAGAGTCGGTTTTCCTATCGTACTCCACTTGCATGCCATTGCTTATGCCCACAACAGGGACCAGGAAACCCGAAGTTCTATCGCCTGGTGTCATTGACACGTCGACGATCTGAGCACCCTTCATGACGAGGAGCAGCGCGGTTTCAGCTGGAAGGAGAGAAAACGCCCATATAATTTTTACTACTTTCTGTATGCAGTATGATTTTTGAAACTTGCCACCGGTCGAGGTTCGAGTCTTCATCTGCTTCACGCCAAAAGTACCTCTTATTTAAAAATTCGTTCCATAGATTTCAATAAATTCACTTTTCTGATGGATTTCCTGACTGGTGGTAGGTTTCAAAGGTGCAACTAAGACTCTCTCGCAAAATATTTTAAAGAAATATATCCGTTTCACTTACATTCCACACATCGGCCGTCATCCATCAGTTTGAAGCCGGGCATGCATTTGCATGTGAAGCCAGCCGCAGTCGAAGGCGACATTAAACATAGCTGACTACAGGTGGAGTTCTGGCACGGGTTCGGCGTGATAGGTTGAAGTGAAGGGTGGTGAACGTGAATGCTGAGCGGTTGTGAGATCAAATGAGAGACCACAGTTTGATTTTTACCTCGGTATTTATGAGCAGAAAGCACCTGAAATGATTCATGAGAACGTAAATTTGAGGAAAATTTCACAACTGAGAGAGAAAAGCTTAATAGATGCTCGCTCAACTTACTCTGTTCAATTGACGGTCTGTCCAGTAAACGGTATCTTCAAAAAGGGTCATGGAATGAGGATGGAGGAGATAGTGACTGCCTGCAACCACCTGGTACCGTTCAGAGCCGTCGTAGTTACAATAATCGATGAAATCCAATTTGGAATCAGCAAAGTAAACTCTTTTAGTGGCTACGTCGAGAGCAAGTCCGTTCGGCCAGTAAATCTTAGTAGAGATGATGGTGCTCCTGTTGGTGCCGTCCATGCCAACTCGTTCGATCCTCGGGTTCTCTCCCCAGTCAGTCCAGAAGAGCCAACGCGCGCTGGAATGATCAATCGATGTTGAAACACTGTCCTAATCTCCAACAATAAAAACGCTGCCAATTCTTTCACAGAGGTTGATTATTCCTCGATAAATGGGGAAAACAGCAGGTGTTTAGTGTACAGACTCATTCCAATCGATTCATTGTCCAGAATTTAGTGAAAAATGATACCCCACACGCCCATGTACCCACGAATTCCGAAAACTCACTTTCAAAAGAGAAAATTAGGTACTGATTTTGACCCACAAAGGGCGCCAAACGGTCCGGTACCCGTCTGCTTTGGATTCAGCGTCCAAAACTTGGTGGAAAATTGTACCACACACGCTTAAATCGCCGAAAATCTCGAAAATTCACTTTTCAAAAAACACATTTTGACCCCTACTTTCCCAATTCCAGAAATAAGCAACCAAAACGCCATCTAAAAAGAAGGAAAAAAAAAGTACTCACTCAGGGCTTGGGTCTAACATCATTCCCCTCGGCTGAGTTATGTTTTCCTTTAGCAGAACAACCCTCATGGAACCGTTTTCTTTGGCTACTTCGATCGTGTTCAGCCTCGAATCCAACCAATACAGGTTTCCCCCAATCCAATCATACGCCAATCCTTCGACCAGATCCAATCCCGACCAGATCACCTGAGGAGTTGTCAAATGGTACGATCAAACAGAAAGCGACTAGCGAATGTCAGGTGCAGACCGAAGTCATACAAGTACGAGTACATACGTCAACAGGCTCGAAGCCTTGGTCCAGCCGTGAGATTTTCTTGAGCTTCATGTCAGACCAAAATATCGTGCCGGTGTGCATGTTGCTGGCGGTGGCGACAACGTTTTCCACGATAATGGGAACCCTTTCCAGTCTTTGTTCTTTCAAGTCAGCAACAAGAATTGAATGTCTATTGGAGATTATGAGATATGCCGCAGAATGATCTGGAAACAAAATATGGTCGTGTCACTTATTTGAAATCGACAAACATTTGTTGGCCAATAGTAGGTGGATGGCTGGGAGTTCGATTTCCAACCAGTCCGGAATACTTACTGACGGCCTTGCAGGTGTGGTTGTCCCTTTCCAAGAGGTAACCGTCGACGCAGGAGCAGACGAAGCTGCCTTTGGTGTTTGAACAAACCTGGGAGCAAAGACCGGGTGGGCTGCACTCGTTCAGGTCCACGCACGTCAGGGGGTCATTGGGGTTCAACGTTTCTCCCTCTGGACAGGTACACATTGCGCCCTAGACATTGGAAGAAACGTTAGTTGGACGATCCTATATGATGTTGCTACGTATCTTGCAACGTCGAATGCCGGCGTAGTTGACGAACCATAGGTGTCTGCATGCATCCGTTGGAACATCGAACTCGTCCTTTATGCCTGTCTACAGTCGCGTCAGTTGGACATGGTTCGTATTCACAACCTTCCCCTTCGTCAGAACCGTTGGGACAATCGGGTTTACCGTCGCACACGAGCGTATTGTTGATGCAACGTTCCGAGACCCCAGGACATTGCCATTGACCGTGAGGACACCTGAAACAAGCAAAGACATATTGGAGTGAAGAACTGAACGTGAATTCAAGTTTTTACGATTCATCAATCTAAATACGAGGCGACCAGGCTAACAAGAAATAGGCAACAGTACATCTCTGACTTCAACATTAACTTGTAAATAAAAATTGGACAACATTTTCCTCTTAAAAGAATTTGATCAATTTGAAAATTTTATATTTTGGAATAAGAACATTTAATACTTTGACACGGCTTGGTTATTCCTCGGACGAGGAACATTCGGAAAATGGGGTAAATTTCGAAACCCAATTTTTCAAAAAAACACATTTTGGCCAAAATTGGCGTGGACAGCGGACGGCCATTTGCTTCTTTTATCTAAACACCTTAAAACGCTCAGAAAAAAAAATAATAATAATTTGTCGGAACCAGAGAGATTGACTTTTTGCATGAAAACGTAGGTTGATTATTCAAAGAATAACCAACCAAAAGAAGTACTAACCTAAATGCAGGTGGTCCGCATGCATGTCTCGTATCCTCATCAGACCCGTCTCCACAATCGTCTCGTCCATCGCAAATATAAGCTTTGAATACGCATTGAGAATTGTTGCATTTGAAGTAACCAGTTTGACAAGCCACCTGTAAAAGATTTGAGAATTTTAATTTTTTAAAATAATATATAATAAAATAAAAACCGGAGCGAAAAAGCGAAAAAGTTAGAAAATACATCTTCCTTGATGAGAAAGATTTGATTATTAATGGTCTCTAAATTAGTGAATAATGTGTTGAGTGTTATATGGCATAAAAATTATATTTTGGAGACACTAAAATGTGCGTGCCTCTATTCTGCATCATGTATTGGCTATAAGGAGTCTTCTAATCAAGTTACAGGGTAAATAACATCAACATTTGCCCCACAAGAGATTATAATAAAGGGTTAGGTGGGCCTGGGTGGCCGAGGTCGTATGGTATAGGTGTCGGTCTCTTGGGCTCGAGACTTCTCTGGTCGAGGCTGCTGGTTCGAATCCAGCACCCCCACCCCACCCCCCTTATTACCGGCTGTATCCGAATACGGTTGTCCGGGGGTCTGCCATGGTAGAGGCTTGCAAAATTGACCAACTCTCACCATTGGGGAGAGAATGTTGGATGGGCGCTGAGGAGCCCCAGCCAGCGTCCTCTCGCCTAAGTTAGGGGGTCGGCAAGGGCATTCAGAGCCCATCCGACGTCCCTTCTGTAAGCACAAGCACAATAGACCCTACAGGTCGCAGAGCCCAGTAGCAGCAACTGCTTAAACCCTTCAGTTTGAGGCTTAGACATTTCCAAGCGTGGAATTTCTTCCCCCCGTACCCTATACATAATATCCCCAGCTGGACAACAGTCAAAAACCTACTTCGCCGCAAGTCGGTGGCTCGTCAGATTCGTCGTCGCAGTCTGGAGTTCCATCGCAGTGCCACGCCTTCGGTATACAAATTCCGGCTTTGGCGCATCTGAATTGTTTCTCTGCGTCGCACTGATTCGGAGCCAATGTCGCTGCGAAAAAAAAAAAAGGAAGGAAATTATTGAAATTGAACGGACTTATCGTGTGGATCACGGTGCAGATTAGATCGAGTTAAATCGTTAGATCGAATCATGCTCAAGTTTTTCTAGTACCAACCTCCACAAGCACCCGCAAATCAGGATATGAAAGCGTTGTAAAAATAAACCATCTACCGCTTCTTTACCAGAGCTAACCGTATTCAAATTCATAAGGATGAATATGTATAGAATTCATGAATCTGACAATATGAGTCTACGAATACAGACATTTACATGATTAAAAGTGGAGCAAAATATATTTTTCTATGAATTTTGTCAAAAACGACAATACATCATGTAAAAATGCAATCATTCATACATTTTTTCCGATTTTTTTATCACAATATTTCAATAATTCCTACTCGAATTTCCAAATTTGTACGAATTATACTGAAACTCAAGTCTTTCTCACTCTTTGGAAAATGGATTTTTGAGATTTTACGCGATCAAGGCGCGTGGGGTATCATTTTCCACTAAATGTTGGACGTTGAATCGATTGGAATGGGTCTGGTACGCACCACACCCACTGTTTCCCCCATGTTCGACAGCTTAGGCGTGTGGAGTGGTATCGTTTTTCACTAAATTTTGGGCGCTGAATCCAATGAGACGGGTCCCGGAATGATTGCCACCCACCGGAAGAGGAGACTCTGAATCTATTTTTAAATTAGTCTACATGCGCCTGGTCCGAGGAATAACCAACCGTTGTGTAAGAATTTGCAGCGTGCTGATCTAGACACTTTGAAACGGCCAGAAAAAATTTTTGGGCTGAATCGGAAAGATTGACTTTTTGCATGAAAACATAGGTTTATTATTCAAGGAATAACCAAAGACTTGATCTTTTCATGTGCTTGAATTGTTCAATTTTCATTACAATTGTATTACGTAAATAGAATTTCCTGTAGCTACAAGCTCTATTGAAATACAAGCGAATCGAACGTCAAGCATTATATTTGCATGCAATTGTCACTGAAATGTATTACCCTACAGAAAAACTGAATTTTGTAAATATTACGTAGGAATGACTTGGAACCTCTTTAAGCTTCTCGAAATAGAAAAAGTCACAGATAAAGTATTCACTATTGAAAAAATGAACGAATAATGCATGTTTTAGAAAAACTCAATACTCTTTCTTCTTAATTTATTTCATCAGATTCATGAATTCTTATGTATATATTTTTTTTTTACAAATAAATTCGACGACATTGGCAGGAGTTAGACAAGAATAACTTTAATAATTTGGTTAGGGGTTCAAATGGTCGAAACAATTAGTAGGTAGGTACCGATAATATGGGATGAAGACTTCTGGGGGTATGCAAATTTATTCGTAATAGAACCTAAAAAGAAAAGAAATGTGATAACGGCGGTTGATAGAGGGGAAGGTGAGATTCAAGAGTACAGAAAAAATCAGTCAACGAAGTGTTGAGGATGTTGTGAAGGATTATTTTCCTTCGTGCATGGACTAAGTATTAGCCGCTCAACGAGAAGTCACCAACGAATAAGGTAAATTGCACTTACGACATCCGAGCTCGTCGCTGCCGTCGTTACAGTCCAAAATGCCGTCGCACTTGTAGGTCTCTTGAACGCATTGACGAAGGTCCGCGCATTTGAATTGAGTCGCCGAACAAGTGATGGGCGGACATCCGAGTTCGTCTTGGTTGTCGAAACAGTCGTTGTCACCGTCGCAGACCCACGATTGGGGTATGCAGTGGCCTGAACGCGAGCAGGTAAACTGGGAAGAAGTAAAATAATAGCGATGGAGTATGAACTGCTGACCGAATCGAGCCCAGCTAAGCCAGAGTTGGGCATTAACTGACTGATTCAATAGCTAGCTAATTTTCTAGATAGTACGGAAATTAGTTATTACCGTTTTTCGATAGCCTAAACTTAAATCCAGGTATTAGCTATTGGAGAAAAACAACTTTTTTTTTCCTGCTCAATTAGCCAATACGTAAAGCTAACTGATTTAGCTGCCATGAGGAACCAGAAGATAATAGCTTTAGCTCTGGCTGACTGCATATCTATGTAAGACTGGGGATCGGTGTTTACAAACCGAAACACGCAATATGATTCGATGCTCAAAATGATATATTGAGACGAACAGACGAACAGAATGCACGTGGATGCGACGTGATACACAATGAAACAATTGAAGACTCCGGAGGACTGACCACAAGTACTGACTCGTGGACCCAAGTATCGTAGTTATTAATCTTCTTCTAACTGATAAATTCCATAAACACGTTGCCATAAAGCGAACGACAGATGGTTGAGTAGGTATAAAAGCCTCCAGCAAGGGCGTGAACTCTTACATCTACGTAGCTAGGAGGTATTGTTAAGCTAACCATTTCGACGGACCTAACCCTATACATTCAATACCCAACCATTTCAGTTTTGGCAAGCAACATCATTTACAGCATTTACTCGAATAAATTCTACCATAAAACCAATTTCTTCTTGGGCTTCAATTTTTCATTATTTTTACAACCAAATAATGGTAAAACCAAATCACAAAACCAATTTGGCAGTCTTATTTCTTATGCTCTGGCCACTTAAAAACCTTATGTTGCAAAAATTCTCGTGGTGACCAAATTCTCGATAACCTTAAGAGCAGTTTTGTTAATAATCATAGCTGTTGTAAATTACCAAAAAACTTAATTTGAATTGTTTAATGTTGTTTTATTTGATCCTTTAGAAAATGATTTTTTGGTGTGTTTTTCAATATATTTTTGGGCTTTGTGGAGATAGATGCAGTTTGTCGTGAACGTTACCTATTAGCTATTGATTGTCAGCCACAACTATGGCTATTATCATTTAGCTGCTCATGAAAGCTAAATCAACGTAGCTAATTCTATTATGTATTCGTTTCGACTAATAACTAATTTGGCTAGAAATTTCAGCTGTTCCTGATCAGCTAATAGCTAGATATTTAGTTGTTATATTTCCCCCTCCTCTTAGCTAATATACTGTAGCTTTTAGCTACAGCTAATTTTTGCCCAACACTGAGGAAAGCACAGAGCATTACCTGATGGGCAAGTCCAGCGACAGGCTGTCATGGACACTCATCCCCTGCAGGGTGGCTATCATCAAGTCCACCGCATGAGCATTCTCAGCTGAGATTGCAGTCTTACCTGAAAGTACGCGCACGTTTTCTCTGCGCAGAAATCTCCTTCGTCCGAGCTATCGCCGCAGTCGTTCTCCGAGTCACATTTCCACGTTGCTGGGATGCACCGACCGTTTTCACACAAGAATTGAGAAGATGAGCAAGTGACGTTTGTGCAGCCAGTTTCGTCGCTGTAGTCGCCGCAGTCATTTTCCGCGTCGCATTTGAACGACATGGAAATGCAACGTCCGGAAGCACATTGAAACTCATTTGGAGCGCAAGTTGGTCCTGAAAGGTTCACACAAGGACAATGAGTTTGGCACGTAATCGTGATGAGAAGTTGTGGCATCGTGAGCTGCGATTGACAAGCGCACGCCAGAGAATAGGATGTCAGGGAGCGTACAGGGGCTCCAAAGCAAAGCTTAGAGCATAGTCTCAGTCGACCACACTGTTATAGTCCATACATATGGAATTTGCCGAGCGAAGGAACTCACTAGTGCAGTTTTGCTCTTCATCCGAATTGTCCAGACAGTCGTCGTCACCGTCGCAGAGCCACGCTTTCGGGACACAACGTTGGTTATTACACGTGAAATCCCATTTGTTCGGGCAGGCGGTAGCGACAGGCTCAGCTGAAGGATCTGTGATGCAACTTTTTTGGTCCTCAGCCAGTTTCTCACCGTACGGGCAACCGCATTGAACCTGAATAAAGCGTTCGTTAAAACCAATTCCAGAAAAATAACCAAATATCATTGGATTGCGAATAATTGAAAACGTACTTTGAGACCGCTAGATTTACTGGAACCGGGCACGGCGTAACACATTTTTTCACAGCCTCCGTTATTGATGGTGCACGGATGATTCGGTAACATCTGTTGCTCTTTGATGCTGTACACTTTGACGCCGTAGAGACGATTCGTGGACCCTTCACGAGCGATCATCTCTTCGTCCAATCCAGTGTACTTGTTCAGTCTTATGATAGCGTCCAACCTCCAGTCAGATATGTACATCCAGTCTGAGGCAAACGAAAGTAGGAAATATGTTTGAAACAACTCCAGTCACAAATTAGGATACGTGCGAATCCATTTTATTAATTTATTGGATTGGAATATGTTAATCTTTAAAGAGATTTTCATTCAACACTTTTGATGCGGAGTAACATCCACGTAGTAGGGAATTGAAGAGGAATGAGGATACTGGCCCATGTGCAACTACCAGACAATAAACCCGCATTACTCAGTTTGTTGAAGGGTTGCCTGAAGCAGACCCACCTAGCCATTGTCAAGTAAAGATGGCATCCTTATGTCGAATTAGAAGCTAACAAATTTTTAGGTTGGCCGGGTGGGTGAGTAGAATGAGTCTTACCCCGAACGTGTTAAAGCGACCCCCCCCCCCCCCTCCACCATCGGTATAGACCTGTCGGGTTTTTCCAGAGAAGATAATTTCTCTACAGAAGAGAAGGCAAAAGGTGGACAAACCACTTGTTTTCAATTAAGTACTCTTTTTTTAAATAGCTTTCTTGATCAATAGATGCCCTAGTCTGGTGCTCGGAAATTGATTATCCGGTGTCCAGGACCCTTCTCATTCGATTCAGCATTAAAAATTCAGTAGAGAATGCTCTCCCTCACATTCAGGACCAAAATAATCTCAAAAACCCATTCTCACACATACCCCGTCTCCATTTGTAAATACATTCAACAGTGACACTCTGCTTCTTTATTATAATTATCTAATACCTTGCCTCCGTTTGGGGTGACTGGGATGAGAATGAGTTAGGCACAACTACAATCCAAAATTTCACAGGCAAAATTCGGGACTTTTTCAGCCCGGACATCGGACGAACAATTTGAAGTTAGAATTTACACACTTCGAAATTGAAAAGATCAAGTTTGAAGGAGGAAAAACAATTTATTTTGTTCGCCAAGAATGCAAGGGTGTATTTCAATGAGAGTAGTGAGTCAAAATCACTTATTTTTAACCCCTGCTGCGTTAAAAGTGGTAGGAATGCCTAATCCCCAATCAACGAAGTTCTGGTAATATCTCAGTAAGCACTCAGTAAACACTTCAGCGCTTCAATCATTCATCCTCGCCCTCTTCTCTCTTGCACTACCGACATTAGCAGTACCTTTATGAATTACGATAGAAAACGGGTGGCGAATTAGTCTCGAAGAGACAGTAACGATGTCGGAGCCGTCAAGATTTGAGTGTTGAATATGGTCGAGAAGAGCGTCACACCAGTACAAGCGATCTCTTTGGAAATCCACAGACAAGCCGTTGGGCCATCCCAGCGTGACGTTGCGGAACGTCATCAAATTGCTGCCATCCATGTAAGCTCGGCTAATATTAGCCGGTCGATCCCATTCGGAAAAGAAGATGAACCTGGCGAGTGGAGAAATCAATTGTTAACATTTTGCGATTACCAGCAGACGTCCTAAAAAAAGTTAACATTTCGATTCAAAAATTCACCCTTTGTTAGGATGAACCACGATAGCTCTTGGCCTCTTCAGCTTGGTCAGGAGCGTCCTTTTCTGCGTGGTATTTCTCATGTTCAGAACGTTCAATGTTCCTTTTCGGCTGTCGATGTAATACAGATTTTTGGAAGCCCAATCCACAGCAAGCCCTTCGACACCTTCATTTTGCGACGCCAAAACGACTTCTTTTCCTGATAACGAAACCGTGAAAAATAGTAAGCAATTAAGCATGACTTGAAAAAGAAAAACTCAAGAGTTCAGTGAGAAATTTCTGTACCGGTTCCGTTTTTCTTTATTCGGTAAATAACGTCTTGGAGGACGTCTGAGAAATAAATATGTTCGTCTCGTGCGTCAAAATCGAGGCCGACGAAACGAGCGCGACGAGAGGCGTAGGGTAACATGGCGTCGCTAAAATTTTCCAAAACGGGATCGATTACTTTGCCCTTGATGAACCTTTGTTGGGAATATAAAAGGAATTCATCGACCACTGAAAACAGAAATCGAAGAGTTAACATACGGAAGAGATGGGAAAATTGATTCACGATGTCTTCACTGTGCAGTATGGGAGGAACATCGATGAAAATTTGCCGATATTATCGAAACATCGATGTTTTAACTTTGATAGTTCATCAACGGCTTTTCCTGACTTCTACTGAATTATTTAAATAACTTTGAATGATGCTTTATTTTGTGTACACAAAATGTTATGCTGAAACAGAAGGTTTTTTGTCATAACAAATTATCGATTATTATAGCAGTGAGTGTAGTTGTTGTTGTGCTTTGAGGGCTAGTAATGGAAATCTGTTGCTTCTTATGAACCGTGTTTTGCATTTTATTAAGTTATGAAGTTATTATGCCTCCTAGGAATGTTCATAGGAAGTATTTTGAGAAAGATGGGAAAGGGTAAGTAGTGTGCAAGCTGATAATGTGCTATGAGAATGATGAGTGATTTATTCCATTGTTACTCCTATAGTTATTTTGTAGCCGTTTCATTTTAAAATAAAGCAACTTTAAAGATTTTTGGAGGTTTTTTCCACTGATATGCCATTTCTGAAGATTTATTTTTAAAAATCGATGTTTTGTAGTCAACGATTTTTCACACAGATGGTGATTTTGATGTCAACATCCTTACAGACTCGTCTACTTCTTTTTATTCTTCAACTACATTTGAACTATAGGTGTTGTACAAGTATTGCTGTACTATGGCGGACACAACATCGATATTTGGCCATCATTTTCATGAACTCCTTCAATAAAATTCAAAGCTACTGAGTTCAATTTTCAACTGAAATTCCAGTATTTCATTCAATTCACATTCATTTAAATTGAAACTTTTTTATAACACAAATGTCTACTCCTAATCAAAAAGGATGTGGAAGCATCGATTGAATACTCACTATTGCAGTTGTGAAGGCTTTGGTCCAATTTCCAACCAACGCTGCAAGCACACCGGTAGCCGAGAGTTCCAAGTCCGTGAGTACCTGCTGTTACGATGCACATGTGCTGGCATCCTCCGTTGTTGCTACCGCAGGGATTGTGAACTGTGGAAGGTGCATGTAAATTACGTCACATGTTATAAAAACCAAATTTTAGCCATCATGAAATATTTTTGCCTTGCATTGTTGTGAATTTTTACTGATCGAAATCAATCTTGCGTTAAATAGGTACATTTTTTCAAATCAAATTTTTGTTTTATATGTATTTAAACAAGCAATAATTGCTCACAATTTTGGTTCTCGCTACAAAAAAAGTTTACAAAAATATCACGAAAACATTGTCTACGGTTATTATGAGAAAATTTGAGATTGTTAAAAGTCAGGCATATTTTTGAGCGGATGCATTTTGGGAATTAAATGGGGGATGGATGAAATAGCAGAAGCGTGCACAGAAAAAATAGAAACGTGAAAAGAAAGCCTACGAATCACAATATCATCAATACTGCACAACGACAACCAAGGTATGAAAACTAAAAAAAATTGAAGAATGCTCGTTTGCCGTGAGAGAAAAGAGCTCTTAACTTAGTGTAATGGCAGTTACCTCAAAGCCTAGGCAGGCAATTTCCTTGAATTAGCGTAATACGTTTCCATCAAGACAACTCCAGGCTCCAGGTGGAAAGAAGAGGTAAAAACGAATTTATCGAGAAAAGCAATTTACTGCGGCCCTGGATGGGTGAATTAGAGAGAAATAATCCCTTCGGCCCCTCTTCAATTCACACACCCTCCAGCTACGGTCGACTAAATCTGATAATAGTTGCTGAGGCTCGTGTGAGGTCGGATTTATGTGATGAGATTCT
Organism: Cyrtorhinus lividipennis; assembly: GCA_019603395.1. Taxonomy (NCBI): domain Eukaryota; kingdom Metazoa; phylum Arthropoda; class Insecta; order Hemiptera; family Miridae; genus Cyrtorhinus; species Cyrtorhinus lividipennis. The sequence goes on from CM034008.1 coordinate 8,979,855, forward strand.
CTACAATGTTGAAGTGAAATGGGTTTTACGTTGACGTCGAGCTGAAGTTGAGCAGACGCGATAGAAGTGAGGATTTTCAGCTAAATCAGCTCTAGAGAGCGTTACTTGATGACTTTCGATTCACGTCAGCTCTCAAAATGATTATTGGTAGATACTCGTATTAATTAAGGTTCTTTCGGTACCTACGTGGTATTGAGAATGTTGAAGATTCATAACATAGCCGATACAAGGACAAAGCATCCGCTTCATCACCTGCGCCTAGATTCTCAATTTTTTTTAAATTGGGCTGCTAAAGAATAACTAGTAACACCTATCAACTCTTAGATAAACTAACTAGATATTGGATATTATCCACAAGAGCAGTTTATTAAAGAGATGCTCTCAGCACCGGCGAGTTTTGGTAGCATCTGACAATTTTGATGGAAGTTCATGAAGATTTCTTTATTCTCATCTCTCTTCATCGTTGAATAATAATAACGTGACTTCTCTCTTTGGGTTTCCTGTTGGCCCAGTTTGATTGGCAGAAGGTTTGTGCCTTCATCATCTTCGTTTTCAGGTCCTGCCATTTTCAATCAATTTCTAAAAGGACTATTCCGAAGTTTGACTGTTCTTCTCTCAATTGACGTAAAAAACGCTGCAAATTCTTTCACAGGGGTTCGTTATTCCTCGGACCTTGGAGACTAATTCCTTCAACATGGGTAAAATGAGGGAAACAGTGGGTGTGGCGGGTCGCGAACCCATTCTTATCGATTCAGGGTCCAACATTTAGTGGAAAATGATACCCCTTCGCCTAAATCGCCAAAAATCTCGAAAAAATGTTGTTATTCAAAAAACTCATTTTGCAATAATTACAATGTCGTCTGGAAAACACCAAGAATTTGAAATAGAAAAATCGAATTTGTGATGAAGGGGAGGGAGAGTACTTGTGTGCCCGCAACGTCTATCTGAATAATTTACAATCGATCCAAACCAAAATTTGGCACCTTCCCGGATTCCAAAGTTGTGGTGTTTTTGTGTGATACAAAAAACTAAAAGCACTTTAAAAGAACACAGAAGGAGGGTAACAATCATCTAAAAATACGAAGAAGTGAGAACTTGGGTCAGTCAACAAACTCTACTCTAAATCCAAGTTGCACAAAAGACACAGAGTGAAATCGCCACAAAATGTGCTCGTGCTACTATCATGTTATGTTATACTCACAACTCAACACATCGGCATTTGGTTCGATTTCCTCGTCTACAAGATTGAAAGGAAGTCAGGTATTTGTCTTTAATTGAGAAAAGAAACGAGCCAGTAGGTGGATCGAGAAGTTGAGTTAACTCACCCATATTTTGTACGAGCGGATGTACAATTTTCACAGCCTTCGGTTCACGAACGTCCCTGTTTTTGTAGATGACTGCTATAGAATTGGAGCCTTCGTATTTGTCGACGCTTATAACCCCTTGTTTCGTACCGTCGGACCAGTAGACGCGGTTTTCAAAGACGGCCAATCTCGAGGGAGACGGGACTGGTGTGCCTGGAAAGGATTCGAAATCAATTTGAATTTGCTTTTACGTGACAACTTCATTATTTAGAGACGACCGAGACATGTCCATGACTACATGAGTCTCTTGTAAAATTAGTGACACACCAAGTTTAGCTTGGTGGGTCGAAATGGCGGTGGTTAGAAATCACCAATTGGTGGCTTGAAGGAAAAATGCCAGCCTATGCCGCCTCGACCTTCGCAGGCATACTGACGACAATTATTCTAGATGGTTGAGGAATGTAGATCCATCCTTTTTTTAGAGCCAGCCCGATATAGGGTGAGTAAATCACAACAACACAAAGTAAGACAAGAAGACAAAGACAAACTAAAACTCACCTCGGAGAACGAGGAACCTGCGTCCTCCATCGTAATCAACGGTTTCAATGTAATCAAGCAAGGAATCGCACCAGAACACTCTTCTGGCCAAAGTATCTACAGCGACCCCTGATGCTTTGTAAGCTGCTTCAGATACTATCGCTCTCGTGTTGGTTCCGTCCATGTTGGAGCGGACGATTTGGTTTGAGTCAGCAATGAACATCATACTGAAACGAGGAGGAATAACTAAAAACTGATTCTCTAATAAGACACTCATCAGAATTCAGGGCAATTAGAAACTCGAAAATGAAAAGGCGCTTTTTAACTAAAATGGTCATACTACAGGAAGCAATCATCTTGCCTATGCTTTGCTCACATGAAACTAGATGTGCGAGTATGAGTATGTCAGAACGACTGGCAAGTTGAATCCGATCTCAAAAAATTAATCAAAGACCCTACAATTTGGCCAGAAATCGATATATCGCATCAATTGAGAGATTGCTTTTGTTGTTACGCGAGTTTATTAATTACAAGAATGTATATCGCGGGTCTATTACCATCGACTGTAACGCGATTATCGATTTTAAGGGGTGCGAGAGCTGATGTTAAGATGTACCTTCTCCTTGGCACCAATATATCTATAGTTTTAGCATTACCTACTTTCACGACAAATTGGAGGTATATACATGATTGTACATAGGGAATGGTTCATTTCACATTTTAGAGGCAAACGCAGCAACGCTAGCCCACTTCAATTTCGAAAATACCTACTCCGTGTAACAAAACATGACGAAGACATTCCGCCCATCCCTTCCAAATGCCATTCTTTTGAAGATGCAAGTTGATTCTAATCTGACAGCCGCTGCTGCAAGGAGAGACATGCGTTGGAATTTTTTTTTATTCTTTACTGTTCATTATGATAATTTATACTTGTTAAATGTTACGTTAAACTAGACAAATTGGTGTTAGGTATTGTTTTCTCAGAATTAAATCATGTATTTCTGTCATCATCCAAGTTGATGTGTAAAGCCCTAAATTTGAAATGGAAAACCTCTAATTTGATGTGAAAATGCTACATTTGAATGAATAGTAAAGGCAGTCAATAAAGAATATCCAAATGAATTAAAGTTTCTATACTATATGTGTTTCTGTTCTTAAACCATCATTCACTTGGAATATTTTTAAAATGATCTCCCCGATGCGAACCTTCTCGATATATACGCAATGGGAGGGATTTGTGCCGGAATCGAGGTAAACACGCATGGAGCTCACAGTTTCCTGGTTTTACCTCATTTTCGTACTGACTTCTATCTATGCGGTATTTGGAGGAGAAAATAATCGGTTTGAATAATCGCCTTGAAATATTCCACTAATACTGTTTCCTTCGTTGAATTATATATTTCTTTCTGCAGTTGTACTTCAAAACAAAATTCATGAGTTCATTTATTCATCCTCCAATGACATCATTTTAGCAGCCATCAATATAGAATAATTATGCAGAATCAGAAAATGGCGTCCATTACGCTCAAAATGAATGAATTTATTATTCGCTTATCGTCTTTCAGTCAACCACCCACCACCTAGCGAGCCAGTTCGAGTTTAATTTCCGTAAGTGATTTGTAGACGGGCGATATTGTTCTTAGCTATGAAGAGAAACCACCACTTGATTGTTGACAAACACGGCTCTATTTACCTGAGAAACCGCCGATGAATAATTCAAGCGATGTACTAACCTTCGTCACCTCATTGACGGTATTTGGGGAAATGATGGAAGCGAGAGAGAAATAATGGACGAATCAATGTGGTGCTCACATCAGGCGTCTTATTAGGCAAACTGAGCTTTCTATTGAACTCAAAATCGGTTGTATCTAACTTATGTGAAGGCAACAGTTTGTGGGTAAGATTCGTTCAGAACTACCAGTTGGTGCCAACAAGATATAGCATTTTCGCGTCGAATTGGAGCTTTTACATTTCAAATTGGAGGTTTTACACATCAATTTTGAGGATGACAGGAATAAATTATTTAATTCTGGGAAAATAATAACAACAAATTTGTGAGAGAAACGTAACATTCAACTAGTAAAAACGCTCCTCATGAACGGAAAAGAATGAAAAAAATTTTCAACGCAAGTCTCCCTGCAGCAGCGGCTGTCAGGTTAAAACGAGGCGAATCAACCTTCATAAGAATGGCATACAGAAGGGATGGGTAGAATGCCTTCGTCATGTTGTGTTGCACAGAGAAGGTATTTTCTTATTTGAAGCGGGCTAGCGTTGCGGCATTCAAAACTAATGTAAAACGAACCATTTTAAATGAAAACCTTACAATTTGAAAAAAATTGTCCACGAATGTATCTCCCTGCAGCAGCGGATGTCAGGAAGGGATGGGGGGAATGTCTTCGTCATGTTGTGTTGCACGGAGTAGGTACGAATATGTATTTTCGAAATTGAGGGGTAGCGGCTAGCGTTGCGGTGATTAGAATGTGAAACGAACCTTTTTTCCCATGTGCAATCATGTATGAAACCTCCAATTTGACGTAAAAATGCCATTGAAATGCATTAAAAATCCGATTGAGATATCCGAAAACTACGGTCGGTCTTCCTCGACAATTTTACTTTAGTTAGTACCCTCGGACGGAACTTTGACGCAATGAACTATTCATTTATATACACAGAAAAAACATTGTGGTTCAAGTGTTAGGTGGTTGTCTCTTGCTAGTCTGAGGCCATAATTTGAATCAAAACTGAATGAAACCTGTTGAGAAAGTGAAAAAAATTGATCAGTTACGTAGTTGGGTACCTTGAAAAAGCGATCCTTGCATCGTCCTATCACAGGTATAATTGCAATTACTTACCTCCAATTGCGAGATAGCTTTCTACTTCCTAACTCATTTTCTCGACAGGGTTCATTTGGTCCGGAAACGGTTTGATTTGACTTGCGCATTGCATATGGTGACACAACTAAACGTTGTGCAATTCAATCAATTCGGGGATTTAAACAAAAATAAGATATAAAAAGAAAATGTCAACCTCACAATGAACCATATGGACTTTTTTCAAGTACAACAATTGACCAAATGAATGTTGATGAGTGCACTCACCCAACTTTGGAGTCCAAGGCGATGTCAGTGGGCCCAGTTAGGTTCGACGATAAAACGATAGCGTTGTAGCGGCCGTCCCATTCGATAACGTCAATTTTCAAACCGACAGCGTCCACCACGTAAACTTTGTCTCCAACCCAATCAATGGCCAGCGCGACAGGCGACCAAGTGCCAGGAATGGAAATCTCTGGAACGGGTTGCATCGCCGTCATCGATTCTGGAGTCTGCGTTCGGTCGATGAGCGTCTGGTAGTAGATTTTCTTAGTTTTCGTGTCCGACCAGTAGAAATAGTTTTTGAGAAAATGGAAGTCAATTCCGCTCGCCGCCGTCGCGTTGGCCACCAATTTCAAATTTGAGCCATTAGAGTCCATTTGCCAAATCGATTTATCGTGGGCAAAATATACCTAGAATGTGAAAAACCAACAAAGTATACCATAAGACTGAAATTACACAACTGATTTCACTAGCAAATGAAGGAGGACAATATATAGAGTCAAGATACTATTCAGATTCAAGATTACCTTCGCAGGCGAACTGTGAGTCATTTGACACCGAGATTTGTCGACGAGAGTGTACCCTGGGTAGCATTGGCAAGTGAAGGATCCTTCAGTGTTGACGCATTTTTGAGAACAGAACCCCCACTCTTCGCATTCATTCCGATCTGCCGAGAAAAAAGAAATGTGTGAAGAATGCGAAACACAAAAAAAAATTACCAAATGAATTGAGTTTAGATTTATAGGTAACATTTTGTTAGTAATAATTCAAATATTTTCCAGTTCACTTCAACCCTAACCGGCAGCAAGCAGATTGCAACAGGGTTCATGAGGAATCATTCTAATAGGTCATTTCAGTCAACCGAGTAGAAGATACTGTTTTTATTGCTTCTTCCGGGCTTATATCTGAAGACTAGTCTAATAAAAACGACCAACGTTATTTTCTTTTCGTTGAAATCGAGTTTTTATGCTCAACTTTACTTCAGTAATAAAGGCTTTCTAAGGAGGACCCGAGATCTCTAAGAAGGAATCAAGCACCCATTCAACAGATTCCTCTTTTCTGCGTCAAATGAGGCCAACCACTCCAAAGCTTCGAAAAAATAACGACGATACGCTTCTTATCAAGTCAACGGAATGGAGCAGAAAAGTACCAAGGAGATGATATTTTGATATTTTTTTTCATTAAGTCCCTCCTTTCGGAAACAAGATATCCGCCGAACTATATTTTTGTTACACACTTCTTGTCCACGCCATCGATTCGTTAGCGAACATACGTCTTTTATGCAAAACCGACTTTACTGATCAGATTCCTAACGTATTTGTAGCATTTAGAATAATTTACATTCATCAAAACTGCTCGTTTCAAATGTGAAGGGTTGGTTTCGTCAAGCCTTAGCAACTATATCAGTGGGAGCGTTCGTCTTACCCAACATAGGTATTTTGGGGCAGTGTTCAATTTGTTTTTCACCCCAATTCAAGGAAGTGATCTCAGTTAATAGGAGAGCTCACCCCGCTGCAAGCAACGAGGTGACAGCCATTAAGGCAGGAATGATTGTCCATTCATTCAGCTAGTAAACTGCTCCCCTCAAGTACTAAATTTTGGTAGTTCGTGCATTCTAGCTTGCACTAACACTTATGCAGAGTGGTACGCCAGTATTCCATCTCAACTTCCAGAGCCGGTCTGTATTGGACATTCTACATGGATGTGTAGTCTAGTAGCCCTGTGACTGAGGCTTTGTACCTGTCTCTACCATTTTATGGCGCTCCAGAGGTTTTCCCCTTCCCACATGACCAATACTCCTGCTCAGGGGGTGGCTCGCCGCAAGATACAGTCCCTAAAAGTATTTAGGGAAGTTCGAGATTTCGACGTGAAGACATAATTGTCCTGAGGCACCCAGCATAACTGCTTTCATTAAGGGTGAAGTTGTCTGAAATCTTGCCAACCAGCTCAACGCGCACACCCAATTCACCTTTTCAAAGGGACTGGAGCATTGACGGGTGCAAACCTGCATACCTGGAAGGACCTTTGGCAGGCCAAAAGTGAATCATGTAGAAGTAAGAATCCCCTAATATACACAGCCAATCTTGCCCGTTCCTATCTTAAACTCATTTGATGGGAGGACAGCAGACGGGTATGGTCTTTTCTTGCATACAAAAGCTTTCATGCCAACTCTGCTCAAACCCAACCGCTGCGTTGCGTTCAATGAGTTATCTATTTTATTCCACGAGAAACCCACCCTGTGTCGCCCTGGTTGCTAATCTTATAAGTCGCCTGCAGGCTTTCTAGTTCCCTTTGCATGATTACAGTACATAATTTGGGATACCAAAATGTAAGAACAATTGGAAAACATGATTGGACAAAACAGATCAACAATTATTTATCAGATTAATAAATTTTGTATAAAAAGCCTCACCAATACACGTTCTCGTGTTGTTTGCCACTCTTTTCCCTTCTGGACAATAACAAGCACCGCCGGTCAACGAAGACTGGCATTTGTATTCACAGTCCAACGCCATGCAATTGTTATTAGCTGCGATAAAAAATACCTCAAATTTATTCATCGTATGAAACTCTACGTAATTGCCAAATGATCGACATTGAGCGATACTCACAACACGCGTGCACTTCGTCTGCATCGTCTTCACAGTCTTTCTTGCCATCGCACAATTGTGATTTCGATATACATTTCGGCGCTCCATTGGGATTGCCTGAAAACAGGGTAGACCGGGTAGAGCCGCTTGCTTGTCATTTGATTTTCTTCAAACGAATGGGCATCTCATTACAGCTGTGTAGGTACATACCTTTTGGACAGAGGAACTTGTTTTCTGGGCAAGCGATGGCAGTGCAATTCGCCTCGTCGCTGCCGTCACTGCAGTCTCGATACCCGTCACAGTGATAGCTCAGTGGGATGCAAAGCGCGTTGGTACATCTAAATTGACCCACGTGGCACGCGGCAAAGTCTGAAATAAAAGTAATGCAGACGTGGTAATTGAATGAAGATAAAAAGGTCGCAAAACCCCTGAGGTTAATTAAATCAATTAAGAGTGCCTGTTTCTTTTTATGAAAATTAAATGCTACATTGTTCTTTTCTTTCATCCTGCAGCTCAATGCTATGAATTCTTTGTTACAACCAATTCTAGCCAGCAAGTATAGGGAGAATGATAATTGAGGGGTTTCCTACAAGAACCAGATAAGTCCAAAATTTGAAAAAAAAAAAAAAAAAAAAAAAAAAAACGGCTTACGCTGCCATTTTGTTGTTGAATATGTGCAACATCTAATGGCATGTTTGTTTACGCAAGACACAAACAAGTACAAGTATACAGGAGGTTTCAAAATGTTTGAATTTTGCAAAAGGAAACAAGTTGTCTTCATTTCTGGAAAAACCAAAGAAAAAGAAGTTCATTGCTTGGCAACACTGCGGACAGAGGACCCTTGGAAGGCGCATAGCTGTTCTGTTATTTGTTGAAATGTGTTTGAAATAAAAATGCAAAACGTGTACTTGGATTCAATGAAAAGTCAGCAAGAACCAAACAGGTCTATTTTTGGCAGCAGAGGGATTTTATGAGCTAAAAATTTCAGAAAACCCATAATTTTCCAGCATTTATAATTTTGAACTTATCTCGTTCTTGTGAGAAACCCCCTCAATTATTTATAGTAGGTAGATTGAAGGAATTGCTAATTGAAGGGTCAAATGCATAATCGAAACATCGATGCATCTGATACTATCAATAAGTGAAGAACTGTTATCATGCAGTACAGTTTGTTTTCTCTCCCTCCATGTCTCCGTAGTTTCATTCCGCATTTACATTGTCATAAACGTATTTGCTCTTTTTTTAATTGTTTTTGTCTAAAAACACCTTAAAACGGATTCCTACCTATTCTACGTACGCTATAGTTTGTAATACTCGAATTTTTCAATAAATGAAATGATAGTATGGCCTCTCCGGTTGCTCACTGCTAAAGATTTGGCCGTCTGAAACTCCATCTGGCATAATGCGCGCCTGCCCAGACAGGGAGCACCCCATATCAGGGAATTGCCGCATCAATAAGTGCAATCTAACCACGAGTTTTACAAGTGTAATGTGATGAATGAAAAATGCCAGCAGTTTTCTCTTCTTTCCCTATTAGATAGGTAACATATCTTTGCCTCTTAATTGTGATAATGAAGAGAACATGTGCTCGTTATGGTCGCCTTCACCACTTCCACATCGATTTGCCCAATAAGAAAAAAATTGCCAGACCATGAGTTAAGGCATTCAGTTTTTGAACAAATTACGCATTAAAGCAGCATTTTAACATGGACTCATGTTTTAGCCATGACCTAACTACCAAAAACCGTTCGCCGAGAGGGTGACGCGGGAAGGGAACGCCGGAAGGGTGACGCGGGAGTGTCACACGGAGGAGCGTCTGGGGGGAGTACCGAGCCGAGCGACCTCGGCCATTTCCGGCCCTCCTCGGCCCAACCTCTCTGTATCAACTCTCCCTTATCTTGAATCTTCACAACATAGATGAACGAACTTATAGTTTCTTCACAATGTCACCATTCACGTTCGCTTCGAGTGTTTTAGTTTATTTGTTTACTATTCCGTGTTACTATTCCATTTACTAGTTCCGTGTTTTAGTTTATTCGTAATTATTTCGTTGTTCGTTATTCCGTTCATTCTCGTTCGCTTCTAGTGTTTTAGTTTATTCTTTAACTATTCCGTGTTTACTTTTCCATTTAATTTAGTTATTCGTTATTATTCCGTTCCTGTGATGCCTAAGTGCAAGAACTGCAACCATGTCACCGACAAACAGTTTAATCTGGATCGTCACCAGCAAAGCAGTCGAGGATGCCAGAAACAGCACACTTCTGTTTCATTGAATTGTAATATGTGTAGTTCCGTAGTGACCTGTCGTGGTGATCTCATTGAGCACATATCTGGCGCTCATGGCGTACGTTTATCCAACAAGGAATTGCATTTTGACAACCACGCTGATTTTTTCAGTTGGAAAACTGGAATTGAAAGAGATACTAAAAAATCTAAGCCAGTGCCCTGCATTACAAAAAGACTTCCATCATGATACCAGTCTTGGGCCTTATAAGGGTAGAGCCTGAAAATAGGTGAAACTACAGATATAAACAATAAGACAAATTTTACAAATGACCTTATAGTTACATATCTTACATATCTTTTTTAAACTAATGTGAACTGCTGGAAACGTGTTTTGGGTGAGTTACAGATATGTTCAAAATTTGTGTGAGACAATTTTAGCTTGTTTGCTGAAACACATTTTCCTAATAATTTTTTTAGGCTAGTAGGTAGTAAGTTCCTATTCTACCAAAATCCCCGATAAAGAGAGAATTGTTGACGTTGAACGAGGGAGCACGCTTTTTTGAAACGAGCGCCAAAGGGGAAGAATTGCGATGGTGTGTGTGATATTGAGCCGAGGAGGGCCGGAAATGGCCGAAGCCGCTCGGCTCGGTACTCCCCCCAGACGCTCTTGTCACACGGGGTTTTATAAGACAAGAAGAAAATACCGTACCTACTTCCTTGTAAGGTAGTAGTGAGTCATCAGAAAATACCGTACCTACTTCCTTGTAAGGTAGTAGTGAGTCATCAGTCACCTCGTATAGACATTCGTAATAGACATTCCGATTGCAGACGGCTAAAACATGGGTCCATGTTTATCGGATTTTAGCCGTAGGCTCTAAGCGGAAAGCAGACGGGGGTCCAGGGGGCTTGCCCCCTGGCGAGGCCCAGAGGGCCGAGTTTTTGTTAATGAAACGTCCTAGTGATGACAGGAGATACTTGTCACTGCGTTATTGGGGGCTGTTAATGCAGACAGTAGACGGGGAAGGTTTCACAATGAAGGTGTCGAATGTCTTTCATTTTCCGAAGCCTTGTCTCAAATTCATGAAAACGACTATTTCCTGATACAATAGACGTCCTCATCATTCGGGAATTGTCATCTTTTCTGACTGGTGGTCATTGATTCAAACTGGAGGAGCGGAGTCGTTGATGATTAAATCATCACCAAATTTTGGTCTGCCAATTTGATAAGAGATTATCAGCTGATAACATCCAGACATGTGTGGAAGGGTTTCATGTAAGAGGTGCATTGTTATCGCTACCTGGAAGCTTCCCTTTAGTCCCCAACATCATTCCAAAGGTAATATTTCCAGGGTAAACGCAGAAACTATCTTAGCGTCCAAGCAGAAACTACTCTTGCCTGTTAACAATTACAATAATTTTCAATAAAAAAGACCAGGAGCATCTCCCTTTTTCATTTCTGTTCAACAAAATGGTTCATCACAGGCATACTTTCATTATCAAAGTAATTAACGACGTCCAAACCTAATCTCATTCGACGTCATAATCTCCCCTGTTAAAGAGGATCTACAAATATCCGTGACGGGACGGTACCGATGCTCTCCGTGTTTCTTAGCTTCCGGTGACATCCGTGATACATTTTTCTATGCCAGTCACACAGTACCATATCATAATGAGGTAAAACAGAACTAAACTACTATTTTCAACTGGACTATTAACACGTCCAAATTTTAGCTAAAATATCGGCGAGGACGTATTAATAGTTTACTATGAATTTTCAGAAGAATACATGGCTACTGGAAGAGAACGGTAGCCATTCCGTTTTATAAGATACCATGCACACAAATACAAATTCAAGTTTTACAAAATGAAGAGGAATAATTTGTTAATGGAGTACTCACTGCAATTTTCTTCGTCGGAATTGTCACCACAATCGTTTTTGTGATTACATTTCTGAGAAGGATCTATACAACGTTGGCCGTTCGCGCACCTGAATTGGTCCAATGTGCAGGAAACGGTAGGTAACTGGAAACAGCCCTCCTCATCCTGTTGGGTAAAACAAATTATAAGAGACAAGGATTGCATACAAATTGCGAAGTGGCAAAAATGCATTTCCTTGTACTATTTGCTGCAGTATTTTGGGAGCCGATATAAGGCCAACATTTTACTTCTATTAGGTTGTTGATGGATGTTTTCCAGATGGCACAGCCAGAAGAGGGGTACTGAGCTGTGTCTTCTCTAATATAAGCCTGATACTCTTGAATAACATCAGCAGTTTTCAAGGGGTGTATTCCCTGTCAGACAATGTAGGAACAGGTACGTACCTTGCCATTTCGGCAGTCGAGGTAGCCGTCACACCGTTTTTCTTTGGGGAAGCATGGCCCCGTGGTGGGCTCACAGTGAATGTCATCTGGTTGACAAGCACGGTAGGCTGAAATCAGAGAGTCAACATGATCGATCGACAAGATGATTGAGGTACCTACGCGATAATGTGGGAGAGGGATTTACACATGAAATGTGAGGGACAACTTAGAATTGTACAGGCTTCAGGAGGCTGAGACTCCTCAATGCAGAAAATATGAACCAGGAGCATGAGAAAAATAGTGGGTGGGGAGTGTCCCGGACTGATATCAATCGAAAATGATACCCCACATGCCTAGATCACCAAAAATACATTTGACCTCCCCCCTCCCCAAATCAACTAAATCTTGGTCCGGGCTGAACAATTTTAACGCCGTTTACGCCTTTTTGATAGTAGAGAATTTCATAAAAATCTGAAATTTTGGTCAGGCTTTGCCGGCTCTAGTTGGTCCTCGAAACATTTTAGCCCGATCAGACCGAATTCGGGGGCAGTAGGGGTCAAAATGTCTTCTTCGAAAAATAAATTTTCGAGATTTTTTCCAATCTAGGTGTGTGGGGTATTCTTTTCCACTTAATGTGGAACGCTGAATCGATTGGAATGAATCCGGGACACTCCGAACTCACTGTTTTCCCCATATTCCTCTCCCCATGCGCCTGGCCCAAAGATTTGTTGTAGACATCATGAAACGTACAGAAAATTGGGGCCGATCGGAAAAGGTCAACCCGTTATGATCATGAGCATAAAACATGGGTTGACAATTCAAGAAATAACCAACCAAAACTCGGAGCTACGCACAATTTATTCGAAAACGCTGCAAATGAGAAAGATTTCTTATTGTATGATGATCTCAATCAAGTGGGATTGCATAGCTTCAAGCTCTTTACAGTAGCTAACAATCATTTTTTAAATCTAACACAGGACAAACATAAAAAACGCTGCAAATTATTTCACACAGGTTGATTGTTTCTCGGACTAGGAGCAAGGGGACTCATTTCAATCTATTTAGCGCGTAAAATTTAGTGGAAAGTGATACCCCACACGCCTAGGTACCAGAAATCTCAAAAACACACATTCGAAATTGGTAGGTGGGTACCTATTTTGACTCATAACTTCATTCGAGGGGACCTATCATTTCGGAACTCATCTTTTTGGATTCAACATTTAAAATTTATTGGAAAATGATACCTCACACGCCTTGATCACCAAAAATCTCAAAAATTCATTTTTCAAAACGCTGCAAATTCATTCACGGGGTTGGTTATTCATCGGACAAGGAGCAACCCTAGGTTCACGGAAATCACGAAACTCATTTCCAAGGCGCACACATAAAAAAACCTAATTTCACCCATAATTTCTATCCGTTGCAGCAGTTGGCAGTGAAAATGAAAATGAAAACTAAAACACCTCAATCTCTAACATCACGGAAAATACGTCAGTCAAAGTCTCCACGAAACGGAGGCTGCGTTAGCGTGTCTAATCAATGGAATACTGATCCGAACCTCGATTTTAATTGAATACCGTCCCATCTGTGATGGCCGAATAAAGGATGATAGCCTCGTCAGAGAGCGTGCGGGTTGTATGCTAATAAAGCACTCAGTGAACCTTCTAGATGGGGTTATGATGGGCTTCGAGAACCCCTGATTTCCCCGCTCCTAGGGTTGTGGAGTTATGACAGTAATATCCCGCGAGGGATTTGTGGGATACGTCCGATTCCTGTCACTCAGTACCTCACCTATTACATCTGCCGCTTCATCGAAGGGATTTGACTTTCATATTAACTTATTTACATTTCAACGGGTAAGCTCAATCAACACTATTTTTGTTATAAACATTTGTAGACAGATGCGTAAAGTTGAAATAAAACTTAAAAAATTATCATGAGAATCCAGGGGATGAAATATTATTGTCTTTAGCTAAGAAGTTTTTAGGGAAAACGTGAAAATGTGGGTGAGTGGACAAAAACCGGTAAGCACCGAGGGTGAGACAGCGAAAGGATGACACCCTCTTGTCGTCGTGGCTCACGACATTGAAAAAAAAAAAAAAAAAAAAAAACTGTAAAAAGTTGCAAATTCTTACACAGGGGTTGGTTATTCCTCGCACCAGGAGCATGGATACTCATTCCAATCCATTTAGCGTCCAAAATTTGATGGAAAAAGATACCCCACACACCTAGATCGCAAAAAATCTCGAAAACCTACTTTCGAAATACGTAGATAGATACCCATTTTGACCCATGCGGGAGCCGATCGGTTTAGACCTCTCTTAATAAATTTAGAGTCCAAAATGTAGTCGAAAATGATACCCCACGTGCCTTAATCACCGAAAATCTCGAAAATTCATTTTCCGAAAAACACATTTTGACCCTTTTCTTACTCCAATTTGGAACACGCTGAAACGTTTTCGAAGATCAAAGATTCCGGCTCTAGATGGTTCTTATTAGTCTGACATTTTGGACGCTGAATCTCTTGAGATTGGTTCCGGACCAATTGGTGCCCACCGGAAGAGGTTACGTGTCAAAACTTACCTATTTAGAATTTGGGTTTTTGAGATTTCTGGTACCTAGGCGTGTGGGGTATCATTTTCCACTAAACATGGACGCTGAATCGAATGGAATGAGTCTGGGACACTCAACACCGCTTTCCCCCCATGCTCCTGGTCCGAGGAATAACCAACCCCTGTGAAGAAATTTGCAGCGTTCTTGTTCCAGAAAAATTCTTAGGAAGACCGTAGTAGACGAGTAAACAGTGTTTTTAAGAAGAGCTGAGAAAGAATAAGCCCATGACTATGTAATAATTAGGCCAGTGTCTAGCTTAATGAACATTGCGCCATGAAATGTTCGATGAATTTACCCCTCACCTCCAGGTCACCGCACCATTTTGGAAATTACCTTACTCCTCATCGGTAGCGGCAATCGATGCCAACCGATCGATCTTAATCGCATGACAGCCTTTTTACCTTTCTCAATGTCAAATTGAACGATCGATCCCGTGGTGATAGATTTTGTGTCCAAGTCCGTAATGCAACGGAGCATTGTTTTCACGATTGAAATGGGAAAATACTTTTTTGTGCGAACAGGACCATGGAAAATCCGATGTTTGTAGACACATACGTATTCATTGATGACGGGACACAACGATGGAAATGTATTTAAACAGTATTTCCTAATAGTAGAAATCAGAACTGCTGATTCAACCGAATGTGTCTTGTATTTCTGCACCTAATATGACAGTCTGTTAATGAGGAGGCTCATAGAAGAAGTGAGGCTTTCAGAATTTCCCTCGGTACGAGCTCCCATATCAAATTGGTAAACATTGTTCGGGTTTTGCATCCCAATAAAACTGCTCCAAATGCAGATAGTGCCCTGCAGGAACGAAATGACCGAGTTTGATATCGCCTCTATATACATCCTAAAAAAAAAAGAGGAACAATGGAAATCGGATTATACTCCGGGATTTAGAACCAGTTTTTTTCCTCTCGTACTTTTTTCCCACATCAATTAATATCCACTGTATTAGTCCTGGGGAAATAGGACGTAATGAATGCGGGTAAAAAAGCTGGTGAATGCATGTACTCTGCAGGATTTACGTTTTCCCTCCGATATGGGAGCTTTTTAGGTTGACGTGGATAAAACACATCATTTCTTTGGTGAAATGGGGAAATTCAAAGCGAAATCCTATTCGTACGGTGACATTGTGAATGCATGTGCTGCTAATTGTGGCTTCCAGTTTGATAATGTCCGAGTTTCAACTTCAAACGCATAGAATCGACTGAAGGGATTAAAAGGGATATTTTGACGGTGATCCCAAATACAATTCTGGAGCTGACTGCTGCGCTGAAGGATAAACGGGGTGATCCTAATGACCACTGGACCACAGTTTTAATCCATTTCTGGATACTAACCTTCACGACAGGCTCGTCGTGAGATCTTAGTGTCAGATCAGAACGCGTGTAGCCAGCGAGGATAAAACGCTGCGAAATTCATTCACAAGAGTTGGTTATTCCTCTAACCATGGAGATGAATTTCTTCAACATGGGGGAAATAGGGGAAACAGTGGGTGTGGCGGGTCTCGGACCCATTCCAATCAATTCAGGGTCCAAAATCTAGTGGAAATGATACCCTACACGCCTAGGTACCAAAAATCTCAAAAACACTTTCGAAATGGATAGATAGGCACCCATTTTCACCCATAATCTGTTCTGGTATTCTAGGGAAGTTTTTTCGGCTAAATGTTGACAAGGATTCGCGTTTGGTGTACCTAGGTCTCAATTTTCGAAGATGTTGAGGTGTTCATCAGAAGAAAAATTTGACGCTCTTTCCAACGGTGTACTCAGATTTGAGATTATCACGTAAATTAAGGGAGTTATTACCATTTCAAGGTCGTCAGGTCGAAAACATGAAAAAACCATAAATCGTGAATAACCCAAAAACGAAGACTCCAATAAGAAAAGCTCTAGAGACACTTTTGTTTCAAATGAGTCGTACAATCGACCCCTGAAGGCTGCTGGCCTTATTGGTTAAAACCCTGTATACAGCAACGTCCAATAGATTTAATTAAACTTTTTTCTACGAAATTTTTCGTTCACAAATTCTTCCAATCCGTCGTACTCACTTCTTTACAGACTTGAGACTGTGAATTGAAATACAGACAGAATGAATAACATACTTACAGCATTCAGCTTCGTCTGTGCCGTCAACGCAGTCGACAGTCATATCACAGCGTTGGTGCGGTGGTATACAGTAGGTTTTATTCCACACATACTGCCCGCACGTTGTTTGTCCCGGCTCGCAGTCAGGAGGGGCTGTCAACCAAAATAAAATTACATTAACCGAAAAAAGTCATTTGGATGCAGACGAAGAAACGCTGCCAATTCTTTCACAGGAGTTAGCTATTCCTCGTACTAGGCGCATGGATTCATTTCAATTGATTCAGCGTTTAAAATTTAATGGAAAATGATACCCTACACGCCTAGGTACCAGAAATCTCAAAAACCCACATTCAAAATAGGTAGATGGGTACCCATTTTGACTCATAACCTCTTCCAATGGGCACCAATCGTCCCGGGACTCCTCTCATTGGATTCAGCGTTCAAAATGTTGCCAAAATGATACCCCACACGCCTTGATCGCCCAGAAACTTGAAATTCATTTTTTGAAAAACACAGTTTGATCCTTACTTCCTCCAAGTTTGGTCCAATCGGGCTGAAAAGTTTCGACGACCAACTAGAGCCAAAAACGGGTTTCTAACAAAAATTTCAGATTTTCAGAAAAATTTTAACGAACAAAGTCGGCGTGGACGGCGGACGGACATCTGCTAGTTTTCTAGACACCATGAAACATCCACAAAATAATTTTGGGCCGAATCGGGAAGATTGTTTAAGGAGTAACCAGCCAAAAATCATAGGATACGCCATTTGGAGGAACATTATCTTCTCAGAACGAACATGATGTACGCCCAATGTGTTCAAATGATGTCATCAATTGGAAATCGGAAGAGCACGAAAAGAAATTAGGTCTGACGGTTTACAAGATCGAATGAGCTTATTCGAAAGCTTGGCCATTCGAGGGCTCTCACTCGAGGATTAACCGTTCGAAGAGGGAAGAACTGATTTAATTTTGGCTCACGGCCCTGAGACCACAATATCCGGCGGAAAACTCATCCAACACACCGAAGGTCGGCTTCCCAACTGTTGAAGGGCCAACCGGGTTTCATCAGACAGTCGTACTTTTCTATTTGATTTGCCCATATAAAGGACTTTGTCGCGGGCGACGGGTTTACTGAACACGAACGTTCCAATTGTACAGCCGAAATCCGATTTCTCGTTTTAAGCTTGCCCTCTTGAACTGCTGGAAGATTGTAGCCGCCATACTAAGACTTGTTTTGATCATAATACCCATCACTCGTAATTTATACAAGTAAGAGCGACACGCATGATGTCAGATTCCCATTTAGAGAACCTGCCCTATTGTCTTCAATAACCCAGACATAATATGTCTCATTTCAATCTGGTCAGCGTTTAGGTAGTAGGTGAGTAGAAAGAAAATTAGAGTTCCTCCTATCATCAGCTGACTGATAAGAGCTCCCTTCGGATATCACGTCTAAAGTGTTGCAAACATAACAAGGAAAAACAAGAATCCCGTTTGCAAGGTTAATCCATAAAGTATGTAGGTAAATAGTTCGTTTATGCATTTTTTTAAAATTACAGTGAATATCAAACAATGATGTCTCATTTATCAGAACCTACCAACAATTATTTGATACTGGGTTACCAAGGGCTTTTCAAAGAGCCCAAACACGACCATTATACAATAAGTCAACAACTGTTCAAATTGTTGGCCCACCACTAAACTCGTATTCTTGGTTATTCAATTGTTAGAGCCGGTATTCAGAGATCAGGGGCCGTACAAGGAGCCAAAACATGAATGTTGTATGTTCAGTAGTCAATTGCCCAAATTACTGGCCCACCCCTGAATCTGCATTCTTGGGTATTCAATTATTAGAATCGATATTTGGTGATCAGGGGCTGTATAAGGAGACCAAACATGACCATTGTTCATCAGGTTAATTACCCAAAAAGTTGGCTCACCCCTAAAAATAATTGTTGGCAGGTTCTCATCATCGGGACATTCTCATTGATATCAAAATCAATCAAAATTTAAAAAAATATATTGCGAAAATTACCTACCCACTTCATGGGTTAACCTTGCAAACTGGATGGAACCTTGATTTTACTTGTTATGTTGGCAACACTGTCATTGAGGTATTAGAATGACATCAGAGGGAGCATGATGTCATAGGGCGGCTCTTATCTGCCAGCTGATGATAGGCAGAACTCCCATTTTACCCATACTTGTGAAATATATCAAGGTTCTAGCCTAGGTCCTTGAAAAAAACATTTTTACCCGATTCTACCCCTGATTGGGGCGATTTTTGTATAAGAGTTAAGCCCAACTAGGAGCCAACTAATGTCCATGTGCGAAATTTTATATTTTTAAAATGTGAATGCTCTAAGAAAGAAGAATGAAACATTCTATATATTGGTGTTTAAAATATTAAATGTTTGAATTATACTCACGGCAGTTTTGAAATTCGTCTTCCCCTTTTTCGCAGTCTTTTTGATAGTTACAAACGGCTACAGAAGCTATGCATTTCCCTTCTGGACACCTGAACGTGCCCGGCCCACATACGGTCTGTTTGTCATATGGCGCAACTCCATCTGAAAAAAAAAAAAAAAAATGAAGTTAGTGATAAGCATATGATTTGTTCAGTATTTGGTTCAGCGTCGAAAAATGGTGATGTTGATTGCGGGTTTTGCCTGCTAGGGTGCAGCAGGCTCTTGACGAACCTAATTCAACCAGGATTTTCACTTAACCCCAATCGAAATTATACGTTTATTCGTCATATCAAACGTCCGAACACATTTACGGTTAGTTTTATGCCGCTCCGTGGGTCTCACAGACAACGTGTCACATTTTAACACATAGAAAATATCATTCACATTTATTTCAGGAACAGAATTGAGTCGGAACAGTCATACAAGGAGTCCCATTAGCTTCACCAGGATAGAATCAGCAGCAGGCTGCGCGCTTGCATGAACATTCTATTCCAGTGTTTACACGGCTTTTCAAATTCTCGGACACATAAAATATAATTACGCCGGGGGCTGTGAACAGTGAGTTTATCGAGAAAAAAAAGGACAGAGCGTTCATGAGAACAAAGTGCAACTAAGAGAAGGCTACCAGTGAATTAAAAGTACGATTACTCATGGAACCTGCAATGCGCGAAACAATTCATTCGGTTCATTAGCCATCTCTTGAGATATCAACGAGCGCAGAATAATTAATTGGAAGCTACTTAGCGCATGGATGAAGACTCTAAAGCTAGAGAGCCGGTCATTTGTTCAGTCATAATCGAAAAATTAATTAATTAAATTAATACAATTTCGTTCTTAACATGGCCACCTACTTCAAAAATAATCTAATGAAACTTATAGGTGAACAAAGAAGCATTTTAATAACGCGGCAATGGTGTACTTTCCCCTTATATTTCATTATGAAGCGACCAGTTGAATAATGGGATCCATAGAGTTGTATGAAAAGAGGATTAGGACGAAACGACTTGATGACCACCGGTGGAAAAGGATTAAATTCCTTGCGAAAGCTTCACGAGAGAAGTATAAAAGCGGTGGCTCAAAGTCAGAATAAAAGGCATCATGGTCATCTCAGAGCAAACAACCCTCTCCAACCACACTTTCCCCAGTGCTGCCAACCTCTGGCTCACGGCTTTGCCAATTAATTTACGAGACACCCACCGACCACCCAGTCCAGGGCGCTGCTAATGAACACCTACGGCAATGGAACACCGCAGATAAAAGGGAGGAGGACAAAAGAGTGGGAAGAAACAAGAGACAAAGATACTATTCTCTCTAATTCCCAAGTAACTGATTTATCATTGATACGCTACAAGAGCACAACCTCATTAAGCTAAGTTGTTTCCCTTGAGATTAAATCCCAATCAATTTCAGGTTGAAGGGAAACGGTTATTTTATGAGGGTGAACATCACTTTTGGCCTACTCCTTCCGAATACCAACCCATGACTCATTTCCAGCTATAAATATGATATGAGTCGGTTTGTATGCCAAAATAGATTCTTATTCAATCTGATTTAATTTTCAAAATATTTAATTGATTTTTTTTTTCTTTTTGAATCTTGTATTTAAATTAACCTGAGCTGGTTTGATGGGTCTCTGGCAAAGTTCGTAGCCTTGAAATAATTGTAATTTACGTATAATTTTCTGTCTTTACTATGAGCATTCAGTTATCCACTCACCAGTTTTCGAGTTGTCAAAAAAAGTCCCAACCACAACTCCTCTAGTTCGTCGAAAGTTGCTGAAAAGGGGAATGAAATTCCCACTGGCCTCTTTCCCAGGTATATAGAGCCCTAACGACCCTAAAGGGCCCTGTTCATCAAAACTTACAGTCTGTGCTCGAGTTCGACGGGATACGTTATTCACCTTTCCGTATAATCTTCTTTTCCAAGTCGAGGAACACTAAATTGATAGCTAGGAGTTTTTGAGTCGAGCAAAAGGGTATATAATAGAGTCTGAAGGTTGAACAATTCGGATTATTTCATTTGAAAATATAATTTTCATCTTAAAAGTAACGCTATACCTTCGGAGTATACTGGAGCCAATGGATCATCCCTCTAAAGTGCTTCATGTCGCGGCAAAAGTACGCTGTGAATTCACTAAATAATAACAAAAACGCTGCGAATTCCTTCACAGGGGTTGGTTATTCCTTGGACCAGGCGCATGAAAAAGACTCATTCCAATCGATTCAGCGTCCAAAATTTAGTCGAAAATGACACCCCACACGCCTGGGTGCCAGAAATCTCGAAAACTCACATTCGAAAAGGTAGATGGATACCCATTTTGACCCATAAACTCATCCGGTGGGGCACCAATCGTTCCGGGATCCGTTTCATTGGATTCAGCGTTCAGAATTTGGCGGAAAACAATACCCCACACGCCCAGATCGTCGAAAATCTCAAAAATCCATTTTGCGAAGTACACTTCATGTAGGGGAACAATCTTGGATTATGATCTAGACACATTGAAACGTACAGATAAAAATATTGGGCCGAATCGGAGAGATTGACTTTCTGCTTGCAATCATAGGTCGATTATTCAAGGAATAACCTATAATTGGTTTATTCGCGTACATTGAGAGAGGTTATGGCTTTCCTTCGTTCTTAGGAATAGAATATCATTCTTTCCCCACAACCTTCGCATAAACGACTTTTTACTTCGGAACTGCCTTCGACGCTTTAGGGGATCACTAAATTTTGGACTCCCTCTACCTGAGATACGGCAATAGGAATAGGAAAAAAGAAAAACGACGTTTCCGGTTCAAAGGGATTCGAGAGTGTAAAAAGAGAAAAGAAAAAGCGAGAGCCCTGAAAAATAGTTTATTATTCATGAAGAGGGGTGGAATAGTGAAACACCGTAAGGGATGAAAGTAACACATGGAAGAACTCACCCACACATCGGGCGCCGAGAACGTCAGATATCCTTCTTTTTTATTTGACTGCCCTTTGCCAGCCGCATTCCTACCAAACCAAAAGCCCTCTCTTTTGCATAACGCGCCTTTTTGCAAATGAATCCCGACTGCCTTCCGGTGATGTGGGATCTGACGGATTTACCCTTCACGCATACGATATTGGTCGAGGGGTTTTCATATTGGATAGCGGAGGTTTTACGTCTCTCAGCCGTTGAGGGTTTTCTCACAGTGGAATACTCGTAAAAAGAAGGCAACGTTTCTCTTGACACGCCCGTAAGAGCATCGAACGAGGTATGCCTACCTATTTGCAGTAACTAGAGCATAAACTTGAACCAAATTTTAAAAAACGCTGCAAATTCTTTCACAGGGGTTCTGGAACGCTGACAATTTCAGCAACCAATATCACTCATAGATGTTATCTACTTAATTTTCATCGTCTCCGACTCTAGTAGGTATGACGGGACAAATAAGTTACAGCAAAAAACACCTTCAATGACAGCAAATCCCTCATTGTTGTTCAGTGAATGATGTGACATATGCAAGCAAGGAGCATTCAGTAACTGCACAAGAAAGCATCTACTTTTGAACAACCCCAGGCTTCTCTGGTTGTATACAGTAGTGTGATTTCTATGATTCTGAAGCAAGGACGATGAAGAGAGTAGTAATCACTATGAGGGGAGTGTTAGGAATGGCGGGAGGTGAAGTGTATGACGTCAGAGGGTGGTAGGTTTCAGCAAAGGGGTGAAGGTTGGGGAAATGCTGAATTTGGATGATTGTCGTTGAATGGTATGGACGTCCTTGCTGTGGACGTCATTGCTCCAAAATCATAAAAATTACACTACTGTACATTATATTATAATTATGTAGTATTCGTTCGACTTGGGAGTCATCTGTGAACCTTGCTCTATAAATGAACAGAGTATCCTCACGCTTCAGCGCACAGATACGCTGCAAGTAGAAGCACAACTAAGATCTACCACATTCTCAATACCCCTTTTCACCCAAGGTAGATTCTGAAACTAATTTAATAAACTCAAACTCATAACTTAACGTCATAACTCTCATATACCCCCTCCGAACAGCTTCGACCTTTCTTAAGACAAAATTGACTCGTTTCATAACCTTCTTCCCCCAGGCTTCCTATAGTAATATTTCTTTATAAATCATCTCTGGCGAGAATTAATAATAAAGGAACGCGGTACTCGGCGAACACTTTTAAAGGAATATGCGAATCAATGTTCAAACCAAACGTTCTGGTCGACACGTTTATGAAAGTGTACTTCATTAAACTACATTAAACATGAACATTAGGTATATATTTTTCAATTACCTGTACATTTACATATACGATCTTGATATTTGATTAAGGTGTGTGCAGAAAACTTGGAGGAATTCACTGAAAGACAATCATTGATAATAAATTTGAGTTATAGACTGGATAAGGATGGTTATTTGCGGAGTCAGATAAAATACGTCTATTTTCCACTATGGTATGAGCCATAACGGTTTGCCGCAGGAGGGAAACTTGATAGTGCAAATTGTAGGAAATTGTATGCACTTTTATTTTGTATAAGTAGTCTTTCACGAAAAGTTGATAGTTTCCGAGTTATAAGGTTATAATTGTACTTTCTTTAAAGTTTTATCACAAAATGTTGTTAGCAAACCTCAAATTCGGATTCAGCACCAAAAAAAAAAAAAAAAAAAAAAAAAAAAAACTACCCTGACGCATTTCTGTTGAAAGCACAATTTGACTGAACCATGTAGTGAAGTATTTCCTGATTTCACTTTTCAGCCAAATCAGACCAAATTTGGAGAAAGGGGGGTCCAAATGAGTTTCCAAAAAATGAATTTTCGGCGATTAAGGCGTGTGGGGGTATTATTTTCGACTAAATTGTGGATACTGAATCCAATGAGAGGAGTCCCGGGACGATTGGCGCCCACCCAAAGAGGTTATGGGTCAAAATGGGTATTTATCTACTCATATAGGGAGTGGGGTTTCGAAATTTCTGGTACCTATGCGTGTGAGGTATCATTTTCCACTAAATTTTGGACACCGAGTTGATTGGAGTGAGTCCCCATGCTCCTGGTTCAAGGAATAACCAACCGCTGTGAGAGAATTTGCAGCGTTTTGGTTGGTTATTTTTCGAATAATCAACCTATGTATTCATACAGAAAGTCACCTCCTCTATGTATTCGTAGTGCTAAATTCTCCTTATCTACGCAGTTTATTAGGTACAAGGAGAAAGACCAAAGCGTAAAATGATGCGATCACAATTCTAAATCTCTCAATCTCCCGGGTTCCATCAAGCTCAAGCCCAACCCCAAACCCTCCGCCCGATACACCGGCCCCATTTAGATACGAATTTCCGATTTTCTCTATTTGCAAGTATAAAGGTTTGTTTAGAAACTCCCGCGGCATTTTCCCCTGTTAAGCTCCCCAAGCTTTGCTTTTCCGGTATATGAGCGATTTATTCATGAACTCCCCGAAAATACGGTTGTTCCCCGAAGCAACCGCCCGACTGAGTCCAAAAGGCTTACATAATCACCTACATGGCTGAGCAGAAACTTGGTTGATCAAATTGCGAGAAATTCGCCGTTTTCACGGTATGTGGCTCGTGATGTTGCGTTGCAGGTGTGGACGAAGGTATACTACTACCAAAAGTCCAACATGATACAAAATAAAACCTCCATTTTCGCAAGCACAACCTCATGGCACGTTTACTGTCGCTAGATTAGGCAGGAAGGACCATTCAGAAGTAACGGTTTTGGTTGGTTATGTTAAGGAATGTTGGTTATGTCAAGGAATAACCAACCGATGTTTTCATTCAAAAAGTCAACCCCTCCGATTAGGCCCAACATTTTTTTCTGGTCGTTTTCAAGTTTCTAAATCAAAAAAGTCTAATCCGTCTACGCCGACTTCAGTTGTGGACAATTTTCTAAAAACCTGAAATCCTCAAAACCTCCTCAAAACGTCTCAGCCCGATTGAACCAAATTTGGGCAGGGTAGGGATCTGAATGTGTATTTCGAAAAATGGATTTTTGAAATTTCTTGCAGTCTAGGTGTGTGGGGTATCATTTTCTACCAAATTCTGGACGCTGAATCCGAAGAAAAGGGTCCCAGAACGATTGGCACCTACTGGAATAGGTAATGGGTCAAAATGGGTATCTATTACCCATTTCGAATATGTATTTTTGAGATTTCTGGTATCTAGGCGTGTGCGGTATCATTTTCTACTTAATTTTGGACGCTGAATCTAATGAGACGTGTCCCGGAACGATTAGCGCCCACCGGAAGAGGTTATGGACGCTAAATAACCAATCCCTGTAAAAGAACTTGCAGTGTTATTAAAGGTAAATATCGAGGAGAACACTCAACTGGTACATTCCAAGTAGTTGGAGGTTGTGTAGGAGGATGTAGGGAAGTGACTGTTACATTATGTTAGGTTTTAAATCACGACCACTCACTATGTTGCGATACGTATAATTTTAAGTATATCTAGGAAGTATAATATTGGCAAAGCAGACGACTAGACTAAGACAAAAGATGGCGGACACAGTGATGGCGACCACCACCACTAGCACAACAGACTGACAGTGTCATAAGATAATTAGTACTTGAATTCGATTTCAAACAACATACAACCTTAAATGCTATAATTTATCTGTTTGTATAATAATTAGTAATTTTACAATTTATAGTGAAATTACCTTATTCATATCAGTTACAAGTTACAATAAAATGATATCGTAGTAAACACGTATGAATTGAGTGAGAATCAAGACTCGTCGGCAAATTGTCTCCTTTAATTCCCACAAAGGCGGCAAAATTTCTCAAAAGTTATGACTTGTATTTTTTTTTAACCTTTTGTCTTCGTCCATTACTTCCAAGCTCGTGAATTCTTCAAGAGGAAAAAAGACTAGTAAATCTCTCTGCTAAGCCGTCACCTCCGTCGTGGAGAAGATTTATATCAACGTGGAATAAAAGATCACTCAAAATGAAATAGGTCGCGTTTTTCGAGGTGTAAAAATAAGAACGAGGAAAACCTTTTTTTTACTTCACCGAGCCCCCTCAGAAAAAAACTTGACACTAGAACTGTCTCTGGAGAAATTTCGAGCCTCGAGCTACCTCCTATTCTGTCTTACTGTCTACAAGACTGATTACGCCTGATTACTTGGCTGCAGTGAGGTGGTCGAAATTACTGCGGTGGTTCCGTGAAGGTCATTTATCAAAACGGGGAGAATCTTAAGGAACCTCTTGAAGGAGAAATTCATCGTGAAGCGCACTCATTGTAAAGTAGGTGAGGAAATTCTCTTTTTTAGAGACTCCACTCTAATTCCAGTGCTACGAGAGGTTCAAAAAGAGCACCCTTAGAACGAGACTGGAAGTGGATGTTGATACCAAGTAATAAAGTAGACTCTAAGGAAAATTCAGCGACAAGCCGGTCCTGTGGAGTCTGTGAATCAGATTATGCATTGATCTGTAGCTACGAGTAGCTCGTTTATTACATAATAATATCAATAAATACGCCGCTTGTACTTGAATCATGAACACCTTTGAAATTGAAAAAAAAAAGTTCCAAATTTTTTTACAGGGGTTTTAGTGGATTTAGTTCCAAATTTAGTGGAAAATGATACCTCACAAGACTAGGTACCAGAAAATCGAAAACACACATTCGAATTGGGTGCACAGACCCCCATTATGACCCATAACCTCTTTTGTGAACACCAAACGTACCAGGACCCATTTCATTCAGATTCAGCGTCCAAAATTTAGTCGAAAATGATACCCCACACTCCTAGGTATCAGAAATCTCAAAAACCCACGTTCGAAATAAATAAATAGATACCCATTTTGACCAATAACCTCTTCCGGTAGGCGCCGATCGTCTCGGGACCCATTTCATCGGAATAGGCGTCCAAAATTTAGTGGAAAGTGATACACCACACGCCTATGTATCAGAAATCTGGAAAACCCACGTTCGGAATAAGTAATAATAGATACCCATTTTGACCCATAACCTCTTCCGGTGGGCGCCAATCGTCTCGGGACCCACTTCATTGGATTCAGCGTCCAAAATTTAGTCGAAAATGATACCCCCACACTCCAAGATTGCCTGAAATCTCAAATATCCATTTATCGAAAAAGACATTTTGTCCAAATTTGATCCAATCAGGCTGAAGAAAATTCGAGGACCAACTAGAGCCGGAAACGGGAAGCAGTACAAAACTCAAGATTTTTAGGACATTTTGTACTACTAAAAACTGGAAATTGGCTCTTTTCCATCTTGAAACGCACAGAAAAATTGTTTTCGGAACAAATCGGACGGGATGACTTTCTGAATCCAAGGAATAACCCACCAATAAATGTATTATATGTTATAATCTTTTAATTCTTCTTATTATTAAATAATAAGAATTAAATAAATTTTATTTTCATTCTATTTTGTATGATCATTGGAAAACTTCTTATCATAAATTACGCAATTTCAAGGTACTTCCCTCCTCTACCGGATTCTACAAAACTACCTAATGGGTAATATGAAAAGATCATATTATGATCTGCAGTATAGGAATGAATCTCCAATCGTGTTGCTGACTAAACAGAAAGATAACTCAACAACACGATTGCGAACACATTTGTTGATCAAGTTTAAATCCAACTCCCATCCGATTGTCCTGATTTTGTTTCGTATTAAAAACTTAATAAATTGTATCTTCAAAATCTCAACGTCCATAATGAGTTTTGTAAGCGTACGGGGCTAATGCGGTAAAGTTGAGAATAATAACCTTCGCTAACGTTCATTCCAAAAAAAAGTTTTTACCCTTCCTGCTACTCCGCAATTAACGTCAGCATTCTTATCTTATTTCAAACTCGTTTGAACGCTTCGGACGCTGGGGAAATTTCGTTATAGGAGAGGTTACTGTTTCGTGGTGGTGCCCTGTTTTGTTATCACAAAAAAGATGATTGCAGAGCTGAAATAACGAGGTAGCGAAAGGGGAAGAGCACAATCTAGGTCTCTTAACGTGAATGAATTGTTCAGTGTATTAGTTTAGTGGTTATTAGTTAGCTGGTTCTGAAGCTTTTGGAGTAATTTGATCTCGCATTAGGTGAGTTCAATCCAAAATCGTTACCTGTTCAGGACAGTCAGCGTTGAATGAGGCAATAAGGAAATTTTAAAGCATTTCGTGTTAGCTTCCTGATTATGTGCCCTAGACAACTTCCTTGCTCTGCAGGGTTAGTCTAGATAGGTGTCGCAAGGAGCAGCCTTCCTTTCTTCTTCTTGACACAGTTTTGTTCAGCGCCTCCCACATTCACTTGTTCTATGTGTTTACCTACCTTCAATGAAAACTCTCTGCTTGTTTCTCCTTAAAACCCCGATTCATGGAGGACCATGGAGACTCATTCCAATCGAATCAGGGTTAAAATTTAGTGGGAAATGATACCCTACACGCCTAAATCGCCGGGTATCAATCTCTCGAAGTACACATTTAGACAATTGAATTTGAAAATGTACGTAAGACTCAAGATCTCTATCAAGAGTTTTAACGTTCAAATATAAAAATGGTCAAGATATGATGAAAATAAGCTTTATTGGTGAAACGGAAACTGTTCTATATGAACGAATGGCTTCAAAACTAACAGTTTCGGACGAAAAGGTTATCTCTCGATTGATGGGAGCTCTACCTGAGTACCTAAAACACTGGATTTTCATCTGCTTGGGATTCAGCTCCATCCTCGCTCGAGAAATTGAAAGTTCGTCCCATAAAAGAAGAAGCCAGACATAAAATCCAAAAAGGAAACTGATATTCCCGTAGCGTTCAGTGCTTTAGGCAATTTTCAAAATCCTAAGAGAAATTCGTCTATTGACAATCATGTTGGATGCTGTACCTGTCAGGGTCCATCATTAGCGAAAGAATTGCCCCCAATTTCAAATTTCAGATATATAGAAAATTTTCAACTACAAAAATGTGAACGGCGGACGGACAATTGCATGTTTTGGTCTAGAAACCTTGAAACGCCCAGAAGAAAGTTTTGGACCGAATCGAAGAGGGTGACCTTTTGCATTAAATATAAATTGATTATTCAAGGAATTACCACAAAAATGAGACCCGAAACAGCAAATCGGCGTGCAATGGTACCTGACATTTGTCAACAGTTAGGCCGTTTTCGGACAGTGGAGGAACATGAGGTATATAAGGGACAGTCAGATCAGTAATTTTGTAATGCAGTGTGTATGTAATTACACAAATTCTCTTGATAAGCAGGAACACTTCATGCCGAAACTGCCTCAGAAATAATTCAATTCGAATGTTCTCGATTGTTCTTCATCCGTAGCGAGAGAGAGATTCTTCGGTCGGTGAGCTCTCCAATAAAATTTAACTGCTTTTCCAGTAGAACGACTTTTACTATACGCTGTATAAAACGGTTCGTGGGAAATCAGCTTTTCCGGGGACGTCGTCACATCTACCTCGAGCGGAGGTTTCGCGTGCGAATAGAGTTGGAAGGAAAACCGGAAGGAAAACTTTACGATCGCTTTTAACCCTTCCCACGGCCTGTACTCTCAGAGGCTATCAAATACCGGTCCATTACTTACAACGCGACCCCTACCCACGCGGAAGCATATAGGATGTAAGCGAAAACGGCGGAAAAAAACCCTGAGGAAGTTGATAGGGAAATAAAAACGAAAGGTGAAGCGGGGAAAAACATCGAACAACACCAAATATTGGGAGGTTGACTTCAAGAGGAATTTTTCCTCGTTTTATACTTCATTTCCTGCAATGAATGGCGTCATACGTTCAACCGTCAGGCCGACGTTATTTAAACGCTATTTAGGGTGAAAACGGAGTGTAGCTGACGTTGGGTTGATAGCTAACATTTGAAAATGATGAACGTTGTTAGTAACCGAATCTTTAGCTGCAAGAGACACTCCTGGGTAGACTCGTCTATATATTGCATTTCCACACATAATTCAACATTTTCTAAACCAAATTCAACATTTTACAAACAACATTCAACATTTTACAAACATCATTCAACATTTTACAAAACAAATTCAACATTCATTATAATTTAAACGAATTTTAGTACTAGTGTAAAGGTTGGCCAGATGCTAGGAGAAGCAAACCGTTCATAACACAATTCGAGTAGTCACATAAGGCAGAGCATCTCTTCTTCATGGCATTATCACTCCAGATTGTAGATAACGCCCAAATAATATGCATTTCAATGCAGTTTATTTAATGAAATGTTGAATTTGGTTAGTAAAATGTTGAATTTGGTTTGTAAAATGTTGAATTTGATTCGCAGTGTTGACTTTGGTTCAGAAATCTTAAATTTGGTTTGATTAGTGTTGAATTTGGTTTGTAAGATGTTGTATTTTTTGGGCAATGTTGAATTTGTCTTGGAAATGCTATAATTGGTGCATTTTAGCCCGTCTATAGTACCTAGAGAGTGCTATAGGACCAACTTTCCACGCTCAGCAGCTAAAAGTCAATTTAACGACAAAATTAAATCAAGTATTGTGAGACTTCCACTTCTGATTACCGTTCAGTTTCCGCTCGCGCTAAAATTTGTTCTGCGCCTGTAATGATGGAAACCATTCAACAAACACGAATGCCTCTTATCTCTGAGGCTGGAGTGATAGATAGGAGCAACTTGGATGAAAGGGACGAGCAAGCGTTTGATTGGAAAAGTTACCAGTACGGAAGCTAAAGGGAAAGCTCAACTAATTATTGCGGCCGGTGTCCTGCCCTTCCGAAGCTCCATGGGGTGGAAATAGTTGCCCAGCTTCCGACTGCGGGTTTCCCCAAGTCCTGATCAGAAAGATATCGTCACAACGAGTGGCGGTTAGGACACGACCTGACGAAGAGAAGGTGAAAAAAGTGAAAATAACCACACAAAAATAAATAGTCAGCGTTACCAAATAAATTCTGCCACAAGAAAAGAGCGATATTTTCACGATTCACGTGCATATCTCACTACCTCCAGCCAACATGTCCCTGTACGTCAATAGTTGAACCATCTGAGACACAGTGAGAACTCAGTTTCCCCAAGTACCAAATCCTAAATTCTGGTAATTTTGGACAAGTGCCAAACTGCCACTGTCCTCTGACTTTCTGAAATCGCAGAGGGAACAGGTTTGACATGGGCTGTCTGATCTTCTGCAGGTTTTGTTGTTCAAAGCGGTGCACCTCTGATTTTCAGGAACCCATCACAGCACCCACATACCATTGAGGAATCCCAATTCTGGACAGAGGGGATTTTGCGACTCCGCTGTTCCTGCAATTTGGTCTGCCATCCAATTTCATACTGCCTACACAAGCACCCCCATTTGTGTTCCTGCATCAATATCATCCACGTTTCCATCTAAGTCACGAACCACCCAATCCACCTCCTGACTATTTCTCAGGCTACCAAAGGATATCTGCCCTTGATGCATCCTCAACACCCTGTTGGCACGCTACAGCCAGGGTAAGCGAGAACGTTGAATCCACACCCGAGTTCAGGTACACAAAATAATTTGACGATGACCAGAAAACCTGGCGATATGAGAGTGTTGAGGTGTTATCTGTGTTATCAGTACTCAACTCTATCCAGAAATGCAATCACACTAGATCCATGAGAGTTCCCAGGAGTCCTACCCCATAAATCTGAAATATCATATTTGTAGCCCACGCAACTGCACAACCATGCTCAAGTGACACCAGCTTTTAAACGGGAACCCCAATTTTTTATTGCTGATTCGGATACTACCCAAAATCACACATTTGAAGTGGGTGGATGGATATCCATTTTTACCCGTAACCGCATCCGGTGGTCGCCAATCGTTCTGGGACCTGTCTCATTGGATTCAGCGTCCGAAATTGAGGGGTGGACAACTTGTGGCATACCCTGTATTCAAATTTCATTTACAAGTTAAATGAAACCGTTTCCAGACCAAATTGTACATTTTCAAACCAATTAAAATGTTTCCAAACAAAATAAAATCCAAGAAAATGAGAATGAAAGATGGTAACCTGGAAATCGCAGATAGATGTAATTGTACCTGTAATAAGACGAGATTGACTGAGTGAGAGCTCGCAATTCGACTTGTTTGGAAAAAGTTTAATTAGTTATGGAATTAGTTTATTCCTGTTGTGGGAAACGTGCCATTTGGTTCGGAAAAGGTTTTCATTTGGACTGGAAAAGGGTTCATTTGACTTGGAAACGTTGTACACAACGCGGCGAAGTAATTTCTTTGTGAAACTCGATCCAGCTTTATTGACGTTCAGCGAACAAAATACAACCGGGACCTACTTCATGGCTATTCTTGCACATGGAACAGGGAGTTCTCGACAAACAATGAAGGTGATTTAGAGAGAAAAGCAACTTAGTTTCCCTTTTCATCTCTGCCCCTCGCGTGGGGAATAAATTATGTCCTCCCCTCAGTGTTTGAACAAACTCATTATGACAACAATTTTGACAACTGAGGGCTTCCTTGAGTGAATTTTCCCGCCTCTTTTACAGACAAGGTGTCGGCCTTTGCGAACTTGTGAAGAAAAGCGTACTTGTGAAGCGCAGCTACCTCGGGTCTCAAGAAGTGGGAAGCTTAACGCTTCCACCACTCGAAGGAAAAAAAAGTTTCTCGCCCTGCTTCGTCTTAAGCCCGGTCAGGGAAGGGGTATTTGCTATATCAAACTTCAACGGTCTCTGCCGCTTATATCTGAGACTTAAAATTTCTGGAGACGACGAAAGTGGTGGCAAAAACTACAAGCTCAGTAAAAAGAACTATACTCGCGAAGATTTAGCGAAAGTTTTTAGTAAGTTGGGAAAATCTCTGCAGGAGCTTACAACTGCAATGAGGTGTATCGAAAACTGATGAGAATAAGTTGTCAACGAGTTTCAGGAAGCTTTGAAACGACTTTGGAATATTATTGAACAAAGTTATGATTCGTTTTACAAATCTTCAAGGTTATGTTGCCGCAAGGATATCTTGGGGAAAAAAATTGCATCACTTGAAGCAGTAGTTATTAACCCATTTCAATAATATACCCATGTTTTCATGAATGGGGTCATCCTCTCTGGTTTGCCCCAAAATTTGACAGTTTGTATTTGAAGATGTCTAAATCAAGAACATAGGTTGATTATTGACGGAATAAGCAACCAAAAACTGAAATGTCCAAAGTTTGTTTAACAAATCTCGCCATTCGAATTTGATACAAATCTCAAAAAATGTTATTCCTCAGATAATGCCAGAGGCAGCATGGGAAGCAATACGGATTCATCCAGTTTAAACCCATTAAAGTAACTATTTTATTGCCGATGTCGAATACAAACGAAATTAGTTCAAATGTCGCTCAAGTACCAAGTCCTTAGATTAGATTAGAGTCCGCAGAATCCTTAAGATTTCCTCGTTATTCGTCATTGGTATAATCTGATTCGAGCAGGGGCCAAAATGTGTATTTCGAAAAATGGATTTTCAAGATTTTGGCAATCTGGGCGTGTGGGGTATCGTTTTCTACTAATTTTTGGACGCTGAATCGATTGGAATGAGTCTCCATGCTCCTGATCCGAGGGATAACCAACCCCTGTGTCCTGATTGTGTCCTAAATTTGTTAGTGTAGTTTTCGACCTGCTGATCTCTCCCAGTCTTTCCAAATTTTTAAACATGATATACCTTGATATACGATAATACCTACGTTGTAGAGAAATATCGTTAATATCCAACTGTATGAGAGATCTTCATCGACCTCGTTCATTCGCGCTCTCCTTTCCAGTCCCTCTCTGCTCTGTGGTTCATTCGGTTTTCCAGATGATAAGGAGCGACGATGACGTTTCGAAAGCCGAGTATAGGATTTGCAATTCACAATCCAAAGGATCTTCGTCTTCATTTACATCGTTGATTATCACGACTGGGGTTTAACTTGGAGGGCGGAATTCATAAATCCCTGGATTTCAAGAGGCGAAGGAAAATGACAACATTACTCTCCGTTAAGGATCTTTGTACGGTTGAAATTTAGTTTTTATCTAGAAACTCAGTTAAAAGCCTGTTAAGTCGTTTATAATTGCTGTGGTTCTCATGCCATGATTTTATTTCCCTCTGTTTATTAGAATACCTCGTTGAAAACGTTTTAGCAATATTTTTGTTGGTACTTAAGTTAACTAGGTTACATCTTCAGCTAAGGTACATTGCTAAGGTACTTAGCTTATAATTATTCTAATAACTGATTTTATTGTCTTTGCATTAGCGAACTAATTCACGTGGTTTCGTGCCCCCTGAGGAGATCATCGACGTCAAGAAGTCGAACCGCCTCTACGTTGACACATGATCTTGCAGCTTTTGGAGATGGGTAGCTGCTTGAAGCCTGATGGTTTCGTTTATTGTCTCGGCTTGTGGTCATGGTGTAACCGGTTGTTTCTGAAGTACCACGGAGTGTTCGTGATGAACCCAAGTACCGTATTCTGGAATCTCCGTATCTTGTCTCGATTGGTTGAGCGGTGCAGCCCCACAACTGCGCTCCATAAGTCCAGGACTTGCTTCTAAAGGATCATCTTGTTGTGGACGGACAAACATTTTTCTGCATTTGAGTGTCAGTTCTTCCTTTTTAATTATTTCACGTGGGCTCTCCATCTGAGCCTCGCCTCGAGCGTCATACCGAGGTACTTAGCTTCATTGGTACAACCTTGTTGTTGAGATGAGTTGGAATGTATGTAGCTAACCTTTTCGGTTGATGAAGTCTACGTGCACTGACTTGGCCTCATTCGTTTCAATTCTCCACTTGGCTGTCCATTCTTCAATTTGGGAGATTGAGGGGTTGAGTTTGTTCTGTTTGTGAGTTCTTCATTTTTGTTTCCCACAGCCAGAATTGTCGTGTCATCGGCGAAGGTCGCTGTTGTGTTTTCGTCATTTTCAGGTAGATCACTGGTGTAGAGGAGATACAAGATTGGGCCAAGTACGCTCCTCTGTGGCACTCCAGCATTGATCATTTTGGGTTCCGAATAGGCATCTTCATGTTTTACGCGGAAATATCGATCTGATAAATAGGATCTTAAGAGCTCTCAGGATCATGAGAGTCTTCTGGATTGAACCATCGAGTTTTGGGAAATATACCGAGCAATGTGCGTAGATGACTGGCTTGGATGTTTGACCTCTGTGTTGGAAATTCATTTAGTGAGAGCTGAAAAACTAGACTGAAAAGCCTGATATGAACATGACATTTGTAAAAAGAAACCAAGAGAAAAGTGCGAAATAGTGCGGTATCTCCCACGTCGTCACGTGACACCTTCCATACACCTGCGAGATCCTCGAGGACTTTGGTGGGGAAGCTAAGGAGAAAACACTTCTTGAATCCCTAATGATGACCCTCCCAACACTCCCCCCTTACACTCACTGCTGTCAGAACACTTCCCCAAAAGAGAGAAGATAAGAAGAGACCTTGAAAAGAAGTCTTATTGCCTCGGTATTATTCTGAACGCGAGGCTTCCAACGATGCCGTCCTCTTCGCCCAAAGGGAAAGGTGATACGAGCTGAGGGGACCTCCAGGGTGCGGATGCCAAAAGGTCGGAAACCGTTTGACGGGGAATTCCCACTAAGGGATTGATGTGCTAAGTTTAATCTATTTTCCTCTTCTCTTGTCAAAGCGAAATCCTGCGACGTATTTCTGCACTTTTCAATCTTATCGAAAGACTCTCACGTCGTTCTTCAACTTGCACTTTCTCTGACGGGACACAATTATACGTCTCTTTTTGTGAAATCTAAGTAACTCTCATCCTAGACTAACACCCACGGAATAAGATGTCTTAAATGGCTTTTTGGAAGTTTTCTGGAATTACACACGAAAACTATGATTTCCCATGGAATTTCAACAGCTACATGTGCATTGGTGCACAAGCACTATTGGTGCATACTTTCGGGCAAGTATGAACATAAACACTGCAAATTTAGCGTTTAAACTTTAGCGGAAAATGATACCCCACACGCCTTAATCGCCAAAAAACGCTTCACGACCTTGAGCATGACCATCAACCTACGTTGTTGATTATTCAAGGAATAACAGGCAGGCCACATTGATATAGGCTAACCTGAAGTTCAACTTCCCCAAAATTTCTCTTTAACGTGTACTTTTTGTGTCATTCTGCTTGATACATATTTTTTTCATTTAAATTCCGAATTCCTGACGTTGAACCGATAGCTGATATTGCGCTTCCTAGGATGTACTACGATTTACTGCGGTTTTACCATGATGTTTCAACTATTTTACACTAACATACTTATGGCTCTGCGAATGGGAGGAGCACGTCCAATATATTATTTCAACGTGGATAAACGACCGTTAAAAGTGACTAAACCACGTTGTTCGCGCTTCTTCCGTCCTCAAGATTTGACTCCATTTCCAAAAGATACCGTTGGAAGGTGGCCAAATCTTAGAGGGAAACTGAGGTCTTTTACCATTCCCCAAAGGTTACTCCCTAAACGATAAATGGAAATCGTGAGAGGTTTTCGGTAGAAGCTGGGCGGGCTATCGAGTCGTAAATCTTTCCTTGCTGTTGGCGTTCATTATTGATGAGCTAATAGAGATTAAGATACCTTAAGGAGTGAATGCTTGAAATCCTCCGACTCCCGAGGGCCTACTCGGCTACTGATGAGCTCAATCGGTGCTGAGGGAGAAATGGGGTGAGATCTAAGAAAGCTATAAATTTCTCGGAATGGTTTCTAATTGATAGAGAAAGAAAAACTAGACCGATCAAGCTTGAAAAATGAAGGATATCTACGCCTGAATGATTTTTATCAACAAATCACCAAGCACTAAATTTCCAGCAGACTGTTTTAGCAAATTAAAATATAAATTCCAGGAGAAAAATGGTTTTGCCTTTCTTATGATAAAAATGAGTTTCGCCTGGATATCACAGGTCAGACATAGGCTCGTCTCTGCTGACAATTCCGATATAGAACTGAGGGTTACAAATACATTGTCCGAAGGGATATTGTTGTCCCTGAACTCCATGTTATCCTAACTTTCAGTGGTATGTTATCTATGGTGTCTTCTCCTCTTGTATCTGCCCCTCCTTGCGTCATCAATATGAAAACACACACGAAACAACCTAAATGCAGGTAATCTAGAGGATAAAAATCTACTCAAGACAAACTCGCCCCTCTACCACAACATTTACAGACCAAAAATGTCCAGCTAGTAAGCGGTACAACTGGTGAATGTGAACAATGTGCAGTTCCTGTAGTTCGTAAAGGAGCCGCGAGGAGGTGTTATGAGCAGCCAGTGACGACACCTATGGTGTTATTTGAGTAGCCCTTCTGTCTACGCTAGTCTGTTTCATTCATCACAAGTATACACCGGACATCCTTAGTTCATCATGAAATCAATGATTTGAACTTTTTGGGCTCCATAATTCTGGAATTTGAAACCGGAGGAGAAAGAACTTCCGTTGAGGAGATTTTCTTTATAAAGACGTCACTCCGTCTGCGACCTTGGTGTTCTTTTGGACTGGCAGCTGGCCTTCAATAAACACATTGTCCAGGCATGCGTGCCCTTGGGTTATTAAAGCGTAAGGAGTTCACCAGCACCACTGCCCTCCTGGTCTATTGTCCAGCCTCACCTGGAGTATGCATCCATCGTCTTGTGCTCCTCATACGAATGCCATGTGGATCAGCTCAACAGGGTGTACCGCGCGTTCCTTCATTACCTGGCCTTCAAGCTTGGGGTCTGTCGTGGGGATGTGGACTACAGTGCACTGGGTCACCAATTTCACCTGCTCAGCCCCTCTGCCCAGAAAATCTCCTTCATGCAGGGCATCTTCTTCAGGCACATTGATGCCCAATTCTTGCATGCCCAGTTTGGCCTGCGGGTACTCAAGTCGGCCTACGTTCCTGCAATCTGCTTGCTGTGCCATTTTTGGCCCAACAACTACATGCGTTCTCGACCTCTTTGCAGACCTCCTATAATGGCTGACCTGCTGTTAGCCAAGCATGATATAGACCTGCTCTCGATCTCTCTCCACTCTCTGCGGTCTCGTCTCACTGTTGTCCTATCACTCCACTTACTTAACTTTGATGTTTCCCTTTGTGATCTTGAATTCTTGCCACTTCACTTTTTCTCTTCTTGTGGCTCGCGTGCAAACGTATTTTTCTTTTTTGTAATTGGGCTCGTCCCGTTCATATATAATAAATAAATAAGTAGACCATCTGTGAAAATTCTGTTTTTCTGCTGGTGGTCAATAGTTGACCGGGATAACTGCTAGGTGTCTGCCAGCGATGTCTCGAATCTCCTTCACCCTGTGGACCCCACCATTGTCATTACGGGCAAATCGAGTCAATTATCGAGCGTCCAGTCGCCATTATTGCTCCTCAATTGATTCGCCGCTGAAGTGTCCTGACGAGGCCTATTAGTCTGGCTGACATGATTTGGTTTGCAGTTGACGCCGACCTATCGCCCCACCCGTAGCCAAAGAGCAGTGAATATGCAACGCATCAAAATCGTTCGAATATTTGATTCAAAATTAAATTGAAGCCCGTCTCTATTTCTCTGCAACCTGCACTAGATGAGTTTTAATTGGCATTGAAAGCACTCTTGAAGGCACAGAGCAAAGAACGTTGTCCCCTCAAGAAATAAGAATCTTGTAGATAGAAAGTTACGTGCCTAATTCAATATAAGAGAAGGAAAGAACTCGTCCAAGGTGTATTTAAATCTGAAGCAAAGAATGAAGCTAAACCATCGGGAGAGATTATTCTGGGCGTTCAGCAATAGCTTACGCATTCAATCGAAACAATGCATAATAGTGCATAAAAGCTTGGTGATTTGTGGTCCCCGAAATAAAATATTCTACTTTCATTTCGTATTCATAAATCGTATTTGGGACCGAGTACCGATTGGGACTGAAGCTGGGTGTGGGTGAACATCGGTACAATCAATGATCAAGATAAAGATTTAATTAAACGGAATAATTTTTGTTTACACCCATTTGGACGATTTTAGGAGGGGGAGGGGATTAACTCGTGAGAGATCCTGTCAGAAAAATACTGATATTATTTTCCGTGTGAATTGATAGTTTCTAGGCCTGAAGTTATGGTCTAATGAAGTTTAGGAGTCAAATTGATTGTGAAGTTCAAGTTCCACTGTCCTGGCGGTCTATCCTGGATGACATAATTGATCATTAGTAGTGGTGTGACACCATCACCCCCTTCGATTTCTAATCAAAATGTTTGTATGAGTTGTATTTCCTACAGATGTCTGTTGTTAGTCATTGCAACCATCAGAGCTAAAAATGGTTTTTAAAAAAGCGAACGTTTTGCTGTTCGTTTCGAGTTGACATATTCTGAGTCGAGCAAACCCCGTGATTTGTACTGAAAACAATTTCAGTCGGTATCATTGTACTGTGACGTCATTAATGTGCAAAGCGAATCCTAGCAGATTTCAAATAGAACAGCTCCGAACTAATTCGTTGAACAAACTGGTACTCAAGCGAGCGAAGATCAATTTGGCTCAACTGCTTAACCTCTCATTTCCAATCCACTCAGGCTCGAAGAGAAATCTTATTAGAACGGTTGTAATCGGATGAAACTACCCGTCCTGAAGGTTTTGCCTTGTTAGGTTGATGCGAAAATGCTGCTCCCCGCCTGAACATCCACATTCTTCTTTTATTCTCGAATCACGAAGATATAATCAGATTCGGAGCTAACACGATAGAAAATACAATCCTGGAGAGCTGATGCCGACCTGTAGGTTAGCTAAAAGCCAATACGTTCTACTTTTGTGGGGTTTTACCATAGCGCCATGTATGGTACGAATGTAATTCAATTGTCTCCAATGTGAGACCAAAATGGAAATTCATTCAACGTGATGTGAATGAAATCGGTACCTGCAGTTCTGTGAGGTAATTTTCGTTACTTCCCAAAGAAATTATAAAAAAACGCTGCAAATTCATACACACGGGTTGGTTATTCCTCGGACCGAGTAGCATGGAGACTCGTTTCTTCAACATGGGGAAAATGGAGGAAACAGTGGGTGTGGAGGATCCCGGACCCATTCCAATCGATTCGGGTTCGTCCCGGGACCTGTGACATAATTAATTAGCATTCAAAATTTAGCGGTAAATGATACCTCACACGCTTAGGTACCAGAAATCTCCAAAACACGCATTCGAAATGGGTAGATAGGTACCCATTTTGACCCATAACCTTATCCAGAGGGCACCAATCGTTCCGGGACCCGTCTCATTGGATTCAGTGTTCAACATTTAGTGGAAAACGATACCCCGAATACCGACTACGACACCGAATTACGTGGATTTTCACAATACTACATGATTGGCGTTTACTCTCATATTATAACATTTTCGCTTGATCAGACATTTGCATCGCTAGCTTGACCTTAGACTGCTATTATTGCCGGCTTACAGTTTCTGTCACCACATGCAAACTGCCTCAGGCAGGCGTTGATGTGAGTCTCCAGTGTTGCCAACTGCCTGGGCTATGATGTTGAATCATGCTTGCCTGAGTACGCTGTAATTTCAACTGAATTGGCGTTCTGAAGCGGAGAATCATGCGAAGGTTTAAACTTATCCATTCAATTTTGTCAACTTCATTTTTCCCGTTTTCCCTAATATTGTGTAAAAAACATAATCACAGAAATGAAAGATTTCCCTCACAATCGTTGATTTGTCGTGAGTTACAAGGCAAAACTACCCCATTGAAAATAAAAAAGGAATTTCCCTCGTTCAGTGCTACTCTGTCACCTCAATCCCACATCGCGAAACAATAGGGTTTTCACCAAGCAAAAAGGATTCCTGGGAGATGAATAGCCGCTGTGAAGGGGTTCCCATTTGATTCGGAAGAGAAGATGAATGAGAGTCAATCGTCACCTTACGTTCCATTTCTTCGCGATTTACGAGAAAAAAATCAATCCGTTACGCGGAAGCCCAACAGGCTGGTCTTTTTCGATGGTCCTTCTGACACTTCTGTCAATCAACAGCGGAATTGTAATAAGAAAATGGAATAACATGCAAAAATGTACAAAAGAAAAACAAAAAAATAATGTTGATGCAGCTCTCGTTACAATTCTTCACTTTACAAACTCATTGAGGGATTTTGATTCATTGATAGATGACTTTAGTACAGCACGATTTAATTGCCAAAATTTCTATATGGAAAAATGGATTTTTGGCGACCTAGGCGTGTGGGGTATCATTTTCCACTAAATTTTGGACGCTGAATCCAATGAAACGGAACAATTGGCACCCATAGGAATAGCTATGGGTCAAAATGGGTATTCATCTACGTTTTTCGAATGAGTGTATTCGAGATTTCTGGTATCTAGGCCACTGGGATATAGTTTTCCACTCATTTTTGGACGCTGAATCGATTAGAATTAATCTCCATGCTCCTGGTCCGAGAAATAACCAACCCCTGAGAATGAATTAGCACTTTGAAACGTAAAAAGTTTGATTTTGTACCAGGTTTTTACAACACGAACACATTGATTATTGAATTAAATAGTAAGCTGTGGAATCATAATTAATAATGAAAACGCTGCAAATTCTTACACACGGGTTGGTCATTCCTCGAACCAGGCGGATTCTTCAACATGGGGGGAATGGGGGAAACAGTGGGTGTAGCGCCATTCCAATTTTGATTCAGGGTCCAAAATTTACTAGACCACACACGCCTAGGT
The DNA here is from genome assembly GCA_019603395.1 of Cyrtorhinus lividipennis. Lineage (NCBI taxonomy): Eukaryota > Metazoa > Arthropoda > Insecta > Hemiptera > Miridae > Cyrtorhinus > Cyrtorhinus lividipennis. The sequence continues at coordinate 9,021,684 of CM034008.1, forward strand.
ACCAGAAATCTCGAAAACACACATTCAAAATGGGTAAATAGGCACCCATTTTGACCCATAGCCTCATCCAGAGGGCGACAATCGTTCCCGGACCCTTTTCATCGGATTCAGCGTCCGAAATTCAGTGAAAAATGATACCTTACACACCTGCATTGCAAAAAATCTCAAAAATCCATTTTTCGAAATACACACAAAATTTTGGCCCGAATCGGAGAGATTGACTTTTTTTGATTATTGAAGGAATAACCAACCAAAAATTGATACATACAGACTAGAATCGTACAGAATTGGAATGTTCTAGAATTAGAATCATTGTATGAAGGCTCTGCTTTCGATCCTTTGCCACCCGAGTGAAGAAGATATTTAGTAGATCATCGGACTAGCATACGATAAATGAGGTACGCTATCACCTCAGTGGCAAATTACCCTACGAGCTCTCAGATTAGCGTTATCCACCACCACTGCACCGCGTCGATGTAAGTAATCTCTTCGATAGTAACGTACAGCCTTTAGGTTTAGAGGCTGCGACGCTTTTACGCAGGGTAGCAAAACCTCTAAACCTTCCACTATTCAGAGTTTAAACGACCCGTAAAACATGTTTTACCTGTTCGCTTAGACATGGACGTCAATACGAGCAATTTACGCCGAGCCAAGTAGAACATCACTTGAGCCACTTTGCCTTCTGAAACCTTTCATGCGAACCACTTAGGCGCCTGGTTCGATAAAGAGGCGCTGTTAGCCCGAATTATGGCTGCTATAAGAATCGTGACATGAATTCAGCGCTGCGGGAACTTGGGCCTCTTTGCAAACCATTGAAATTGGGGACACACGACGTTGTATAGAGCTGTAAACGTTTGACGTAACCGATTTACACTGATGGAACATTATAACGCGAGATGTTCGCTAAAAAACGCTGCAAATTCTTACACACGGGTTGGTTATTCCTCAGACCAGACGCATGAAGACTCATTTCTTCAACATACGGAAAATGGTGAAACATGGGTGTGGCGGGTCCCGGACCCATTCCAATGGATTCAGGGTCTATAATTTAGTGGAAAATGATACCCCACACGCCTAGGTTACCAGAAATCTCGAAAACACATTCAAAATTCCCATTTTGACCATAACCTTTTCCAGTGGGTGCCAATCGTTCTGAGACCCTTTTCATTGGATCCAGAATCCAAAATTTAGTGGAAGTGGATACCCCACACACCTAGATTGCAAAAAATCTCAAAAATCCATTTTTCGAAAAACACATTTTAACCCCAACCCCACCCAAATTTGGTCCAATCGGGTTGAAAAGTTGAAAAGACCAACTAGTGCCATGAACGTACCCCTGACCAAAATTTCAGATTTTTAGAATAATTTCTACTACCAAAGTCGGCGTGGACGGCGGACGGACATTTGCTAATTTTGATCTAGACACCTTGAAACGTCCAGAAAAAAAATTTGGGGCGAATCGGAGAGATTATTCAAGGAACAAACAACCAAAAATACATCAGAAAGCGCTTTATTAGTGAAACAACTCGTATATGCATGATCGGATAAGAGAATAAACAACATAGCCCCAGAATAACATTCAAATTGATCGCATGATAAAGTATCAAGGGAGTCGAAATGAATGTTATTAATACATAAATTAGGGATTGATGTTAACACACCGAATCTTACGTAAAATAATCTTATATGGCCACGACGACCTTGCAAATTTCAGATTGTAGCTCTAGGCTATAATAGGGTTGTAAGCCGCCTAGTGAGATTCTAAGGTAACAGATGGCGCATCGATCGCATCAAAACTAGTTCCCAATTTTCTTACGAGCCGTACTAAATTTTACGTAATAAATGGGGATTTCGTTTCAAGTAAAATTTAAACGTTGGTAACGTTAAACATCAATCAATTTGAAAATTAAGAAGAAAATTATTGTTATTACTTGAAAAATCCTGCAACAGCGCATGTTCTGATATTATTGAACAAAGTTTGAAACTATAATCGGTCAAATTCTTACAAAATTGGCGCCGGAAATGGAGAAAAAGGAAGAAATAAGCGCACGAAAAGAATGCCGAGATTTTCGAGACTAAGGGCGTCTACCCTCGTCACGGTTGTACCCCCCCCCCCCCCCCCCATTTAATCAGCTAATCCTGCTTCTAACCGTTCTCTTTCCCTCCGGGATTTTTCTATCACATGGTTTCTTTCCAAATAATTTCTTCTGATGCGCCTGTGGGACTAAATTTATCTTTCCGACGTTTTGAAACAATTGATAAGTTATACTTAGATGGTATCGGTTCTCTAACACCTCTATGAATGTGGCGTGTTGACCCAAAATGGAATTAATTTAATAATGTCGATATTATTCGTGAAATGCAAACTGAAATGGTATTCAACAACCTTTAATCTGCTGAAAAATACACAAACCCTTTTAGGAATTCAAAATCGGTTTATGGGTTGCTGAGAAAAAGTATAATAAATAATATAATGCAATAAACTGCATTCGATATTTTCTCAACTAGAGTCTCCTATTGCGCCAAGTCTAATTCGGCAGAAACGAGGAGATTTTCTTCATCATCACGCAAATAAATAAAAGTTTTTTTTTTCTTTGGTAAAGCAGGTTTTTCAGGTAGAAACCTGGTAGAATTTGGCAATTAATTGATCCCCTACTTTGTTACCATCTAACAAATCCGAATGATCGACACCAGTAATGTATTTGATCGGTCCATTCCGTCGACATTCCTTGGAAAAAAAAGGCAAATACTTTTTCCTTACAGATTATGGAAGTGAATTATATACAAGGGGGAACGCTTTTAGCCCTACAAAGCTTCCCTTGAGGCGTGAATTTTAAAGAGATAATATAAACGGATGGCTGATGTATCCATTAAAATTTCCATTAAAAAATGAAGTAATTTGTACGGCCCGTGTCGATGGGAGGAGGCTTTTTTTTGTCGCTTTAAAGGAGATAATGTTCCCAATATGTCCTTTTTTATGGGGGTTGGTTATTCCTTGGATCTGGAGCATGGAGACTCATCTCAATCGATTCAGCGTTAAAAATTTAGTGGAAATTGAAACCCCACACGCCTAGATACCAGAAATATTGAAAACTCATTCAAAATGGGTAGATAGGTTTCCATTTTGACTCATAACCTCTTCCAGTGGGCGCAAATCGTTCCGGGACCAATTTTATTGGGCTCAGCGTCCAAAGTTTAGTGGAAAATGATACCCAACACGCCTATATCGCCAAAAATCTCGAAAAGCCATTTTCGAAAACACATTTTGACCCCTACCTCACCCAAATTTGGTTCGTTCGGGCTGAAAAGTTTTGAGGACTAGAGCCAAAAACAGGACTCTGATCAAAATTTCATATTTTTAGAAAATGTTCTACTACCAAAATCGGCGTGGATGGCTGACGGAGATTTGCATATTTGATCTACACACCTCGAAACGTCCAGAAAAATTTTTTTTTGGGCCATATAGGAGCATACAACTAATCTTTCGGACAGTAGAGTGTTTCTTGTGGGTTAATTGGATTAAAATTAATTTCTTCATCAACTTCAAGACTCCCTATTACCACCCAGTAATACGTGAACAACATCTCATAAGATCGGAACGATTCTGAAATTACCTTCCTGACTCTGATTACCCTCATTGACGGCCTCAGGTAATTAGGAAAACCTTTCCTTCCCTTTGGGTTTACACACGAAAATTTCGTAGCGACTCTTTGACAACCCTAAAGAGCCTTTTAGAATGGTGATAAAAAACGGACGACGATGAACTGAAGTGGAATGAAAAAGCTTTTACCAAATGAACTGGGGGGGAAAGCTTTCTCTCTCATGGCTTTCTATATCACATTTTTCCCTAGAAAATTGAAAGTGTTTTCCCAAGCGCCGAAGCTTCTAAACTGTTACGTTACCTCCATTAAAACAAGGAAAAGCTAACGGCATTATAAAGGTGCAGTAGCTCAAAATTGAATTAAATTAGAGCGGACTACACTAGCGGGTAGGATAATAGGGAACTTGAAGGAATTTCCCTCTGCAGTCTTGTCCGTCTTGGAGTGTAAAAACTTTAAGATTTACCATGAATCAAGAAGTAATTCAGGAAAGTAGAAGGTATGTAAGTATATGAACATTATGCGGAGGGATGTAGGTGGACGATTTAATTAGGTGGCACTACTTTAATCAAACATAAATGTCGTAATTGTCAATGATAAGCTGGTTTTGGTTGGTTATTCCTTGAATAATCAACCTATGTTTTCATGCAAATGGTCAACCTCTCCGATTCGGCTCAAAACGTTTTTCTGGACGTTTCATGATGTCCTGATCAAAAAAGGTCAATGTCCGTCCGCCGTACGCCGTACGCCGTCCGCCGTCCGCGTCCACGCCGTTTTGGTAGTAGAAAATTTTCTAAAAATCTGAAATTTGGGTCAGGGGTCTGTCCCCGGCCTAGGACGGTCCTCCAAGCTTTTCAGCCCGATCGGACCAAATTTGGGCGGGTAGGGTCAAAATGTGTTTTTTGAAAAATGGATTTTCGAGATTTTGGGCGATTTAGGTGAGTGGGGTATCATTTTCCACTAAATTTTGGACGCTGAATCAAATGAAATGGGTCCCAAAACGATCGGCACCCTCTGCAAGAAGTTATGGGTCAAATTGGGTATATATTACCCATTTTGAATATGTGTTTTTGAGATTTGGAACCTAGCGTGTGGGGTATCATTTTCCCCGCTAAATCTTGGACGCTAATTCAATGAAGTGGGTCCCGGAACGATTGGCACCCTCTGGAAGAAGTTATGGGTCAAATTGGGTATATATTACCCATTTTGAATATGCGTTTTCGAGATTTCCGGTACCTGGGCCTGTGGGGTATCATTTTCTACTAAATTCTGGATCCTGAATCGATTGGAATAGGTCTGGGACCCGCCGCACCCACTGTTTCCCCATTTCCCCCATGTTGAAGAAATGAGTCTCCATGCGCCTGGTCCGAGGAATAACCAACCCCTGTGTAAGAATTTGCAGCGTTTTTTTTTAAGGAAACCCCATAACTGCCTCAGCTAATTTACACAAGCGACCTCTTACTCATCATTCATCATTAACAAAATCAACTTCAAGTAGTTCAATTATTTAACGAAACCCCCGGATGTTAATACTTAGTGGGAAATCTATGATCGGGTGATTGAGAATAACCTCGGACCAGGCGCATGGAGACTCATTTAAATCAATTCAGCGTCCATAACCTCAATTGTTCCGGGACCTGTCTCATTGGATTTAGCATCCAAAATTAGTGGAAATGATACCCCACACGCCTAGGTACGAAAAATCTCGCTTTCAAAATAGATAGGAAGATACCCATTTTGACCCATAACCTCGTCGGGTGGGCGCCAATCGTCCCGGAACCTGTTTCATTGGATTCAGCGTTCAAAATGTCGTCAAAATTAATACCTCACACGCGTTGGTCGCCATAAATCTCGTAAAATTCATTTTTCGAAAAACACATTTTGACCCCAACCCCCATCCCACCCTACCAAATTTGGTCCGATCGGGATGAAAAGTTTCAGAAGGACCAACTAAACCAGGAATCAGGGGTAAATTAGATTTATTCAAGGAATATCTAACCAAAAACTACAAAAAAAAATATCGATACACCTAATAAATTCATCGGCAAGCAGGTAAGTCGGTATCTACTTGTAAACCAAGCTAATCTCAAATATAAAGTTCGGATGAAACTCTACCCGACGGGATTATTTAGACACGCTGCTGACGCACTAATTATAGGGCGCTCGTTATAGAAGCCTTCGTTAGGTATGAAAATTCGGTAGGAAGGCAAAGTCAAATGATTCTGTATACAGGGGAGTACTGTTTTTGTTCCAACCAACTTTTCGTGATTAAATTTCCGCCCTCTTCTTTCGTCGGATGAAGAAACCCATGGAAAGCCCACATAATGAAGAACTTTTTTTCTTTTTTTTTCCGTATTCCAAAGCTCTCATCTCTGGAGAGGTCGAAAGCGCAACACAAGGTGAGGGATGGTCAAATTACTTTTTTTTCCGTGAGAATAGAGGATGAGAAATACGAGGCAGGGGGGATGAAAGTTGGGCGTCAAAAAGTGGGAAAACTCTCGAGGGATGAAGCAAGTTACGGTTACAATTAGGTAATCAAATTAAATAATAAGACACTTCCGCCCTTTCCTACAACCAGGAGCGACTGACGAAGAACCTTCTAAAAAGGTAACCTAATTTCCAGTATGCGAAGAAGCGGAAAGAATTCAAGTTGAGAAGTTTTTCTTGTTTTCGGTTGTCTTCTGACACGATGGGGATAAAACAAAGAAATGAGGTCGACTGAATTCAAACGTATACTGCCGTTGAAGATAGAAAGAAAGCTACTTCAAAGACGATTCCTTTGTTGGGAGAGTTGCAAGATGGTTTGTCTGATAGCTGACCAGTCAGCCAACGGCTGACCAAATGAATGATACGCGTAACAGGCACAAACTTTATCAAATCTCGATCGAAGAAATGCACAGCGAAGACCACCCAATGTACGAGTATTATTATTCAGACCGTGAAGACGAAAATCTAGTTATCCGAAACATAAGCTTATGAGCCGATGTAACTCTGAAAAGGGTCCCCTTTCCGTATTAAAGACGATAAGGGGAGGAATCAAAGATGAACCCCAGGTTAAGGTGAGCATCAGCAAACCGTGAGCTGCATGCCTAATGATGAGGATTCCCGCCTTTTACGAAAATTTGCTGGCTTTCTTCCATTTCGTACTAGAGCCTTCGCTCTCACCCTTCATTACGGATAAACTGGAAGTTATATAGGCCGTAAACAAGGTGTTCAGGAGGAGTGGCTCGTTCTGAATTATAAATAAGTCAAGAGTTGCTGCGATTAGATATTTTACCGTTGTCTGGTGGATCAACATCGACATTATACTGGGTTTAGATTAGTTTATTACACTGGTTGGTAATTCCTCGGACCAGGCTCATAGAGACTCATTTCTTCATGGGGAAAATGGGAGAAACAGTGGGTGTGGCGGGACCCGGGCCCATTCCAATTGATTCAGCGTCCAAAATTTAGAGGAAAGTGATACCCCACACGCTTAGGTACCAGAAATCCCGAAAACACACATTAAAATTGGTAGATAGATACCCATTTTGACTGTAACTTCTTCCGGTGGGTGCCAATCGTTCTGGAACCCATTTCAACATTTCATTTAAAAATCTGCCGTGAATCAAGATTAAGTTGTACCTTGAATGGGACGTCTTGAGTGATGACGATCGTTGCATGCGAATCGATAAAGCCAACTAAGAATCATTAGCAGAACGAGAGAGAGAGAGAGAACTTACACGAACTATCTTCATGTAGAAGTCTTGATTCATTTTGATCGCTTCACATTTGGTGGCTAGGGTGTTTGGACGGTTTCCAAAAATATTCCCCGCCATCGTCAACTATGTCGAGCATTGCATTATATTAGTGACGTATCGGGGATGAAGCGAGGGCACTTGACAGGGGTGAAGGTCGGTAATGGGTTTTCCAGACGGGGAAAACAAGTTTTCAAATGTGAAGAGGACAAGGACTGCGTCAAGAAGAGATTCGTGGAGTTTTTTTTTTCTTTTTTTTCAGAGCCCCTTTTACTTGAAAACATACACTAAAAGACACTAGAATAATATTTAAGAAGAGTTGTTCGGAAAATGAGGAAAACAGAGTGTGGAGTGTCTTGGACTCATTCCAATCGATTTAGCGTCCAAAATTTAGTGGAAAATGATACCGGACAGGGCTATGCACCCAAAAATCTCGAAAACCCACTTCTAAAATAGGTAAGTGGTACCTATTTTGACCTATAACCTCTGCCGGTGGGCCCCAATCGGTCTGGGACCGGATCACAATGTATTCTGCCTTTTTGAAGGACAATAATTCCCCACTTGTCTAGATGATCAAATTATTCAAGAAATAACCAACCAAACGCAGAGTTTTAGGGTGATTTTTTGGAAACATAAACAGGAAATCGTGAGGGGTTTCTGGCGATATCCATCGAGGGATGAACATCCCGGCGGTGAGATTTCTGACAAGTTCACCCATCAATGTGTCGGATAAGTTGTGCTAGATGAGCACACGCGTGGTTCCAGACAAATTATTATTCCGGACCGTAACAATAAAGACATGTCCGTATTTGTATTTCCTCTTGAGAGTCGTCCTCCTGAAACTAGGTCTTTTGATCTCGTTCGAAATTTCCTCGCCGCCGTAGTTTGGTCTCAAGTTAAATTTTAACGACCTCCTAACCCAGCTAGAGTGCTGCATTAGGCTCTATCTCAGGAAAACGTTTTTCCTCGAGCCGTTGTGACTCACTAAATAATGTAAAGCTTCCTCATCTAATCTGGGATACCTTTCGTGTCTAGTGCTGCGGCTTTTTCTTGAGCCACAAGTGGAAAACCTCTTCAAATCCTTCATATATGATTCAACGTGAAACCGCGCTCCTTTAGCATTTCAAAACTTATCACGGTAAGAGAAAAAGCAAACTACAGAACATTTCCGAAGCCAATGTATAAATTTGTACGGTAAGTTGGTGCTCAGGTTCATACTAATTGCCAGATTGTTGTACTAGGGTCGGTAACAACGGGCAAATAGGAGAACAGACCGAACGTGGTCTGAATGTACACCCCTTACGAATTTCAGGGGGAAAAAAGGGCGTAAGGTTTACTGGCAATCAGCGAGGTTGTAGAGGGAACTAGGTACCGGAAGGAGGATTTATCGTATGAAGAAGGGAAAACCGAACGAGGGAATGTTAGGACCAGATTAAGTACGCTCAGGTGTTTTACAAGGATTTTTCCCGACTATTCTCAAGGCGCTTCCTTTATAGCTTTTTTCTGGACTCCAGCCATTTCCTCATAAAGGGGCCACCAATGTAGGAGAATCAGTTGGGAAAGTACTAATTAAAAAGAAAAGAAGCCTGCTAGAACTATGGTGGCACAAAACCATTCGTGTAAACTTCACAATAAGTCACCATTAAATGTATTTTCAAAACGTCTATAGTTTGCCTGTACATGACTTCAAATAAAGAACAAATATGGTTTTTTTTTGGAGGGTTATGGGCTGAAAATGGTTTTTGTCCTGAAAACTTCAGCTGCTTTGCAGATAAGAAAGAAAAAATAATTTTTAATGGCATGAGTGTTAGACACCTAGGAGATGTGCTCATTGAAGGTCAGCTGACTGTCCAAAAGAACACCTAAGTCACAGAATACTATAGGGCGGCCAAGAGCAACACCATTGATGGTATAGGGGTGTATATATGGGAACAACAAGCGATACGTCATCACGTATCATTTGTCAGGATTGAGGAAGAGGGTGACATCCGCACGACTGAACGAAGGTATCATGGCGAAGCTGCAGAGTAATGGAGTCAGAGGGGTCAAGCAGCCGATGAAAGAGCTTCATATCATTGCAAATATGAGATAGTTGACACCATCGAGGACAGCACCGGTGTCATTATTACCCAAGATGAGGAGGAGAGGGCCAAGATGGGACCCCAGGGAAACACCAGATGGAGAGGTAAAAAAACATGAAAAAACCTCAAATTTCATCAAGGGGAAGGTAAACTGGGTATCTAGGCACTGATTAGACATGGATATATTCGAACAGGGTTTAAATGCAGGACGACAGGTAGGATTATTTAGATAGTATTAAGTATCTTTGACGATACCAGAAAGGACCTTTCGCTCTTGGGTGTTTAGGACAGGTAGACAGTTACTTCTTCTACCAGCCATGGACACCCTTGGAATTAATTTCTATCATCTCATTTAAAATTCTAGCAGTAAACAAACCCTACTTTTACAGAAGCTGCAAACCCCCCAGCCCCAACTCCATCAGAATCGCTGCGATGTACTGAGCTGGGGCTACATTCTTTCAAGTTGGAATGTAAATAGGTCTCAATAGGCTCCACCATCGTTACGCCTACCGCAAAAGCTGCTCACCGGCAATAAACCATGAAGAATGATCAAAATCCCCTCGCCCGCCCTTTTGGGCGAAAAACCTTCAAACCCCAGTAAGAGGATTTCCACTCCATCGGCCGAACCCTCTAAAGCGTTGGAAGTGGTTTTAGGCCTTTGGGGTGCTCGAAGTTGGTAGCACTGTCGTTGATCCGCTCTGAGAAAAATTACCATCACGCCTGGCGCTCAAAACATAGCTCACATCAATCGAAATCGATAATCCGGTTTAAATGTCTCTGTTCGATTTTACCTATGCCAATCACCCTCAGTTACAAGTTTTCAGGTTACTCTCCATTGAGCGACCATTCCAGCTCTGCAATCATCGCAAGCGCCCCAAGTGTGAGTCGCTCGAAGCAAAACGGCTCCTCAGAAAAACAAAAGAACTGTACTCAACGATGGTGCGATCATCGCATCAGTCCCCGAGCAAAATGCACCTTTACGCAAATTAATCGCTGAATCTTCTCGTCTCCAGTGACGTCATCATGGTGGACTTGTCACTGGATGTGAGGCAGCGCAGGGGTACCAACTCACTCCAAGTCTTGTGAAATCTTCTGTCCTAGTAATGAATGTTTCCTGTATTTTACTTAATAGTGATATTTCACATATTTTTAGGGACTGTTCCACAGTTAACAGAACGAAATAGCTTTTTTTATTCTGATGGCTGTGTTGTGTTTGCAAAGAAAATCCTCTTTCGTGCTAGAAGCGCTTGCAAAACCCTGTCAGTCCTAGTAATCTGACGATTAACGAGATTATTTGCTACGATTCCTCAAATATTTACTCTCAGCATGTTAACAAAACAAAAGCGCATCGCAGCAATGAATGCTGCTTGCCAGATCCCATCCCAACGACCTTATCAGCCTTAATTGGTTATAAGTATCGGAATTGAGAATACATTTCCGAGTGTATTCAAATTAATCAAACTTATGCCAATCAAAATATGGTTGAAAGATCAATTAAAGACAGTCGACATTGCTTCAGTACATCAATTTTACCCTCGCGTGACGAGTTGACATTTTAAAGAAAAGTTTCTTCATAATTGCACGATGACGAGACCTTTTCACGCGTTTGAGGGCTCGTAAATGTTACATTGCCCCTCGCCTCTGCGATCAGATTAAAGCACATTTTCCTTAGCGAGCATTTTCTCGCTGTTACCCTTCCGGTCTTTTTGGAGGTAAAATGACGTTGAAAAGGATAAGATCCTCTTCCTCCGAAACCCCCCTTTTTTAAGGGAATTTAAACGCTGGAGTTCAAAAGCGAGCCCGAACCATTATTACGGTTCTACTTTACATAAAGCAATTATTTAATTTTCCTTCCGTAAGTTTGGGCCCTCATTTGCAATTCGGGTGCTGGAAGGGCGAGCAGATGACGGAAATTAGAATTTCAAAGCGTTTGAGCTAGCTTGAACGCCTTACGCTCAAAACTGGTAAGACCCCTTCAACGATTTAATTTTGTGTCTGTACATTTTGCTGGATAAATTTTTGCATACTTGACACCACAAGGTGAATGGCGAAATGTAACGTTAAAGTTATCCAAAATACTCAGTCCGTGATGATTGCTTTTTGGAATTAGCGCTCTATTACGCATCTGTCGGGCGTCATCAGGTTTGGTTTTAGTAGAAATAATAACAGCAACAACCACCAAATCTGGATCTTCCCTGCGCACTTACACGTTATCATACAGTTCCCATGATGATTCCAACATGAGCGTACCTGGAACAAAGAAATTAAAGTTACTTTGATTGATAAGGACCAGAAACAATGAATGATAACGAGAAATCTTGAAGAAAAACATGTTTTAGAGGTGGTTCGAGAAGAGTTGAAGAAAATAAAATGGAACATTTCCTCGAAAATGCACGTGTAAAACGTTGCTGGTACTTTCGGAGGAAATGCATTGGACAATAAGGCTCAGAAAGGACCTTATGGCCAGTTTCACCAAACATCAGATACCACTCCAGTAACTTGGGGTACCCAAACGTTTTCCACCAGAGAAGTTGAGCGATAGCTGGTCAACATGTATTAATCGGGACTGAAACCACCAGGGCGTACGGTTCCTTCCCTATACTGCCTTCCAGGGCATTCTTCGAGACAGAGAAACAATAAAAAACAAACCCATCACCATCGATAGTCCAGTACCCACATGTATTCCTTCTCTGTGTTTCGCCGTTGGTAATTCGAAGATTTGTTGTTGATTTTCTCCTTAATTCAATAGTGCAGAGTTAGTTTTCTGTTTCGTCCATAGGTACCTACCCGGAACAACGATTTGTTTTTGATTTTTACATTACCAAACGTCTTCCACCAGAAAAGTTGAGCAATAACTGGCCGACGGGTATCAATTGGGACGGCAACCACCAGGGCGTACGGTTTCTCCTCTATTCAGGGCACTCTACGAGACAGTGAAACAGTAAAAAACAAACCCATTACCATCGACAGTCCAGTTTCCACGTGTATTCCTTCTCCGTGTTTCGCCAATAGGTACTTCGCTTAACGATTTGTTGTTGATTTTCACCTTGATTCGATAGTTCAGTTGCCGCGTACATTCGTTTCTGTTTCGCCCATAGGTACCTACCCCGAACGACGATTTTTTATTTTTTTATTTTTACATTACCAAACGTCTTTCACCAGAAAAGTTGAGCGATAACAGGCCAGCAGGTATCAATCGGGACAGTAACCACAAGGGCAAACGGATCTTTCACTTTACTGCCTTCCAGGGTACTCTAAGAGACAGTGAAACAATAACCAAATCAATCTCATCACCATCGATACTACAGTTGCCGCGTGTATTCCTTCTCTGTGTTTCGCCCCAAAATGCTCTGGAAAAGACATATTCTTACTACTTACTGGTTAATGTCATGACGAACACCTCTGTAAATTTTTCAATAAAATATTGTTTTCAATAGCTCATATTCTGCTACAGTATCCGATCATTCTCCAACGTATGAGTCACTAATTATCTCACCGTGTAGATTCTATTATACAAAACCACAGCCCAACTCACTGTTTCTCGAATTCAAACCCTGTGATAAGGGATATCAATATTTTACTGTCGCTTTCGAGCTGCCGGCAAAGCTGGGATCAACCTCTGTGAAAATATTTATCAGCCTCGAGGGGCGCTGCCGATTTTCCTCGCTCGCCGAACCCCTCGGAGTGCCTCAGTGTTCTTCGGGGTTCTGAGAAGAAATACGCGTTCGGATCCGGGCTTATCCTGAGCATTTTCCCCGAGCAATTGGTAGAGGTTTTCTCAGAGCTTTGGCACGTAGGCGAGGATCGAACTGAAGTCGGTTGGCGGGTCTGGACAAGTTTTATCTCCAACATGAAGAAAATGAGGTTCCTTACGGCATCGAAGGGGTTTTCCAGAGGAGGAAAGGGAATCACCGAAAAAATTTTCTTTTATGTATTCTGCTCAGACGGAATGAATTGTTCGACAACACCACGTAGGGAGAGAAATGAGAAAGAGCTGACGTCAGTGACATCTGCTAGTTCCTGGTTTACTTGAAGCCAACATGGGAAGTTTGAAAGCTGCTAATTGTTTCAGACTTCTATCGAACAATCTTCTGTTGAAGAGGAAACAATGTCATTATGGTCATTCATCGTGTCAATCAGTTTAATTAAATCAATTGGTAAGAAATTGTTCCGAGTTCAGAACTGATTGCCAAGTAGCAATACAGAGCCAAAACAGTCAATCATCACTGACCACATTATAATTAATTAAATAGTGCGCTTTGACTATTTACTAGCCCTAATCAGCCATATATTTTCCTAGTGTAACAGCAGTGGCCTCTATTATCAGTCCAATTCAGTCGGCAGAGAGCGTCGCATTTTTTCCACTCTTTATATCGTGCGATGAATACGGACATTATGGAGCAGATTTTCTGTTTAGGTAACTTTATTACTTCATTATCTTAAATTTGAACGCCGGGAGCTTTTCAGGTTTTCATTAAAAGCGCCGTCGGCCGTACCACCCCCCCACCCCACCGGTTTGTCGCAAAATTAAAACCTCCTCATCGCGCCAGTGTTTTGAAAAGACGCAATTAGAAATGTACAGAAGCCGGATGTGATGTTCAGTCTTTCACGAGAGTGTTTCAACGAACGCATACTAGGTAGCAGGAGAAAGATAATTTTCATTCAGCCTACGTACCACCGACGATACCAATATCATGCTCATTCAAACGAAATGAACAAGAAACATTATTGAAAGGGACACCTATGATGGCAAAATTAAAATCAGTGTCACTTGCGCGTGGTTGCGCAGTTGCACGGAATGCGAAAATATGGTATTTTAGAGATGATCTTTTTATTTTAGTTTATGCGATTGGAAAAAGTGGATTTCTGTGCTCTTTTCACTATTGTATGGTCGAATTCATTCTCTATATTTATCAACATTGAATATCTACCTACGAACCAACCATTCGATAAAAGCCATGCTACACGGCTTTTCCTCTATAGGCCAACCTTATCTTTCCTCGTAGTTTCACAAAATGAAGTTACAGGGCGTTCCGATGGTGCTGAACGAAACAATCTAATAATAAAAGCGTGAAGCTTTTCTAGACAGCAAAAAATTGCCTATAGAAAAATATTACATTCAATTTCAATACCTTCTTTGCACATTTCATTCGAATGAAATCATGCGTACGAAGGATGCAGAATACGGGAGAACTAGAATGGGCCACACTACAGCCTACAGCCAAAACAACTTGTGACGGAAGAGAAGATTCAGCGTGGAAATCATTTCTGGGCGTATCAAGGTGACTAGATCAAAATAAGTAGATGCCTATCCAACTACTGAAGACTAATTTTCAGCGTTTATTACTATTTGTCGGTTTATTGTAGATCGATTCTGCATATGTGGGAATGAGTACCTTTTGGATCCACCACATGGAGAGCCACTCGGAAATCAGATGACCCTAAACGTTTCTGGAGGCGACATCCCATGACGAATACTATCATCATTGGACTTTCCAAAGAACCTGAATTCTCGAGGTAATTTTGCATAATTAATTTATTTATTTATGGCATGCATTATTGAGCAATGAGTTTGGAACATAAGAAGGTTGTATCGTATTCATGTTTAGACTGGAGTTCATGAACAGCAAGAAGAACAACACTGAGGTGAATCTCTCTGGCTTCATGGAGGGGGGGGGGGGGGGAGAAGAAGGAATGGCAGGAAAATGTCTGCAACTGCCAAACCATATGCTTGTGGTCAGTGTGACTATAGAGCTGCACAGGCAGGGAGCCCTGAAAAGTCACATGAGTACTAATACAGGCGCTAAACCATATGCTTGTGATCAGTGTGACTATAGAGCTGCACAGGCAGGGAGCCTAAAAAGTCACATGAGTACTCACACTGGTGCTAAATCGTATGCTTGTTATCAGTGTGACTGTGGAGCTGCACAGGCAGGGCACCTGAAAAGTCACATGAGTACTCACACAAGTGCCAAACCATATGCTTGTGATCAGTGTAACTATAGAGCTACCCATTTTGACGCATAACTTCTTCAACACTTTCATTCGGTAAGTAGCTGTTTCTGCTAAAATTACCTTTTCTTGTTTCTCGAACAAAACGAGTTTTCATCATATTAAATGTACAAATAAACAAGCGAAAGGCACGTGAGACCAATAATTTCTCCGTGTAGTGTTCACTTTTTCCCAAACGTTGCTTGCCCGTGAGAAAATAAATGTTTTGATAATATGTTCCGGAATAATGAAGTGAAAATAACTTTCTCTCGAAAGCGCTAGTGAGGCGAAGACGTGATGATTTCACTCATAGTTCTGAACGGCTTGGTACACATTACTTAATTTATCCACATACCTAATTACCACGTTCACAGAAACTCTGTGACATTTCAAAGGGAAAAGCTGCAGAGAAGGGTTACAGTTCAAACCTAAACCTTCTTTCCAGCTATTGTCAAATTTGTTTCAAAGGGACAAGCTGCAGAGAAGGGTTAAATTAGTGCACCAAAGGAGAGGCTTGGTCCCACGATGATGATCATTCAACAGCAGATCATTGCACATGCACATCATCCATTCTGCTCAACCGATTACTTCGATAAAAGCTTGATGCTTGAACTTTTAGTGGCAGGCAGTGCTTGAGCGGAATTTGAGGAAATAGGATGCTAGCTGTGGCTAGGCGTTTGTTCTTTTTCTCGACATTGAAGGCGAACTCTTTCATATAGCCTTGTTTGCACGGCTCACAATTTCCTGTAAGATCTAGAAGTACGCTCGAACGATTTGTGCCCCTCTGTATAGAATTTCACTTGCAGAATTCTTGCCTTTAAATGAAGTATGAATTTACGCCATTATAGTTTTAACAGCAAACTATTCTTTATTACAAACGTTAACAGGTGGGAATCGTGAGGCATATGAATTAAAGCCGTCACTTTATTTAAGACTGAAGAATTTAGTTCACAGTCATTTTTCTTATGCTTACGCGCTACCTATTAACAATTAGCCATAACTGGCAGCCTGCTTCCTCAAACCTCCACTCGAGCGCTGCGTGTCACTGATAAGTTAGCATACCAAAGGAGAGGCATTATTATTATCCTCGTTTTGTCTCATTATCATGTTAAGCCTTTATTCTTCAGGTTTTTATAGGGAGGAGGAGTCTTCTTCTGTGGGTGCCGTAGACGTTTGAACCATCCGTTG
Organism: Cyrtorhinus lividipennis; assembly: GCA_019603395.1. Lineage (NCBI taxonomy): Eukaryota > Metazoa > Arthropoda > Insecta > Hemiptera > Miridae > Cyrtorhinus > Cyrtorhinus lividipennis. The sequence goes on from CM034008.1 coordinate 9,038,280, forward strand.
GCGACCAATCCTTCTTCTTCTCCTACACAGCCCGCAGTGTTCGCTCAATAGCCCCATTCTTGAGAGCGGCAAAATCCCGGACACCCGTCCATCTCCGTATGTCTCGAAGCCAAGAGAGCTGTTACGGCCGATTCCACGTCTCCCCCTCTATTTTTCCTTCCAGAATCAAACGCTGGAAGACATAGCGATCTCCTCTGAAGACGTGACTGAGGTACCCTATCTTCCGCCTTTTCACATCCTTGAAGAGCCTCGCGATCCTCAAGGCCTGCTCGGCGCAGAACCTCAGTGTTCCGAACCCCTCTGGACCCACGAGATCGAAACATCCTGCGGAGGCACCACATCTCAAATGCCTCCAGGCGATTTACAGAGGCAATCTTCAGTGTCCATGTCTCAACGCCCGTAGAGCAGAACTGACCAAACGTAACACCGAAGCGTACGATAGCGAATGTCAAAGCTCAAATGCTTATTGCAGAAGAACGACTTCATCCGGACAAAAGACGCTCTGGCCTGCTCAATCCTGGCACGAATCTCGACCTCAGGATTCCATTTCTCGTTCACGACGACTCCAAGATACTTGAAGTTCTGAACGCGCTCTAATGAGATGCCCCCGACATCGATCCGCCCCGTACGGAGCTCATCGCCACGCGAGACCACCATCCATTTTCGTCTTTGAAATGTTGATCCTCAGGCCAATCAACAGGCTCTCCTCAGCTACGATGTTAACGAGTTGCTGCAGGCTATTCTGGGAGTCGGCTATAAGGATGGTGTCATCTGCGTACCGAATATTATTGACAAATACACCATTACCTTGATGCCAAGCTCCACATCAGGGAGAGAAGCGAACGCTTGCTCCATGTAGATGTTGTATAGCAGTGGAGAAAGGATGCATCCCTGGCGGACCCCTCGCTGGATGTCGAATTCGTCTGTCACAGAACCATCTGGGAGCTTCACCACTGCCCTCTGGTTCCATACAGGTCTTCAATGATTCGGGTGTCCTTCTCATCAACCCCGATCTGCTTTAACGAATCGATCATTTTGCCATGCCGGACACTGTCAAAGGCCTTTTCATAGTCCAGAAAGCACAGCCACACATCCTTACGATAATCAAGGCAGTTCTGCGTGAGGACCTGGAGACTAAATATCGCCTCACGTGTCCCAAAAACACGACCTAAAACCAAACTGGGTCGCTCCACAGTGTCCCTCACACCTCCGATACAGACGACAATGCAGCACACGCAGGAATATCTTCAGTAGGTGACTCATCAATGAAATCGGTCGATGCTCCTTGCACATGGCAGCGTTCCGCTTCTTTGGGGAGCATTACAAAGGTAGATAAGAGCCAAGCCCTTGGGATCTTTCCAGAATCATAAATGGCATTGAATAGACGAGTGAGTAGTCTAATACCGACATCACCGAGGCATTTGAGGGATTTCCGAATGAACAACATCAGGCCCAGGTGCCTTGTTATTCTTCGCCACACTTAATGGCAATGCGTCACTTCACTCTCCAGAATACTGGGGCCGGACAGATCCTTCTGACCATCCCATTGACTCTTAGGTGGCCTTGTATCACTAAAGAAGCCAGAGGTGTACTGTAGCCACTCATCATGAATGTCAGCCAGCAGCAAGACTGGCTCCCCACTACTATTCAGTAATTTAACCTTGCTGGCCTTCTGCAGCATACCCGTCATTCGCTTGACTTCCCTATGCAGGTTAAAGAGATCTCCACAACGATCCAGAGCCTCAACCGTGTCGCACTGTGCAGCTAGCCACCTTTCTTTCGCCTCCACAATCATCCGCCTGATCTGTCTTTGAAGCATCCCATATCCTGCGCGATCACCTCCTACTTTCTTCAGCCTCCGTTCCTCCATGACGGCCAATATTTCAGCGGTCATCCAGGGCCTACCGTCCTCCGCAGCTCTCTGAACCAGCAAGTCCTGGTCCGCAGCGGGAAATGGCTTTGTGTCACCCTCATCAGCTAACTCATCGACACCCGTCAAACTGTCTGATACTGCTTGTAGTCGTTGGGGTAACATCCAGCTGATACCTATCTCTCGTGTCCCCATCTTGGAGCAAACGAATATTCTTTGTAGGACGGGCAAACTTCTTTTTCCGCCTTGGCCAAGCGCACTCGAACTTGAGCAACAACTGGGTTGTGATCAGAACTGATGTCAGCCCCCGGGTAAGCGTGGGAGTCCCTCACTGACACACCGGAACCGCTGATTGATCAGGATGAAAGTCTATCTGATTTACGAAAGGGAGGAGAGTAAAATGGAAAAAATACAGGCCCCTAAAGTTACTTTTACAACTTTCATGCAGACAAGCAGCGCTCGAGCGGAGGTTAGAAGAAGTAGGTCAGCTACAACTAGCTTTCGTTTTCCCGCGCGCCTGACATTGAATCATAGATGCGCTGGCAATATGAGAAAATATGTGAAATGACAGTGACAATTAGCACAAAGAAGGAGCTAAGTTGATAATCTAACCTGAAAAGAAACGGCAATATCTCTCTCGAGGTTTCGCTCAAGTATTTGTCTCTCGGAACAATCAAAACAACGGATCCTATATAAAAGCCTCTAAATCACTGGGATTACACCGCTTTCTTTGTTATTGCTTCCCTCCTTCCTTATTCATTTCGCCTCAGTTTCATCTTTACAGTCATCCTTGGTATGAGATGCTCATTTTCATCGTGTGCCTTCTGTCCGGTAGGATTTCACTGTTGCGAGACGGTGAGGGGGATTTTAATTTGCTCAAGTTGCCTTTTTCTTGGTGTTGTTGGTATGGAAGAGGGGGTTGAAGGTGGAGGGGGAGGGGTGGTGGCAAAACATCTGCTCATTCCAGGCGTGATTTCCTTCCTCAAAGGCTTTTCCAAACTCTTTTGTCACTCGGGTTTCCCCAAAGAAAAGCCACCCCCTCCCTTCATTACATCTTCCTTTCACGATAGGGTGCGCCACTGTTGGGGTGTAGCCTTCCCAAGCGGTAGATGAGCGGGCTCGAGAGAGATAGTGTGGAATTGGTTTCTCCGTCGAAGCGGGAAGATAAATATGAGTCCGAAACTCTCTTGTTTGCTACCTTTTTTTCGCGATAACTTCCCTGCCCGATCTTTACGGAAGATATTGCGTCAGGAGGCCTGCGGTTGAGAAGCCATCAAGTGCACAAATCAAGTTGGATACGTTGGGGCGCGACGGCTCAACAATGAAGTCAATATCGGCGAGGGCCTAGACGTTAAACTTTCTGTAGGTGGTGGCTATGGAGAAGAAAAATGAGAAGTGGGGTTTTCCACTGACAAAATAATTTTCAATTTTGAAAAATACGCGCACTTAAGGATTGCGCGCCCTTAATAGACATAGGGAACCACTGGATCGAACCCTATTTGACTAAAAACCTTCATCTTACTGCCCTTTTAACCCAACATGCCTACATTCTAAATAATGAACATGTCCCCTCAAGTCTTATAAAGTAATCAACAGCAAGGTTTATTTTAATAAGATTACGTCTTTGTGCTGGGGTTCATTCTAATATTTGTGAAGACCTTGGACGACCCTTGGATTATTATTAACTCAATGTTGGCGACCAGTCTTTTGAGGCAGGTAACAAGAATTATTCGCTTGTTTTGTTTGGTTATTCCTTAAATAACCAACCAACGCAATGCAAAACGCTGCAAATTCTTTCACAGAGATTGGTTATTCCTCGGACCAGGCGCATGGAGACTCATTTCTTCAACATGGGGAAAATGGAAACAGTAGGTGTGGTGGGTCCCGGACCCATTTCATTGGATTCAGCGTCTATAATTTAGAGGAAAATGATACCCCCACACGCCTAGGTACCAGAAATACCGAAAACACATATTCAAAATGGGTGATAAATACCCAATTTGACCCATAACTTTTTCCTGTGGGTGCCAATCGTTCTGGGACCCATTTCATTGGATTAAGCGTCCAAAATGTAGTGGAAAATGTCCGTCCACCCAACACCGTCCACGCCGACTTAGGTAGTAGAAAATATTATAAAAATCTGAATCGCTGAATCTAATGAAATGAACACTGAAACGATTGGCACCCATCGGAAGGAGTTATGGGTCCCATATTAAATAAGTGTTTTCGAGATTTCTAGTACCTAGGCGTGTCGGGCATCATTTTCCACCAAATTTTGGACACTGAATCCAATAAGATGAGTCCCAAAACGATTGGCGCCCACTAGAAGCGGTTATGGTCAAAAAGGGTATTTATTTACCCATTTTGAATATGTGTGTTTTCGATATTTCTGGTACCTAGGCACGTGGGGTACCACACTCCACTAAATTTTGGACCCTGAATCGATTGGAATGGGTCCCGGGACCCACCATTTCCGCTGTTTCCCCCCATGTTGAAGAAATTAGTCTCCATCCTTCGCTAATAGTCTAAAAACTCTAATTAGGCTTAAAACTATTCTACGTAGACTGGTTACCTTCATGTTTTGCTTCTTGGAAACGTCAAGATAAAGAGGCGTTGAGTAGGTATGAAGGAGACCACGCCCGGTCCCGAGCCCTCCCAAATTGTTTCCATTGTTTCCTAGGACCTCAAGACCCGCAACAATGCGACTATTAGGTTGTCCTGACCCGTCAGGTCCATTGTCAGACCTCATTCAAGTTCTATACCATTTTAAACAAACGTTAGTCGAGATGGGAGTGGGGGCTTAGAGGACAATGAGGTTCCAGGCTCTTCTGAATGCGGCTCTTGATATGTTACGTATCAGTCACTCGGCCTCACGAGCGCACAACTACAATGTGGTTCCCACTCTCAATATGAATTTTCTTGTGCGCTCAGACGAAGTGGATCCTGTTCGTCCTTTCTATGTGAAGCAGTAGGTAGGCATTTGGAGATAACGCATGAGGATACATCGCACCATTTCTGTAAATATTCCTGGAACCAGGCGCATGGAGACTAATTTAAACCTCGGACCAGGAGAATGGAGATTCATTTCTTCAACATGGGGGAAATGGGAGAAACAGTGGGTGTGGCGGGTCCCGGACCCTTTCCAATCGATTCAGGGTCCAAAATTTAGTGGAAAATGATACCCGACACGCCTAGGTACCAGAAAACGCAGAAAATTCATTCACAGGGGTTGCAAATTCCTCGTACCATGATCATGGGGGGAAAACAGTAGGTGTGGAATATCCCAGACCAATTTTAATCGATTCAGCATCCAACATTTAGTGGAAAATGATACCCCACAAAATAGGTAGGTAGGTACCCATTTTGGTCAGTTATTCCTTGAATAATCAACCTATGCTTTCATGCAAAAAGTAAAATCTCTACGATTCGGCCCAAATTCTTTTTCTGGGCGTTTCAAGGTGCCCAGATCAAATAAGCAAATGTCCGTACGCCGTCCACGCCGATTTTGGTAGTGGAAAATTTTCTAAAAATGTGAAATTTGAGTCAGGGGTTCGTTTCCGGCTTCAGTTGGTCCTCGAAACTTTTCAGCCCAAACGGACCAAATTTGGGCGAGGTAGCGGTCCAAATGTGTATTTCGAAATTGGATTTTTGAGATTTTTGCGATCTAGGCGTGTGGGTATCATTTTCCACTTTTGGAGGCTGACCAATATAATGAGTCCCAGAACGATTGTCGCCCACTCGAAGCGGTTATGGGTAAAAATGGGTACATATTTCCCTATTAAGAATTTGTGTTTTTGAGATTTCAAAACCTAAGCGTGTGGGGTATCATTTTCCACTAAATTTTGGACCCTGAACCGATTCAAAAGGGTCCGGGACCCGTCACAGCCACTGTTTTCCCCATTTTCTCCATGTGGAAGAAATTAGTCTCTTCGTGTCTGGTCCGAGGAATAACCAACCCGTGTATAAGAATTTGCAGTGTTTTTCAATTTAGGAGATGAACAGATACAGAGATAATCGTTATATTTCTCCAGTATTAATTTTTGTGCGTGAGTTCAATGAATACTTCCGATTACTGTCGATATTATGGTTCCAGCGAACTCAGAGCACACAATGTTCATATACAATGTTTAATATCATGCACCCGATGGGGTTTGTTACTGAAACAACTCACATTGTTGCTACTAACGTTTGGATTTTCCTTCTTAACTTGATAGAACTCTCCAAAAGTAAACCACCGACACGGTCCGTTTTATTATTACGAAGAGCTTACGAGGGTATTGTGGGGGGGTTGAAAAACTTTGTCAATTTCATTCCCTCTCTCTGGCCGCCCACTGAAGGGGTGAGGGGTGGGCATTTGAATGCAAAAGATGCCACAGTGGAATCATCACGAGACTCGAACGAAAAGTTTTGAACTTGAAACGAGCGAAGCAATCGAAAAGACGTCGAGAATCAACGAGACTCTACCGACTTTCTCTTGACTTCGAGTTTTGAGAAGAGGAACAAGAAAGTGGTTATGTTACGGTATTAGCTACATCAGTGCAGCGCACGATAGTAAATGTTTCTAGAGTACCCTTTTTCTTTCTTATTCGGTAAAAATACTTTGATAATAAAATAAGGGAGTCATTTCGAGGAATTGTGCGTCTATCAAATTGGCTGGAACCTTCCAGAACCAGGAAAGGTTCCAGAACGTTCTCGCCCAGGCAGCAGGTATAAAACGGGCCCAGAAACGCCGCAGAGTTCAGTTCAATTCGGAGTCCGGATATAGACGCTTCGGGTTATAAATTGTGCCGTGCCGCGTTATAAATAGTGCGACAACCGCGTTACAAACCGTGTATTGTGATTCTGTCATTGTGTAAGTGCGAACAGTGATGTACTCAAGTGAACGATTATTAATAAATTATTTACTAAGAACATAAATCGTTACAATATCTTCTCTCTAAGGATAAAATACCTACCAAAATGGTATTGTATCCCAAAAAGTGCTAAAACTGGTGAAATTTTCTTGAATCACCGTTCTGGCTTATTACTCTTTCAACCCCTGTTTTCCTTCTTCTGACTTCATGTAACAATATGCTTAAATTAAAAGACAGGGTTCAAATGATGATTTGGGTTTGGGTCAGTTGATCAGACAGTCTTCATTTCGTTCAATCGGGGTAGAGGTGACCAGGGTGAAGGTGGAGGCGGGATTGTGGGGATCACAGTGACGTCATCAGTAAAGTAAATCAGTGCCTACTTGATCTGTCACAGTTTACTCAACCAAAATCAGACATTTTCTGTATCAAGATGGCTACATCCAAGAACCCGGCCGAACCTAGCGATGGGCACATTGAATGGTAATCAGAATTGAATACCTCATATTCGAATAATTTTAATAATTGAATGACCATTCCATTGCCGCTCTGCCACCTTGATCTGGCTTATTAGCCGACTTTTTCTGGTTTGAGGTTATTACAGAATGCATTGTCACATTTTTATGTGATTACCTTAAAACACCGTTGCAAAAATTTTCAAGTACCACAATGTAATCTACTAATACTTGAAGGGTTCTAGACTATTCTAGTATCAAGAATCCCATCTAATGGATACTACCGACCGGAAAAATTGGACAAACGCCATTAAAGTCACCCCCCTTTCGGTTGTATTAGGTAATATTTGAGGTTGCAGGTTGCTTCCTATAATGAATATATTATGTTTTGTTAATTCTCTGGAATAAAATATTCATTCATTCATTCCAGGGTCAACAGAGGGCTCACCAAGCGCATAATTGCTTGAGAATGAATGCGGCTGGACCCCAGCTCAGGTCTTGTCCACCATTTCACACATAATTATTGGAAAAGAAGGCTGAATATTATAACAGGATGGTCTGACGACACCATGATGATCCCCTGATGCAGGCTTTAGTTTAGGAATAACACATTATTGCTGAATGACTAGGTATACGATTCGAGTAACATATAACATCGTTTTCTCATCTATTTGAGATCCTTTCATGGAAGTTAACACAAAAGAAATGACAACATCAATGACCCGTGGGACGAGAGTTTCCCTTTTGTAGCAACGATATCTGATTTGTAGGGATCCGAAAGGTACCCCTTTACTCGAGGACAACTTAACGACAATATACGAGGACTCAGAGTGGTAACCATCCCAGTCAGCCCTCGTTGATTACCCTTCAAATCCAGCAGGCGAGCCTTGTGACAAGGCCGAAAAGCCTCACATTTCTGTCAGTGACGGTTCTCTATTGAGCTCGACTCTGATGAGAAACTTATCCAATGAAGAGACCTTGAAATACCAGTCATCTGCGTGGCTCTCCTTCGATTGACGGGGAAAATGAAAACGGAAATGGAAAAATTTCAGTAAGAGGTAAGAAGTCGTTGACTGCCTCAACTGCCTCCTGGACAGAACTCAGAATAAGCATTTCGTTTCAAGATGTAATTCAATCTTTCTGACAATATACCGCGTCATTTTCAATGTCCTCCGTTGTAATTACTAATAATTGAAACGTTCATATCGGTAGCGAAATTCCCTCTGATAACATATGCCCGCCATTTCCTATGAAAAACGCTGCAAACTCTTTCACAGGGGTTGGTTATTCCTCGGACCAGCAGCATGGAGACTTATTTGAATCGATTCAGCGTCCAAAGTTTAGTGGAAAATTATACCCACACGCCTAGGTACCAGAAATCTCGAAAACACGTATTCGAAATGGGTAGATAGATAACCATTTTGACCCATAACTGCTTCCAGTGGGCGCCAATCGTTGTGGGACCCATGTTATTGGACTCAGCGTCCAAAATTTAGTGGAAAATGATACCCCACACGCCTAAAACACTAAAAAATCTCAAAATCCATTTGTTAAAAACACATTTTGACCCCTACTCCGCCCAAATTGGGTCCAATCGGGCCAAAGTCGACAAGTGAAAAGTTTCGAAGACCAACTAGAGCCGGGAACTGGACCCCCGATCAAATTTGAGATTTTTAGAACTCTTTCAACCACTGAAATCGGCGTGGACGGATTAGCTCATTTCTATCGAGACACCTTGAAATGCCCATAAAATTGTTTTTGGGGCAAACCAGAGAGATTGACAAATTGCTTGAAAACAGGTCAGTTATTCAAAGAATAAACATCTGAAACTGGTTAAGGAATGAAATTTTGGGTAGAATCTGAGTCTGCAATAAAAAATATGAATGTTAGTGTCCATTGCTGATATACCTAAACCAATTTCTTAACAGTAAATTTCAAACACCAAAGTAGAACTTGAGTAAAACCTACCTAGTCATACCTTTGTACCAATCCTCATATTATTATGGTTACCTTGATTGACCAAAAAGTTGAACTTTTGTTACCTTCTATTGCCAACAACTCGTAAATAGGTTGATTAACCAACCAAAGCGGAGCCGAGAATTCTCACCCCCATAAATAATTACTACAACTTTAAACCGACATCTGGTGAATATTGCGATTTTATAGAATATTTATAAATTATCTCTCAGAAGATGAAGACAATTTGATTACCTAGACATATAACAGGCAAATTGCAACCAAAATGGCCCTCGAATCCCAAACACTCGCCTCGAATGAGAGGTCAACGTTCCTTTCTTGTGAAACGCATATGTGCAGCGCCTGTCAATTGAAATTGAAGGAATGTCAATTGAAGTTTGATTTCCATCACATCCGAGCAAGTTGGTCGAATGGAACGAATCGCCACCTATTCAACGATGGCCCTATACTCTAGCTGTTGATTTTCAAAGCCGATGTTTTGGTTTTTTTTTTTTTTTTTCGTTGGGTGAATTATGAAAACGCACTTTTCAGATGAGATTGCCACGTCCGACGCGATATGAACTCGAGCGATTCTTTTTTTTTCTTTTTCTTGTTTCCCCCTTTACGAAAAATGAGAAACATAATATTCGAGCAAACCCCTCCCATCACAGCGATATAAAAACTTCACCAAAAACGGAAAGGCTGTTGTGGAGGCTCCGTCTGATGAATGACGGCTACGTAACTTTGGCGTTCTCTTGTTTTTATATCTCTCGGTCATCTTGACATACCTCATTTTTCTTTAAAAGGTTATCAGAATACAGAGTCTTTACTTTTGTTCTTCCAATCTTTCTTTTCTCAACTTTGTATACGAGGGAACGCAATGCGCAACTTCATAATTTTAAACCAAAAGTTTAATTTACCATCAACCTCCCAAACTCTCAGAAATTTTTGAGGCGTCAACGACTTAGAAGGAAAATCAACACCATACCTTGGTATGATTTTCAACGCAGGGCTCAGAGGGAAAAGACCAAAATTCAAATTCCGGTTTGCCATCACGCGAATTGAACGACTCTTGTTATCAAGAAGACTTTAAAAGAACATTTCGCGATCTTAAGAAAGTCTCAGATGGATAACGAGGGAATAATCAAAGTAATCCTTTACCATTGCGACATGGTGAACACGGCAATCAACGTCAAAAATCGCCAAAAAACAGTCTTCTTCTTCAAGTGCCGTCTCCGTCATAGAAGGTTGGCGATCATTTCTGCATATTTCTCGCGGTCCTGCGCCAGGTGAAACAAATCTGCTGCTCGGTGAATCCCCGTCCAGCTTCGTATGTTAGATAACCATGATGCGCGCTTCCTTCCGACTCCTCTTCGTCCGCTGATCTTCCCCATCATTATGGTCTGCAACAAGCTGTACCTGGGCCCACGCATAACATGCCCCAAATATGACACCTTGCGCTTCTTTATTGACACCAGCAGTTCACGCTGCAGGGAGTTCTGTTGAAGGATGTAATCATTGCGGAGTCGGGCTTCATCTTGCCCGCTTCATATAAGCTGCGGACGTTCCAGGTTCCTACTGTAATTTCTCTGTCTGAAATCGCAAGTCCGGAGATTCTTCGCACCCCTGCTCCATCCAAGGAGCGCCGGTACTCGGGGCCGTTTGATTCACTCGTCATTCATAGAGAATTGCAGAAAGGACTATCCTCAGGAGGAATAATGTGGTGGTTTCCTAACTTGCCTTCCACATCGCAGTGCCAAAGCCGTACCGATGATCCATCTCCGCCCGTGGGTCCCCGGATTTGAGCCGTTCCTGCTTCCATAGCCTCCGCCTCAAATAGGTACTGGGATGGCTGCTGCCCCACCCCAGGCTAGTTTTGGTCTGCCCCGGGTATTTGATTTCCCCGGTACCACCCATATCTGGGAAGCATTCCCCTATCCGCCACCTGGGGAGGCACCCGATGGGGGACTAGCAACCCAGCACGGGGTCGCAAAAAACAGTACCAAACATTAATCGGATTGGAAATTCTTCAACATTCATAACTTGCAAAACGCAAATGTTATGTTATTCTTCTAAAATCACCGGCTTTTCATGCAATGGGATTTTATAAATTAAAGAATAATTTTTTGAAATCTAAAATAAATTTTATTTCTAGAAGAGAAATAAAATAATGAAAAGTAAACTTGAAAAAAACCCTACAAGCCTATGAAATTTAATAAGTGAATGCAAACATTGAAATAAAAAAAGATAATTTTTCACGCGAAATGAACGAATTTTGGTCACTACTACGCATAACATGAGTCGAATCAAGATGACTAAAAAAACTTCACGTGAATCAGCGTTGAAAAACAATGAAAATTCATGTGCCACACCTTAGAGTTCACCATCATCCCACTATTTTGACAATTTTGAGGTTAAGCAACCGCGCGGTAAAAAAAGGGGGTCAAAAGGTCGAAATTTCATGAAATTCGACGTAGAAACCAAATGTGTATTTAGAAAACGCTGCAAATTCTTTCACAGTGGGTTTGTTATTCCTCGGAACATGCGCATTGAATTCATTTTTTCAACAAAATGGCGGAAATAGTGAGTGTGGTGGGCCCCGGGCTCATTCCAATCGATTCAGGGTCCAAAATTTAGTGGAAAATGATACCCCACACGCCTAGGTACCGGAAATCTCGAAAAAAAAAACATTCGAAATGCCATACATACTATTTCAACTTCTTAATAATTCCAGAATTACGGTTTTTGCTCAGGGGAAAACGGGACACCCTGTACAGGGTAACAAAATTCTTCATGGACAAATGAAATAAGAATAATATGAGAAAAATTGATCCAGTGACCAGTAATATCTGTCAATCTCTCATCTTCAAGTAATAATATCACCAAATTGTAATCACAGTATTTTGGTCATTGACGAATTGATGAATGAATGCGGATGATATTTCGGGGTATACAGGTACCATGGGGGCATTCTCTTTGTCTTGGGAAATGTCCAAATCAGAAGAGTCATTTTCCACAGATAATGATGAATGTTCGACAACTTCTCACTTTTCAGATATTTCAAGCACTTGTCATAGTCATACTATTACACAAAAAACTCATACTGAAAATATATAACCGGGACTGAAACAGTGCAAAATTGAGAATGGAGAATCAAAACTTGGACAGGAAATCGTTGTTATTAGATAGAAGTGGCAGATCTACAGGTGTAGAGGCACAGTAGCTACCAAGTGCAGCCAGTGTTACCCGCATTACCGAGGCAAATTAAAATATATATTTTTTCTTTTTCCTGTTCAAGTTGTCTTATTGCAAACTAAACGAACGAAAAATATTTTCTGGAATGAAAACTATTCATCATTTTTGAAAAACTGATTCAAAAGGTAGCAGCGGTCAGAGGTTTGGTAGGTTCTAAAACCGCCCCCACAATGTTTTCTGCTTCTTCTCACCAGGTGGCAGATCAGTGTCATCTTTCTTAGGAAGTTCCTGAGTACATTAGGAAGGAATCCAATCCGATTAACGCAACTTGAGACCAAACTCCTTTGAATAAAGCCAACACATACGTAGCCACTGGGACTGAAGAGGTGTGCACAATATGAAATTCGTGGTGAGGGGAGGGAATTAATTGAACTTTTCCTAGGTTTTGTGTTCACTGAGGATACCATAAGGCGCTATGAGTGATTTCACGCATGATCACCCACCTTGAATCTTCTCTCAGTTCGGACGCGGCTTAGGTTCAAATTTATACGCTTTCCTCTTGACCCTTTTTGTTAAGAAAACCCCAAAGGGGATCTGATAACAAGTTGTGGTGAAAAAAAGAACCTAAGGCGAAAAGAAAACTCCCTTGTTCCTGGTTTTCCCTCCAAAGAGAGGTTTTCTTTTAGTTTTCTGAAAACCCAATGAATGCACCAAAGGAGAGGAGCCCCTTTGAGCGGGGAAACTTCAGGAGCAAGGGTACATTGTTTTTCGAAAACAAGGAGGAAACCCTTCACGATTGACCTGTAGTAATGATGTAATGCTAACAACTCGAAGGAAACTTATCTCGTGGATGAAAGTAGTACACAACCGGCCGATCGATCGCATCAGGGCTCAGCAATTTTCTATACTAACTGGCCAGGTCCACCAAAATAACATTTTATCCATCTATTCAGGCTCAAAATCGGTTCCTGCCAGACATTTCAACAACATTTAGGCTGATTGAAATTGATTTCTCGACGAAAAACGCCGAAAATTCATATTCAAGGGTTGGTTATTCCTCGAACCAGGAGCATGGAAAAAATAGGGAAAACGGTGGGTGTAATGTCACCCGAACTCATTACAATCGATTTAGCGTCCAACATTTAGTGGAAAATGATACCCCACACGCCTAGGTACCAGAAATCTCGAAAACCCACATTCGAAATGGGCAGATAGATACTCATTTTGACCCATAACTTCTTCTGGTGGGCGCCAATCGTTCCCGTACCCGACTTATTGGATTCAGCGTCCAAAATTTAGTGGAAAATGATACCCCACACGCCTGGATCGCCAAAAATCTCGAAAATCCTTTTTTTGAAGTACACATTTTGACCCCTACCCCGCCCAAATTTGGTCCGATAGGGCTGAAAAGTATCAAAGGGTAAAGCTAAAAACATTCAAAATTTTCTAAAAATCTGAAACAATTTTGGTCTGGGACCCGTTTTTGGCTCTAGTTTGTTCTTTTCAGCTCGATCGGACAATATTGGGGAATATGGTGGTCAAAATGTGTTTTTCGAATAATGAATCTTCAAGATTTTCGGCGATCTAGGCGCGAGGGGTATCATTTTCCACTAAATGTTGGACGCTGAATCGATTGAAATGATTCCGGGACGCTCAACACTCACTTTTCTCCCCCATTTGCCCCACGCTTCTAGTCTGATGAAGAACCAACCCCAGTGAAAGAATTTATGCTGCGTTTTGGTTGGTTATTCCTTGAATAATCAACCTATGTTTTCATGCAAATGGTCAACCTCTCCGATTCGGCTCAAAATTTTTTTCTGGACGTTTCATGATGTCCTGATCAAAAAAGGTCAATGTCCGTCCGCCGTCCACGCCGTTTTTGGTAGTAGAAAATTTTCTAAAAATCTGAAATTTGGGTCAGGGGTCTGTTCCCGGCCTGGGACGGTCCTCCAAGCTTTTCAGTCCGATCGGACCAAATTTGGGCGGGGTAGGGGTCAAAATGTGTTTTTTGAAAAATGGATTTTCGAGATTTTGGGCGATCTAGGCGAGTGGGGTATCATTTTCCACTAAATTTTGGACGCTGAATCCAATGAAATGGGTCCCAGAACGATCGGCACCCACTGGAAGAAGTTATGGGTCAAATTGGGTATATATTACCCATTTTGAATATGCGTTTTCGAGATTTCCGGTACCTGGGCGTGTGGGGTATCATTTTCTACTAAATTCTGGATCCTGAATCGATTGGAATAGGTCTGGGACCCGCCGCACCCACTGTTTCCCCATTTCCCCCATGTTGAAGAAATGAGTCTCCATGCGCCTGGTCCGAGGAATAACCAACCCCTGTGTAAGAATTTGCAGCGTTTTTTGTTCTAGACATCATGAAACGCCCAGAAAAAAAAAACGTTTTAGGGCCGATTGGAGATGGATGAAAACATGATTTTGAGCATGAAAACATTTAAGGGATAACCAACCAAAATGGGGCTAAAGACGTAATGGGGCTAAAGTTTTCTACTTCTTGAAGGTGGTTCTAAGAGCTGCTACGGGCCACGCTGTGAGGCTCAGTCCATCTTGGTTACTGTTGCTTTTGGACCATTTTCTCTCGGCTCTTTCCAACCATAAGAACTGCCTTCGTCGGCAAGATGGATAAGGGAAGAAAGAAAGGACATCAAGATGTTCTCAACCGTGATCCCCCCTCGCCACAACTTGAGTACAGTAAGATGGTGGCCACGAGGGGGTGGGGGGAGGGGGGCAAAAACGTTTTCTGTGTGACGGGGGAAAGGGAACCCTTGGGGGAAAGGACGGAGTGGATATCTATCAACCCGTTAGCGAGGGGAATCGAGGACCTTGTTGGAGAAACCGACACTTTTCAAAGCCCTCACTCCTATACGAGCTCCAAAAGCCGCGGGGTAAAGTGAAACAAGGGTGATTCGTCGCCAGGGGTTTTTGGGGGGCGATGGGGTGAGCTTAGAGACTCAAAAAACAGGTCAATTAGCTCTACCCGTGATCCCTACTCTCTTGGCCTCGTCTGGTTTGATGAAGAAAGCACTCCAAGCTGTAGCAACAACGCGTATCGCTCCAAAGTGCCCATTTTCTTCGTCAATGAAGGTTTTTTTTCTCGGCAGTTCCCATTAATTTCACATACAATTTTCAATTTCAACTAAAGCAGTAAAATTAGGAATCATAAAGAAATAATATTTGGCATGTTGAAAATATACTGTTGCGAGCTCGCACCTGCGCCGGTCAAATGGGCTGCTGGCGTCGCAAGGTCAACGACCTGTGGAGGATTAAGGGTCTCGAACATTCGGGAACCTCCCCGTTCGTTCCAGAACGTTCTCGGCCAGGCAGCAGGTATAAAACGGGCCCAGAAACGCCGCGGAGGGCAGTTCAATTCGGAGTCCGGAGATAGACGCTTCGGGTTATAAATTGTGCCATGCCGCGTTATAAATAGTGCGACAACCGCATTACAACCGTGTATTGTGACTTTGTCATTGTGTAAGTGCGCGAATGTGAACAGTGTATGTAATCTAGTGAACAATTGTAATAAATTATTTACTAAGAACATAAATCGTTACAATACCATAGATTGCGGCCATACCATATGGTCAAAACTGATGTTTAAGGAGCTTATTCGACGTGGAATTGTATGATATTTCTTTCAGATACTAGTGTTCTTTTAGCTAAAATGTACTGTTTAGATGTTACAAGCAAAAAACTGAGAAAAGTCCAACAATTTCGCGGTTGTTCGAACCCCCTGTCGAAATCCGGACCCGAGGGGCCATTTCCGGCATTCCGGAGATTATTTCCCAACGGAGCTCAAATAGATCTAGTTTTACAAATAACATGTGCTACTTCAAACAGAACACAAATATGGCTGAATTCCCAGCCACGCGAGCAGCATCATTGCAAATGTGTGCGGACCATCACAAAATGTGCTTTTACTATGTTCAAGAGCTGTCGGAGAAGATATCAGAATACAAGGAACACATGCTCAGTCCATCTTCCTAGATAAATGTATGTTTCCTCCATCTTCAGAGCTACAAGCTGGAATAACGTGGAGTCTAGTCGTTCGATACGATTTCATCACTTCCTGATTGACAGGCTGACATCGGAAAAGACGTTGTCAATCTTTATTTGTCAGAAATATTTACTTCCGAAGATTTGAACTCGAAGCTACCGATACTTTCTGACGTCTTGAAATAAGAGTTGATGGAAAGGCTTTTCCCCACTCAAGAGAAAACCTCTTTGCCGAACTGAGTCTGAGAGAGGGGGGAAGCTGGTGGGTGTATAATTCTCTTCTCTTTTGAAAACAAGAAAATTCAATCGTTAATGGCTCCAGCTAACTCCCAGGTTCATTAGGTTCATGAGCAATGGATCCTACCTACAGAATGAATCTGGGGTGAATAGGGATGAGGAATACCAGCAATGGGGAGGGGGCTCCTAAATTCATCAGTATTTGGGAATCCATCTTCAAGGCAACGACATGTATAATTTAAAAGAAGAAAAAAAAAAAAAAAAACGAACCAGGTGCAACTAATGTCCCGGACTCATTCCAGTCGATTCAAAGTCCACCATTCAACCATTTAGAGAAAAATGATACACCACACGCCTAGGTACCAGAGATCTCGAAAACCAACATTAGAAATTGGTAGGTAGATACCCATTTGACCCATAACCTCTTCCAGTGGGTGCCAATCGTCCCGGGATCCATTTTATTGGATTCAGCGTACAAAATTTAGTGGAAAATAATACCACACACGCCTACATAGCCAAAAATATCGAAAATTCTTTTTTCGCTATACACATTTTGAGAAATTTGACTGATTAATTTCCATCACACTGCCTACTCGAACCCGAAAACCATTTGAAGAGACAAGACATTTGTAATATTAGATTACAAAAAGCGCGAAAAAAAAGAATATTGAATTGCGCTCTATTTTCCTGGTCTTTGAGGAGCCCCTTTTCCACCCTAATCAACTCTGTTTAAAACGATAGACATTCAGAGAGAGAGAGGATTGGCGGGAAAGAGAAGAACTGCGGGGATTTGAAGGATTAAAATGAAATTTCCACTCTTCATCCGACTACGGCTCGTTTATAGCGAATTGTAAAAAAAAGGTCAATTTCTCTCAGCCTGTATTCCGGTTGATAACTTAATCTCCATTCAACGAAGGGAGAAAAGGTGAATATAAACCGAGAAGAGTTGAAATTGAGTTGGTTGGGAAAATAATATTTTTGAAGTGGTTGAAAGATGACTACGAACTGTAAATGAGTCAAAATGACGCAGAGATGATTGTCCTTTGAGCGAGATCCTTGCTGATGTCAGGGCTAGAAGAATACATTATTTTTTCTCCTGGGCCACTTTGTACTGGATAATTTGGAGTTGTTCGCTTTTTTAGGACTCCATACCAATAATCCACGACCATATTACGTGTTTTCATGAAACGAAGGTAGCCTCTTTTCGTGCACAGAGTGGATTCAGATCGCTGCTGAAGGTGGTATGAACCCCAAGAATAGGGGTAAGTTCACCCTAAAGCGGGCACCGGCAAAGAGGTCCCTGATCGGTCAAAAACCGTGAAATGGGTGGCAGTATCATTTTCCACTAAATTTTAGACACTGGATCCAATGAGACGGGTCCCGGAACGATTGGCGCCCCCTGGATGAGGCTATGGGTCAAAAGGGGTGTCTGCTTACATATTTTGAAAGTGGGTTTTCAAGATTTCTGGCACCTAGGCGTGTGGGGTATCATTTTCCAATAAATTGGGGACTCTGAATCTAATTAAATGAATCCCGGAACTATTGGTCACCACCGAAAGAGGTTTTTGGTCACAATGGGTATCTATCTGCCCATTTCGAAGGTGTGTTAACGAGATTTCTGGTACCCAAGCGTGTCGGCACCATTTTCCACTAAATTTTGAATGCTGAATCGATCGTATTGGGTCCGAAGCACGCCACACCCGCTGTTTTCCCTATTTTCGACGACTTAAACGTGTGGGGTATCGTTTTCTACTAAATTTTGGACGCTGAATCGATTGGAATGAGTCCCCATGCTCCTGGTTCGAGGAATAACCAACTACTGTGAAAGAATTCATGCTGCGCTTTTCATTACTTCATATGCCGTAGAATCTCTAATATATATCTTATAGTTGTACGCCAAATTTTAACAATTTCGGCCAAAATAGAGACCCAAATGTAGCGTGTGGGTTTGTCTGCAAAAGTTCTTGTCCTTTTTAGAGCATCGAAATTTCTTGGAGAAATGTTATTCTTCTCTTTTTTGAAGAATAACAATACTGTTCTAATAAATAACGACGAATAAACCAATAGAACGTACAGATAACTTCTGTCTACATATTTAGTCTAAAAACGCTGCAAATTCTTCCACAGGGGTTGATTATTCCTTGGACCAGATGCATGGAGACTCATTTCAATTGATTCAGCGTCCAAAATTTAGTGGAAAACGATACCTCACACGCTTAAGTCGTCGAAAATATCGAAAATGGAAAACAGTGGGTGTAGCGTGTTCCGGACCCATTCCAATCGATTTAGGGTCCAAAATTAAGTGTAAAAACACTTAAAGTCAGAAAAACAAATCAGAAATGGTTTGAAACCCATTCTCCACTTTCATCCGTAGGACCCAAAACGCTGCCCCCCCCCCCCCCTCACAATTTTTAGAGAGGAGAAGGGAGCTGCTCTCTATATTTTTTGATGCAGGAACCTCAGACACGCTGATCTAAGTCTAAATTTAAATTCACTTCTTCACGTTCCTTTTTAAATATCATTCTTTCATTACGTCATAAATTTCATACGCATTTTCACCTACCTCTCTCCTTAAGTAGAACACAACCAACTTACAATATTCAACCTCAATTCATTACAAATCAACGAGGGAGCAAAGGTTGATTCAGGTACTTTGGACAACTAAAACAAAAGCCTGTCTTTGAGCATCTACAGAGAATCATGCCGAAAAAGCAATTACTCCACTGACGTAAGACGGAATTCAGGTCTTAGTACGACAGCGCTCAGAAGCCTCAACGAGAAATGCAAATAAAACGGGACTTTCCTCAAGACTACCAACATGATACACTTTAAGGGATTTTCCGTTGATTGGAAACAACTCCAAGGAAACGCTAAATAATATTAAGAATCGGCAATATGCTGTAGACGTTTAGGAGGGAATGCAGAGTGGATAGTGGACGGTCAAGGAATATTATGGTTATAAGTAACGACATTATTTTTTCTGTTTTATGCGCAATGTTGATTGGCGTTGGGATGGCGAATGGGAAGAAGAAAGATGAAAAGACGAGATTTGGAGTGGTGAAATTGCAGCACGAAAATTTCAGATGTCTTGGAGCGTTGCTGTCACCGCAGGTGATTTTTACGTGCTGCACGTGCGTCAGTGACGTCATTTTCGATCAGTTCGAGGGTGGTGACACGGGGTACCAGATGAGAGCCCTCGCACCGGATGGGTTCACCATTCACGCAGGTAACCAAGAAGTGACTGCCTCAGAAGTGTGCATCCACCCGCAGTGCGATATCGACGGAACGTACGACTACGGAATCGTCAAAACCGACAAATGCCTGGTGGAAAACGACTGCCTTTACCGGCATTACGTCGAAAAGATTTGGTTCAACAATGAACGGCTCATGTCACGGTACAGACACGACCCACAGAACCCGAAGCAACAATCCAAATCGCTCCAGAAAACGGGAACGTGTGTTTTGGTTACGGCTCTCGAAATGGACCGCCTTGATGCAAAACTCTTCAACGTTCCAACTAAGTTCGTCGACTGGTCAAGCTGTTGGAACGGGTCCGAAACAAAACCAGTCACAGGTAAGCTATCTGCAGAATACCCGCTTTACTAACTCCCAATAAAGAGAGACCAGTCATTCAAGACTAAAACATAATTTAGAGGGACGATTTGGTACACTGCTCTTATTTACTGCATAAAAAAAGTTCAACAAATGATCTTAAAAAAACGTATTTTTTGAAACAAAATTAGAAACATTAGTTAAAGATTGATTGATTGAAATCGTTTATTTAACCATCAGGGAAGATTAGGGCCATGAGGCCCTCTCTTCCATCTTCCCTGAAAAAAGTCAACATTTACATCCTCCTTCAGTCATCTTATTAAATGTAACAGTATGATATGTAACAACTTCTTATTTATGAAATCAAATTGTTGCGAGCTCACACTGGCGCCGGTCAAATGGGCTACTGGCGTCGCAAGGTCGGCGACCTGTGGAGGTTTAAGGGTCTCGAAAATTCGGGAACCTCCCCGTTCGTCCCCGAACGTTCTCGACCGGGCACCAGGTATAAAAACGGGCCCACGAGCGCCGCCGAGTTCAGTTCAATTCGGAGTCCCGATATAGACGCTTCTCGGGTTATAAATCGTGCCGCGCCGCGTTATAAATAGTGCGACAACCGTGTTACAACCGTGTATTGTGATTCTGTCATTGTGTAAATGCGCGAATGTGAACAGTGTATGTACTCAAGGAACGATTGTTAATAAATTAGTTACGAAGAACATAAATCGTTACAATTGGTGTCAGATGTGGGGTTACAAATTAGTGTTATAGTGTTGGACAATAGTTAGTGTTAAAAGTGTTACAGTGTTTTACAGTAGTTATAAAGTGTTATAGTGACTTTAGTGTGTTACTGCGCGTTTGAACTCTTAAAAACGAACAAAATGAAGTTGACCGATTTGAAAGTTAAACAGCTGAAGGAAGAGCTGGAAGAGCGCGGCTTACCTACCGGTGGAACAAAAGCAGATCTACGCCTACGACTTAAGGAGAACTTGGTTGAGGAAGGTCACGACCCAGACAACTTTGACTTTGTGGATGATCTCACCAGAATTGAAGAGCATTCTAGACAACTGTTTGAAGAAAACTCACGGAAAATGGAAGAGAATTCTAAACGAATCGAAGAGAATTCTAGACAACTGTTCGAAGAAAACTCAAGAAAAATGGAAGAGAATTCTAAAAGAATGGAAGAGAATGCTAGAAGAATGGAAGAAAATTCTAGACAACTGTTTGAAGAAAACTCACGGAAAATGGAAGAGAATTCTAAAAGAATGGAAGAGAATTCTAGACAGATGTTTGAAGAAATTGTGGTGAGTCATATGGATAAAATAGTAAGTGATGTTGCCAACATAAAAACAGATGTAGACAGACTGGAGGACAATTTGAATTCATTGTCCAACACAGTTGACGATAAGATCTCTGCAGTTGATGATAAGATCTCTCAAGTTAGAGACGAAATTGAAAGCAAAATTCGAGATGGAGTCAAGAATGAGATTCTAGCACTAGAGAGAAGCAATCTAGTAAATTTGAGGCACATGGATATACCAGCAGAAGCCAGCTTCAACAGGGCAAGCAGAAGACCAGGAGCTAAAGGATCTTCTGGATTGGAAGAGAACCAACAGGAGACCCAGTTGGCCAGAAATTAGACATCGTAGTCCAACTATAAAAACCTATTGGGCGCAGTGGAACTCCATCATTCTGGAAGGAGGAATCCTGAAACGTCGCCTGGAGAACAATGATGGTACTGAGACCAGGACGCAGATCATTGTTCCACAAAAGTTGGTTCCCTTGGTTTTGGAGCATCTCCATGATCGAACATCAGGAGGACATTTTGGCATCACAAAAACGCTACAGAAGGTTAGAGAGCGTTTTTACTGGGTAGATAGCAAACAATCTGTCAAAGATTGGTGTAAGAAGTGTTTGCTACGCAACGCCGGGCAGGGACCAACTGTGAAACCGAGGGCAAAGATGCTGCAGTACAATGTGGGAAGCCCAATGGACCAAATAGCCAGTGACCGGATGAAGACTCGATACGACATAAAGGCAACTGAGGTGGGTTTCCAAGCAGGCGATCTTGTCTGGTTCTACAACCCGCGTTGGAAGCGAGGACTATCACCGAAACTCCAGAAGGATTGGGAAGGGCCCTACGAAGTCATGAAAAGAATCAACGATGTCATCTACAGGATTCAAAGAACTCCAAGAGGGAAACCGCGAGTGGTACATCATAATCGGCTGGCAGCATTCGTGGACAGTTCGACGCAGGAAGACCTATCGAGGACAGTGACTACACCATCATGTATAGAAGACCCGGCAACCCTGGAGTTCAACATGTTCATGAAGAACTATGGAGGGACTAACAAAGCGAGATTTGGAGTCACCAACGAAGCGCGTGAGAACCTTTTTGACGTTGGAAAAGATTATGTGCTAGCACACTGTGTAGCTGCCGACCTCAAAATGTCGAGAGGAATTGCCGAAATATTCAAGAAGAAATATGGTAATGTCGACCAGTTGCAGCGGCAAGGTCCACGCATTGGGAAAGCATTGTCACTGAGGATAGCCAACCAGCTGATAGTGTATCTAGTGACAAAACAGTCTTCCCACCAGAAGCCAACCTACAGGACTCTTTGGGATGCGCTACTTGCCCTGAAGAAGCTGCTCATTAAGCAGGGAATGAAGAAATTGGCAATACCCAAGATTGGTTGTGGCTTGGACCAATTGGATTGGAGGATAGTCCGTAACATGTTGGAGTTCATTTTCCAAGGGACCCAGATTGAGGTGCGGGTGTGTACCTGGAATCCTCATGGAAGAACTGATGTGAAGACTGTGGACTGCTATTTCTACCGCCAAGGCAGCTGCAAGAATGGTGATAAATGCCGCTATCGACATGAGCCCTGTGATGAACAGATGCCCAAGATTGTTCTGGGACAGAACAATTCTAAGGAGGGGGCAGTGTTGGGAGCTCACACTGGCGCCGGTCAAATGGGCTACTGGCGTCGCAAGGTCGGCGACCTGTGGAGGTTTAAGGGTCTCGAAAATTCGGGAACCTCCCCGTTCGTCCCCCAACGTTCTCGACCGGGCACCAGGTATAAAAACGGGCCCACGAGCGCCGCCGAGTTCAGTTCAATTCGGAGTCCCGATATAGACGCTTCTCGGGTTATAAATCGTGCCGCGCCGCGCCGCGTTATAAATAGTGCGACAACCGTGTTACAACCGTGTATTGTGATTCTGTCATTGTGTAAATGCGCGAATGTGAACAGTGTATGTACTCAAGGAACGATTGTTAATAAATTAGTTACGAAGAACATAAATCGTTACAAAATCAATACCACTTCTTGAAATAAATAATTCAACATAAATGGTTCACTTCTCATCTGATCACTTTCTAATCAAGTTTTATATGCCTCTCAACAGAAATCGGTCAAAAACATTCATCACTTGGCGCTAGGTATAACTACAGTATCGCCCAAATTAATGGAATCAGTGCAGCAAACATAGGAATTTTAACTTTTTGCAACAAGAAACTTTATTTACAGTAATAAAAACATCATTTTAAAACGAAATGTGACCACCCTTGTTCTTTATGATCTCATTAACACGGTTCGGCATAGACTCAACGAGTTTCCCACATGCTTCCTTGATTTTGAATGAAACCACTCCCGGATCAAGCTGGAAATCATCCTCTGCTTTGTAGTGCAATCTTCGTCGTTGAGGTGGCGTTTCAAAATTGCCCACAGGTTCTCAATGGGGTTTAAATCTGGTGAATTACCAGGCCAGTCCAATACTTGGATCTTGTTGTCCTTCATGAACTTCTGAATCGTTTTTGAAGTGTGGCATGGAGCCAAGTCATGCTGGAAAATTGCTCCTGGGGTTTTTCTGATTTCAGGTACCACTCTCTATTCCAAGATTTTTTTATATTTTTCGGAATTCATCATTCCATTACAAGGGACCAACGCTGGAGGGCCAGCATGGTTGAAGGACCCCCAAAACATCTTCTTGTCAGGATGCTTAACAAATGGTCATAATTTATGATTTCAGTTAGTGATTCCATTAATTTGGGCGGTACTGTATCTAATAACATTTTTTTATAAGCTTCCCGAAAGGCTCTGTGAGGAAGCAGACGAAACTGCAACTCACATAATCTTTGAGTGCCCAGCACTCACATCCCGCAGATACACCCTCTTTGGGACACAAACCCCAATGAGAACCGTACCCTGCAATACGTTAGTCCACAACCTAACAACCCTCATCAGGGGACTAGGGCTGTTTGTGGACTAAAGAATGAGACACCTAGAGAAGCACAACAAGCTACTAGGCTTCCGCGCTTGGGGCCCCCCATAACCCCTCCTCTAGGTGCCTTTTTACCATTTACCATTTACCATTTCCTGAAAGGCCCCACTTTGAAGCCGAGGCCGCAGTGCAGGAAGGTTGGTAGGATGGTGGATGGTAGATACCTGCCTGGCGACCATCCAGCTATTTATAACGTAAGTAAAGGTACGATGGTAGCCGCAGTGGCCTCCCACTACCATCTAACCCCTTGAAACTATCCTAGGTACCTGCCTAGCGTCTATCCACCCGTATCAGTCGTGTTTGTTATTCCATCCACCATCCACCTCTACCATCCAACCTCCTTGCGACCATCTAGCATCCTGCAGTGCGGCCTCAGCCTGAAGGTTCAGGTCGAACAAATCTGCGTTTTCGTTGTGTAGCCTCACTCCCTGCACTAAAAACGACCTGCCCAACAGTTCTGTACGATGTCCAGGCACGACCAACACTCTTCCCTTGCTTCTTGTGTCCGCCGGCCCAGGAACTCCCACCGCTCACTGAGATATCGGGGGCGCCGCGTTTTCAAGATCTTGAACACCAATACTGCCATGTGGAGTCTTCTCCGGTCCCGGATCTTCAGCCATTGTAGTCGGTGATAATGAGGAGTCACGTGATCATCCAGACGCAGGCGTAGGGCAAATCTCAAAGCTGCATTCTGAGCTCTCTGCAGGCGGTCCAGTTCTCCACTGTTGACATCGCTAAGAGCTGCTGTGGCGTAATCAAATATGGGCATTATGAGGCTCTGAACCAACTGGAGACGCACATGTTGCGGAAAATCAACTGCGACTCTCCGGAGCTGATAGATGGCCCTGAAAGCAGCGCCACAAGTCGTAGACACCTGCATTAGAAAAAGATAATGCAAAGAAAGAGATAATGACAGCATTACAAGGACATAATGTACGAGTACTAATAGGATTTTACACCAAAATGAAAATTAATGCAATGTATGCAGTGTTCCACAAGTCCCCCCCCCCCCTCTTGTAGCTTTTTTTAAAATCTTGATACCTAGTTCCTTTTGGCAAGGATCTCGAATACCTATCACATTTGCGCACCCCGCGCAGCTGCGCAAGAGATAGTAACTTTCTTATTTTGAACGGGAACTCCATTTTTTTTATTGCTAAGTCAGATTCATCCGAAAATTTTATGAAAATTTGATCCCTCAACCAAATTTTTTAATTACGCACAACCGGTTCTGCGAGCACACAAAGTTGCGCAACCCCACAATAGTCAAATAGTGAAAAATAGTGAACTCTTAAGTGTGGCACATGAACTGGCATTGTTTTTCAACGCTAATTCACGTGATGCTATCCGTTTCTTGATTCGACTCAATTTTGTGGAATAATGAAGAAAATTTGTTTGTTTTGAGTTAGAAAATTATCTTTTCAGCGCGTGTGTTCGTTTTCGGTTGGTTAATCCTTGAATAATCAATTTATGTTTTCATACAAGAAGTCAATCTCTCCGATTCGGCTCAAAATTGTTTTTTAGACGTTTCACATGGTGTCTAGATTATAATTAGCAAATAAACGTCCATCCACCGTCCACGCCAACTTTGGTAGAAGAACATTTTCTAAATATCTCAAAAAATTTGTGTCATGGGTCCGTTTCCTCTAAATTACCACTGAATTTTTGACGCTGAATCAAATGAGACGGGTTTCGGAACGATTGGCACCCACCAGAATTGGTTATGGGTCAAAATGAGTACCTGTCTACCCATATCAAATGTGTTTTAAGGATTTCTGGTACCCAGGCGTGTGGGGTATCATTTTCCACTCAATTTTGAACCCTGAATCGATTGGAATGGGTCCGGGACTCGCCACACCAACTGTTTCCCCCATGTTCCCCATGTTTGACGACTTAGGCGTGTGGGGCATCGTTTTCCACTAAATTTAACACGCTGAATCCCCAATCTTCCCACCAGAAGGGATTATGGACGCAGAATCTATTTTCACATTAGTCTCCATGCGCCTGGTCCGAGGAATAACCAACCAAATATCCTGTATACTAGTTTGCAGCGTTTTATTGTTTTACTCCACACTGAGGTTCATAGAACCATACGGAGGGTGAAGGTGGGTGGATTATATCTTCCACACTACCTAAATATCGTTGATTTGGGCATTGTACCTAGATGTTGGTCTTTGGGAAAATAAATTGTCGTTTCCGCTGTGCGATGTATTATGTTAATGTTATCGCCTACAGCTCACAATGTATATTTTCAAACCTATTTTGAACGTTCAAGCCGAATGATGGCTTGCGGATCGTCAGGTAGGGCGTCCCTCTGAATTATCATGCCAGCTGCTTGTGGTTAATTACGTGAATTTTTCTGTCAATTTGCCTGATTCCAGATAGTAAATACTGCGTTATGTCTCTGGATGGTACGGCCATCACCGAAGCCAAATGCGGTTCGCCCGTTTACTGCAACGACCTGCTCGTAGGGGTGTTGGCCAGACGATACGCGATTGGAGGAAGACAGTTCGCTTCAGTCAACGGGGTCAACGGAGCAGTCGACTTCGTTAAGGAGACAGCTGATCTGGATTTGGAAACAGGACTGGATTTGAGCGGAAACGATGACAACGGATCTGACGACTTCAAGTCCAAAGGCGGCAACGTGGAAAACCGGTTCTTCGGAAAAAAGCGAATGTCTAAATGGAATCCACTTCACGGTTAGGAAAGAAGTACGACACAAAGCTCTACGTTTCCGAATAAATAGATTTTCAGTGGCGCCAAAATTCAATTAGTACCGCACATTTCGTTTGTCTCGAGGCAATTCAGCTCTCTTCCAAATCTACGGGTTCGTTAGAGCAGTAAAATTAAGGTTCAACTTACCACACGCAAGAAACTACCGGACTCACATTTTGTCGGATGGAAAGTGAAGATTGCGGTTGTAAGCCGAGAAACAACATCTAGGAGCTCTACGAGCATGGAAGGGGGTGGAGATTGCTTTTGTTAGCGGAAATGGGAAACCTCGTCTGGATTCGGGGTATCTTTTCAACAGGACAACGCTAAAATGTGTGATCGTTTGGTCTAATGAAGTGAGGACCTATCTAATCAGCGTGAAGACGCTCGCCAGTAAGATCTCACTGCTGATGTTACGAGTATATTTATAAAGTCTTACAGAAATGATGTTATATTGGAGCAAATCGACCGTATACCTGCAAAACCTCGTAAGTCCGAATTTTCCCAAAATTAAGGTTTTGAGGTTTTTTGATAAGAGTAGCCTTACTCCCAAAAGAATTTGTTTTTTGATAAGAGTGTGACCTTAAGCTTGAAAACAAAAGTGTATTTTGACGAAAAAGGAAATTGAGAAGTTGAATTTTAAGCAATTTTATATTGAGTTTTGTAAATCCATTACTCAGGTAGCACACCATTTGGTTGATGGCAGCTTCTAACACGATAAATTCACGATCATTTCCGTTGGGAGGAAAAAGGCGGGTACAAGTGGTCCCAAAATCAATTAACCTGAAACATTCGGCTGTCACAAAGTCCAAGGTTAAACTCTATTTGGATTTATCACGGTCGTTCGAACCTTCTTTTCAGCATCTCTTCTCAAATCCGTGACCGAGGTCGGGCCTTGTGAACATCTAACATACTCGCAGACCATCCAAAAAGGGCCACTCCCTCGCTTAGGAAACATAGCCAAGAAAAAAAAGTCGGGTCTCATTGATTGCCGTCCTTTCGGACGCTCCTGAAGGGTCGAGAAGCACGCAGATCGAAAAGCAAAGGAAAAAGAATCAAGTGAAAGTGAGGCGAAGAAAAGGGATTCCATTTGCGACGGATCTTAATATAAAATACAATCTGCTGAGAAAAGGGAACGGATACCACTGAGGAATACGTACCTGCTTCACACGCCTGGCTGGTCGAGAGGGATGTGTCGTGTGCTCGAAATGACGTTTCCTCCGCTTACATTTCATGACATCGCACTGTGGGCTTTACTCCCGTGTCTGATATATTCAATCGAGCGCTACATTCTTGGAATACTGTTCTCTCCTTTCATGTTACGAGCGAAAATCCCCTCTCTTCTCGGGACTATACGGAGTGATATGAAGTGGTAAAAATATCAAATTGCAAAGACATCTTATTAACGAAGCACGAAGAACATCAAATAAGATGCGAAGAGAAACTCTTCTGTGCGTCTTTTTAATGTGAAAATACACAGGAGAAAAACATATTTCCTTTGCAGAAGAAAACCAGTACATTTGCCCGTATGCCGAGAGTAGTAGAAATCTACTTATCTATCTAAATCTACTAGGGATTTGTTATTCCTCGGACCAGCAGCATGGAAACTCTATCCAATCGATTCAGCGTCCAAAAATTAGTGGAAAATGATACCCTACACGCCTAGGTAGCAGGAATCATGAAAACACACATTCGAAATGGCCAGATAGACACCCATTGACCCATAACCTCATTCAGAGGGCGCCAATGGTTTCGGGACCCATTTCATTGAATTCAACGTCCAAAATGTAGTGGAAAATGATACCCCACACGCCCAGGTCTCCGGAAATCTCGAAAATCCATTTTTCGATGTACACATTTGGCCCCTACTCCGCCCAAATTTGGTCCGATCGGGCTGAAAAGTTTTGAGGACCAACTAGGGCCGCAGACAGGCCCCTGGCCCGAATTTCAGATTTTAAGAAATTTTTCTACTACCAAAAACACTCCAAAATAGCGCGTCAGATGACTAAATGGGACTAAGATTCAGGCGCGGATTCAGGGGGGGGGGGGGGGTTCATGACACCCCTCCCCCCCCAAACCAGGTAAAATTTTGAAAATTTTTGAAATTTTGAAATGAACTAAATTTTTTCAAACCAAAAATCTAACAAAATGAAGAAATTATGAATAAATATTGGATTGGAATAAAATGGACTTTATTTTTAAAAGATTGAAAAAGTGAGAAAATTTAGTTCATTTTGTTTGTTTGGTTATTATTTTTTTTTTTTAGCTTTTGATTTTACCCTGTGACCCCCTCTGAAAAAAATGTCTAGATCCGCGCCTGCTAAGATTTGCTATTTACGAGCTTATCCGAAGCCAAATAAGTGGTCACTAGGTACCTAAAACTCAACGAAGCAGACGAGAAAGTCATCCGTGCCATGGCCTTTCAGTCTTATTCAGTTTTCATCAGTACCAATCGATCTCATCCTTGTGTGACAACATGAAAGGTGCAATCAAATACGCGCGTGAATCTCAAGTCGCCATTAAATTACGTCGCCCTTTCCAACAGTCGTTCAGGTGGTTTCAATATGCATACCTGCTCCCACGAGTGTCTCCACCGCAAGTCAATATCAAAGTTTCGAGTTGGAAACGTTGATATTTCCCTTCAAACACTCCACGAGTCTAGAAGTCTAGACTAAGCATTCGAGCAGCAAACTTTGCCTTTGTTTATAAGAGAGGTGGCTTTAAGAAACACATCAAATCCAACATGATTCAGCATGATACGGTCTGCCACATTGGATAATACAGATTAGTATATAACAGGTTGTCCCCGAAAACGATCCCCTCTCTAAAGGTTATTCTGGAGTCTTTTCAAAGAAATGAACTGGTGTGTGGTGTTTTTGGTTATTTGGTTATTCCTCAGACCAGTCGAAAGGAGGCTCATTTCTTCAACATGGAGAAAAAAATGGTGTGGCGGGTCCCGGACCCATTTCAATCGATTCAGGGTCCAACATTTAGTGAAAAATGATACCCCACACGCCTAGGTACCAAAAATCTCGAATATACATTTTTCGAAATACACATGCTGACCCCTACCCCGCCCAAATTTAGTACGATCGGGTGGAGAAGCTTTGAGGACCAACATAAGCCGGAAACGAATCCCTGACCAAAATTTCAGATTTTTAGAAAATTTTCCACTACCAAAGACGCAGACGGTGGACAACGTACGGCGGACGTTTTCTGATCTAGACGCCTTGAAACGCCTAGAAAAAGAGGTGGATTATTCAAGGAATAACCAACCAAAATCTGAAAATTGGGTCAGGGGTCTCTTTCCGGCTTCAGTTGGTCCTCAAAACTTTTCAGCCAGATCGGACCAAATTTGGGCGGGGTTGGGGTCAAAATGTGTTTTTTGAAAAATGGATTTGGGAGATTTTTGGCGATCTAGGCAATTGGCACCCTCTGTATGACGTAATGGGTCAAAATGGGTATCTATCAACCTATTTTGAATGTGTGTTTTCGAGATTTCAGGTACCTAGGCGTGTTGGGTATCATTTCCCACTAAATTATGGACCCTGAATCGATTTGAATGGGCCCGGGACCCGCCACACCCACTGTTCCCTCCATTTTCCCCATGTTGAAGAAATGAGTCTCCATGATCCTGGTCCAAGGAATAACCAACCCCTATGAATGAATTTGCAAGCGTTTAGGATTGCTGATTCGGAATCTACCCAAAAATTCATGAAAATTTGATCACTCGACCAATTGTTTTGATTGCGCGCAACCGGTTCAGCGAACACGCAAAGTTGCACAAACCAAATTGTGGGATGATAGTGAACTTCAAAGTGTGGCACATGAACGTGCATTGTTTTTTAACGCTGATTCACGTGATCGTATCCGTTTCTTGATTTGACTAAATTTTTGCGGAATAATGACTAGAACTAGTCCTCGTGAAAATTAGAAAACAGGTACCCAAAATGAGTAATAAGGGGAAGAGAAGAAGTCTTGAACAGTGAGTTTAGAGGGGAATAAAGGTATTTTGCACCTTCGGATGCTTAACCTGCAACGAATTTCGTTCATAATATTATTTGCATATAATCATTTTTTTTTCTAGATTGAGTGCCTGAGGGATTCAACATGGCCCTTGGAATTAGCTTTAATTGGATCCTGTTTTCGTTTTAGTCATGAACAGTGCGATTAACCGTTATTTGGAGACCACATAATATGCATTTTCAGTCGGGTTTACCTTTTCTTAAGCCAATCAGATCAAAACGGGCTACTCTTGACCAGTGAACAAACTGAAGGACAAGAAAAAAGCCGTATCTTACTTCTGATAAGAAGCATCAACTCTTCTCCACGGTTTAAAAGTGGACAGAAAATACACGGAAGGTTAACCGTCAGAAAAGAAGCGCCCCTGAAAGAGTTTATCGTTGAGATTTATGTTCCGCGGAATGAAGGTTTATGTTGGGCAAGGTAACCTCTAATGCTGCGAAAAAATCTTTACTGCGGGAGAAGCAGCGACTTCGATGGCACTCCATGATATAGAACCCGCGTTTCAACTCTCAACTTCCCCCAAGACTTATTGTTGGGGCACCGTGGGGCACAATGGGGAGAAAAGATGGGTTTCTTTTTCCCCCCTTCGCCTTCGATATTGCAGTCACGTTTTTCGAGTAGAGTTGGGCAAAATTTCTTTTCAGAAAACATTATCTTTCACCGTTTAATGGTCCTTTCCCCGGAGGCGCTAAATTGAGCTTCTTTCAGGCTTTTTACTTCCAACGCGGGTCGCGAGGAGGTTTTTATCGCGAGAACTCTTTCGGTTCTCGGGCGTGGGAAATATTTTTATTGAGAGGAGGAAAATAGTTATTCTCTTCGGACACAAAACAAACTTAAGGTTTCTGACACCTCGTGTATTAGTATCTTCAATATGACCAGAGAAGGCTAGCGATTAAGCGGTCGATGAGAAAATCAATGATCCAAACAAATCAATCATACAATCAGAGGTAAACACCCCTGAAGCTGAAACATGGGGAGGAAATGATGAGCTTGAAACCCAAAACCTTTGGTGGGGTTGGTTATTTCATGGACCAGGAGCATAAGGAAGATGGGGAAAACAGGGAGTGTCCTGGACTCATTCCAATCGATTCCGTGTCCAATATTTAGAGGAAAATGATACTCCACACGCTTATGTAGCAGAAATCCCAAAACTACGCATACGAATTGCGTAGACAGATACCCATTTCGACCCATAACCTCTACCGATGGGTGCCAATCGTTCTGGGACCCATTTCATTAAATAAATAAAGAAAATGATATCTCACACACCTAGATCGCCAGAAATCTCGAAAATCCATTTTTCGAAATACAAATTTTGACCCCTACCCCGCCCAGATTTGGTGTAATTGGGCTGAAAAGTTCGAGGACCAACTAGAGCCATAAATGAATACCTGACTGTAATTTCAGATTTTTGAAAAATGTTTACTGACAAAATTGGCGTGAATGGTGGATGGACATTTGCTTATCTACATCTTTTGGAACGCACAGGAATAAATTAAGAGATTCATTGCTCTCAGAGTGAGGAATGGACTTACTATAACACAAAAGGTCGTAGTATAGCCAAGTGCAGGAAGTGTTTCAAGGATGTGAAGTACTCTGGTCGAAAATAAAAACGCTGCAAATTCCAGGGCCAGGCGCATGGAGACTAATTTAAACCATGGACCAGGAGAATGGAGATTCATTTCTTCAACATGGGGAAAATGGGAGAAACGATGGGTGTGTCGGGTTCCGGACCCATTCCAATCGAATTAGGGTCCAAATTTAGTGAAAAATGATACCCCACACGCCTAGGTACCAAAAATCTCGAAAACACATATTCAAAATGGGTAGATAGGTACCCATTTTGACCCATAACCTCATCTAGAAGGCACCAATCGTTCCGGGACCCATTTCATTGGATTCGGCGTCCAAAATTTAGTGGAAAATGATACCCCATACGCCTAGATCGCCAAATCGTTTCAAAATACATATTTTGACCCCTACCCTATCCATCCGTCCTACCCCATCCATCGGGCTGAAAAGTATTGAGGACCAATTAAAACCAGGAGCGGACCCCTGACCCAAATTTCAGATTTTTAGCGAATACTTGATAGCATTGGCCTAGATGTGTAGGTAAAAGAGTAGAGGTGTAAATAGACTTTCGACATTTTCAACAATCAATGTCGTTATAAATCAAATTATTCAAGGAATAACCAAGCGAAAACCGTGTCAGGCTGTGATTGCTGTCATTTCCGAAACCCTAAGACCTAAACAGAAATGTTTTTTCTCACCATTACCCAGGAAGCGCACTCCTTCGAAATCAGACGGTTGGTTCATCGCGTTCGAGCAGGAACGGTCATTGAAGGGTTCCAAATGAATTTTATGTTCCATGAGATGGATTTCACGCTATACACGAGGAAATGGCACGAGAAAGCCGGCAACGAAGGGAAATGGGGGAAGGTCCTCGCTACCGTGTAATCGGGAGGGCTGATAGAATGGAAAGGAAGAGAGCCAGAAGCCAGAACCGGCTGAAAAGACCCGAGTGATGGGTTGGCACGGGGATGGAAAAAGCTTGGGTTTTATTTTCGAGGAGTAATTTCCATAATTCAAGAATATTTTCTTTTTTACCCCGTCTTTCCAAGCCGCTTGCACAAACCCCTCCTTTTCCGCCTAATTAAATTTTTATGGCATTTGACTCGTCTTTTCAATCCCATGATACTTTATCCTCCGATGTTTTCCCTTTTTCTTCATTCCTTTTCCACGAATGGACTCGGTTATAGCGGTAATTGTCAACCGTTTATTTGAAGATCCACTTGGGCATCGTGTCCTGAATGTCCTGAACGGTCTTCAAATTCCTGATTTTTTCTATTATACACGTATGTAAAACCTCTGAAGAGCGTGATTTCAAATTGAACACATTTGAGTGATTTTTGGTTGATTATTCTATGTTCTCATGCAAAAAGTCAATCTCTCCAATTCAATTCACTCCTAATATTGTATGTATCGATATCAGTGCAAATATCGAATCTCCAATACCCGATGAAAGTGACATAAGTATCAAAAGGATGTATCGATATCAGTAAATATGGAAAGTATCGAAACGGCACTACATAAAACTCCCCCCCATGCTGTTAAATGATCGTGTATTCGACCTGACGATACTGAACGGCCATAACTACCCTAATTTACAAGATATATCGTTGGAAAGAGCGTACAATTTTTCTTCTGATGGTCTTCTCGTGGAGATTTTTCCATTTAAACAGTTAAAACTAAATTTCCCCGCAGATCATCATCATAATTTTCTCAGGAATTTATCTATATTGTTTCGATTTCTAATATTTGTATTAATATCAGTAAAATATTGAATTTCCAATACCCGATGCAAGTATTGTAATTATCGGAAGGAAATATCGATATGAGTCAATATTATGAAGTATCTAGACGACACCACTTTCGAAATAGGTGAGAAGGTACCTAACCCACCCCAATAGCCATCAACCAGTCCGGGGCCCATTTTAATGGAATAAGCCTCCAAAATTTAGTGGAAAATGATACCCCACGCGCCTAGATTGACAAAAAATCCATTTTTCAAAAAAAAATTTCGCTCACACATTTCACACTTTCCGGAATGTCGTCGTCTTTGGTAAAAAATGTTACATTAATTCTGCGTCAACAGTGGCTTGTTGGGATCCTGGATGCTCAGCTAACGTACATGAACGATATTCGTTATGACTAGAGTGGAATTACGTCAGCAAGTGCCATCCTTCTCGCATGTTCTGATAAGAGTAGATCGTTCAGTCATGGCGACGTAATGCGCAAAAATGCGGAATACCAACCGGTGACGTTCCTTCAACTTGACGCGAGGACAGATAAGACGAAAAGAAATCGCTATCTCAGTATCTGATGGGTGGTGGAAGGTAATAAGAAAAAATGAGCAGAGCGTTGAAAGAGATAGCACAAGCCTGGGAGCTCAGCTGGGACTTCATCAATCAAACCAACTGTCACAAGTCCGAAGCATTTTCTTGCTGAAAGTGGATGGCAGAGGGAAAAACGTTAGGAAGGTTTTCCGAAGGCTCAGACCTCAAACCGAGGGGATTTGTCTTCGAAAACTTTCGCCTTTCCATTTTGTTTCCATAGGAGACGAGGGAAGCCGATTTATATTGAAAGGTTGCAGATCGTCCTCAACTTTTTATATTTTTTATGGAGGGCTTCAAAGTTTTTTTAAAAATATTATTAGTAAGAGCACAAAGAAATGCGGCATTGTACGGAATACGCATCAACGAACATGAAAAAGTGCCCAGAAAGAGCCCCGAAGACACGAGATGGAAACTCCTTCAACTTTTCAAGTCTCGTTTCAAGGGGTGAAATTGAGTTGGGATCCCCCCCCCCCCCCCAACTCGGTTTTGTAGGGAATCTCGTTTATTTCCTCTAAACCGGACCAGTTAGAGGTCAACAGTTAGTGTACTGGACAACTCGTACCATCGAGTTGACGCTATATAATCTGATCGCAATTTAAATTCATCATTCGTTTCAAAGAAATATCACACGACTACCATTTCATCCACTCAAAATCACTTCACACAAACGCGTGTTTGCAAATAAAATTTCACAGGTTTTTTTTCCTTTCTTCAATTTTTTCTTCTTTTCCTTATCCCCTGTTTCACCAGAAAATTATTCAACGGAGTTTAGTAAAACCCGGTTATTGTTCATCGGGAACGTTAAACCTGGAATCGCGCTGGCATCCTTCACCCAAAAAGTCAGACAATGCCCACTTTGACCAAATATTTGAAAAGGAATTCAAAACCAAAGAGGTCCGAAGTTACCGACGTTGAAACCAGGCGGTTTTCAAGTTTAAGCCCGCATCGAGGCGGTTAAAGTTGCTAAACTCGTTTACTCGGTGGTTTTCAAAGATGGCCGCGGTGATAGCTGGTTTGTCGTACAGTTTGTAAAATGAATAGATATTTGAATACTGTGTCTCCAATAAACCAATATTATTGCTCACGATGACGTACATGCAACTGGTAGCACACAACTGAGAAGTGTCAACATCAGCAGAATCAGCAATTCAACAGAATAATTCACAGGTACAAGCGTCTTCAATAATAGTTCATTTTCTTACCAATTATTGAAGAACATTATTTTTAATTGAGTTTATTTGGTGACTAGCTGCCTTTGACGAATGATTACCTATCAAATTGTTGTTTCCTAGGGTATCCCATGAGGTGGCAACACAATCAAGAAAATTTATTAATTTTTCAAGAACAAGGGCGGAGGTTGTGCAAAATACAAGTATGATTTAAATAATCCAGACACATGAAGTTTCAAATTTTATTAGAATTTTAAGTGTAATGCCAGTAGACGAGTTTAGCAGCTTGGTCACCTGGATATTGGGAGTTTAAACATAAACTGCCTCGATGCGGGTTTATACTCGAAAATCGCTCTGGTTTAAACGCTGGTAAATTTGGACCTCTTTGGGTTTAAACTCAGCTCAAATCTTTTGTTTAGATCAAATCTTTGTGAAGAAGAAGAAGGGAAAAAAAAACTATTACAAATCTGTGAAATGGGAAGTGAGTCAAGAAGGAGGGTCCGAGTGAAAGGGGCGGAGGTCGACCTAGAATTTTTCTTGTGCTCCACTGACGTCGCCACCTTCACCGATGTCTCCCCGCTTCACCTACGTCATCGCTCCACCGACGTCGCCGCCTTCACCAACACCGCCTCTCGTCCCAAGAGATCGCACACAATGAAATTCCTCCCCCGCTCCGTTTTGGGCGAGGGCCCCGGTGAGCGGTCATATATATAGTATAAGCATCCCTTCTTTGTGGTTTCTAAGGATGAATATCGAACTAAAAACATCGATTATTGATGATTGATTGATTAATATTTGCTCGATGCGTCGATTAATCCTCAAAAACCAAGAAAACGCAAATTTCAATATTTATCGGTACATAATGTGTTAATTGCTAGAGTCGGAATCTCAATCTTTTGCAATGATCACCTCCCACGGCCAGTATTACCTACGTCTGCCGCTGTATTAACTCTGCGCTGGCAGCCTGATCCTTTTCTCATATGTTTTTACTCAGGAAAGACGCCCTAGTGCAAATCGACATTAGCAATTCTGTTTTGTTTGAGATCTGACTTCGTTGTCATCCAATCTTTTGTTTTAACTCATAAAACCTCGGATTCTGATTCTAGTTATGTTTATTCAATATTGTTATTGAGGGTTGTCAAACCTCTTTCAATTATCTTCAAACATTTACTAATTAATGCAGTTACCAGACAATCGAAAGTTTTACACTTTTTAAGATTACTAGGTAGCACATTTAAATAATGAAAAATATATGGGAGGGGGGTTAGAGCCATATCAGATGGTGAGTCGATCAAGGTAATATACAAATCCGAAGAATTTGCAGTATATTCAAGGATTTTACCTCTTGAGAGATTTGAGCCAGTGAGAGTGAATTCGCAATTACCTGAAACAGAAGACGATTATTATTTAACAAAAAATATCGGTAATAAGTATGTCTAGGAATGCAATAACACACATGTTAAGGGTTGAAAGGGTCAAGAAACAAAAAAGAAGTTCGAAATAACTAAGTAGTTCAACAGTAAAAACGTCCAGAAATTTTGAGCCGAATCGGAAAGGTTGACCATTATCATGAAAACGTTATAACCGTTTCTCAATTAACAGTTCGTTTCGTTATCGATATCGCGATTGTCATAAGCGATATTGATTGACAGTGATTAACACTAGATTAACTAGTTTCTAGTTTCTTCCCTTCGATTCAGGTGTCAGTCGTTGAAATTCAATTTCTGTTTCCCGACTTTGAGATGTACCTACGAACGTACCTTATGCATATTTACCTCTTCCCTTTTAGTTCTTTTTTCAACATTCATGCATTCTCTTCAGGAAACGTTGGCGTATGTTGCATGAGAACAGAAAATTATTGGTAAGTAGTTGCTGAGGCCTAAAAATAGGTGTCGTTCGTTATATCTAATCGTCGTTTTTGTGTTTTGAATTTTCAGACGATATTCTTAGTGATATTTGGGCGCTCTTAACCTCCTCCACGTCTGAAAAATACTAAGCCCAATTCTACATGTGCCACCAATGGATTTCGCACCAATCGACCACTGCTAACTTGAAAGCTCATCACAAATGGGATTTCTTGCTTCCGTAAATTGCGGGAAAATCCCTATTCCTATTTCCGTCTCCATAGGGCGTTGTTGGATGCTGGTTGGTTTGATTTAGCGCGCCATAAACATTGTTGACTGGCGCGCTCTGGTGAGGACTCGAGATGTGAACCCTCAAGGAAGAACATTTAAGGGAATAGCGTTTTTAGCTATTCCCGCAACTCATGTCTCGTTCGTATATATTTTTGTGAAGAATTGGTTGAAATAAATTGAGCATTCATAAAATTCATTGGTTGAAGTTCTTGCAAAATATATCGATGTAATTTCAACAATAGGGTACGGTTGAAGATACAGATGAAGATACTACATTTCGGTAATTTGCAGCTATTGACCTCATCATACTCCCAATATAATAACAAAATGAAGAATATGAATGTTTCCTGGCGCTCCATCACGTGGCTCAACGCTCCTGAACACTCAATACCAGACAAAGTCCCCCCCCTTCTAGTTCTATAATCGAGATTGAAAGATTTTTGTCTTTTCTAACCACTGCGTAGCACTCCCCCGAGCCTTATCTTATATCCGCAGACAAGTTTTTTTTTTTTTTTTTTTTTTTTTTTTTGAAAAAAATACAGAACAAGGAGAAATAGCCGGGCAATACGGTGCTTTCCTATCGGTAGCAATATATTCCGTAAAGCGTCGCGCTCTCCAAACACATTTTTCCTCAAGCGAAATTGAATTCCACACCAGTAAAGAAAATGTAGGTCCTAAACTAGATTAGAAAAAGGATTCGTCGAATAATTTGGAAGGACGCGATAGAAGTCGAAATTATTTGCTTTTGGTAAAACCAATCCACTTCGGTCATGAAATGGCAGTCCAGTACGTGCATTTTTCTCTTTCTTTTTCAAACGGGTCATTTTCAAGCGGAGGTAATCGTGATTTTGTTTGTCTTTTTCCGTAGAGGCTAATCTTAATTAACCTGGGGTGAAAATGTTTATTTGAAAACCAACTCAACCCAATCAAGTTGAGCGCAATAATAACACGCCACTCGACCAATTGCGTCCAAGTTAAATTGGAAGCTTCGCTCCCATTTTCAGAATGAAAATGGAAAAATAATCGTAAATTCCCTGCTGCATTCTGCATTTTAGAGAACCCTGAATGAAATTGCTGTGCCTCTCTCCATTTCCACGTCACAGTTCCATACAACAATTACGAACGGGGCTAACTCGTACGCCAGTTGAAATATTCTTCCCCTGCCAGGGGTTGTATTGCAAGAGGACATGTGAAACACATTACCAGCACCAAAAGCCAGATAGTCGTGTTCCTGCGTAATAAACAGTTACCATTTTTTCGTGTACTGTAATCGCTAAATTATTATTAGTGTGATATCTGATGTGAGAACCCAAAGTTGCTAGCGATAGATACCTATAAAGACGTTCCTGAGACCCGCGCAAAATGTGAGATTTGTGATACCATGCGAAAACATTATCTATTCCAAGGATCAATTTAGGAAACGCTGCTAATTCCTAGACAGGGGTTGGTCATTCCTCGGAACAGCATGGAGACTAATTTCAACACAGATTCAGCGTCCATAACCTCTTCCAGTGGACACCAATTGTCCCGGGACCCGTCTCATTGGATTCAGCGTTCAAAATTTAGTGGAAAATGATACCCCACATGCCTAAGTCGTCGAAAATGTTGAAAATGGGAAAAATGGGGGAACCACTGGGTGGGGTTCCGGAACCATTTCAATCGATTAAGGGTCCAAAAATTAGTGGGAAATGATACTCCACACGCATAAGTACCCGAAATCTCTAAAAAAAATATTTGAAATATAAAACATATTTGAAATGGGTCGACAGGTACACATTTTTACTCAAAACCTCACCCTGAGGGCACCAGTCGTTCCTGGACCTATTTCATTGGATTCAGCGTCCAAAATTTAGTGGAAAATGATACCCCACACGCCTCGGTCTCAGAAGCCTCTGAAACCCACATTCAAAATGGGTAGGTAGGCACCCATTATGACCCATGACCTGATCCAGAGGGTGCCAATTGTTACCGGACCCATTTCATTAGATTCAGCGACCAAAATTTAGTGGAAAATTATACCCGACACGCCTAGATCGCCAAATAATCTCGAAAATCTAGTTTTCGAAATACACATTTTGTTCCCTACCCCGCCTAAATTTGGTCCGATCGAGCTAACAAGTTTCGAGACTACTGGTCCCCAGAAAAACGAATTGAAATCAAGGGAAAATAGAAAAATGATAATGTATATTGGCTTGAATTCACCTCGTTTTGGTAATATAGCGGAAATAATTGACTCGAGAAAGGCCAAGAATATAAATTAGCGCTATAATTAAATTGAAAAAGTATAAAATAATGCAAGGAGTTATTGAAACAGGTTGAATATTGATGTTATTCGACAGGTGTATAAATTTCACCTGACATTTCCATCAAGCACGATCATCATCATGACAATTCACTTCAACGGCTAAATCCCTCATTTTCCGTTAATCATACAAAATGACTGGTTTTCACAGGGATAGTGCGTACAGAGGAACCTCATTTAGAAGCTCGAACAACCCCTAGAACACTGTGCCGCTAAATTATCAAGAAAAGGCCGCAGAAAATCGGTTCATTGCCTTCATAAACTCCACCGAGGGAGTTTGATCCACTCGGGGGCCTCGTAGATGCAAAAAGCGATGACGCCATTTCCCTTTGAAGTGCACTCGGATGTTTTCAAGCGAATGCAACTTTTCAACCCTCTAGTTTCACGGCTTTGCCACTTTTGTGGACGCGTTCAATGGAGTTGTCTCTCTAAATTGTTTTTGAAAACAGCCGAATTATCGGAATTTGATTACTCACCACCGGCGTGAAATTGAATTTGACTCAATTTTTGCGGAAAAATAACCGAAATTTGTTTATTTAGCATTCGGTATTCTGGTTAGTAGTTCTTAATCAATCAACCTATGTTTTCATGAAATAAAATTCAATCTCACCAATTCGACCCGATCGGACCAGATTCGGGGGAGGGTAGGGGTCAAAACGTGTATATAAAAAAATCAATATTCAAGATTTTCAAGGCGTGTAGGGTGTCATTTTCCACTCAATTTTATACACTGAATCCAAAAAAATGGGTCCCGAAACGATTGGCGCCCACCGGAAGAGGTTATGGGTCGAAATGGATACCTACTCACTTATTTCGAAAGTGGGTTTTCGAGATACCTAGTACCTAGGCGTGTGGGGTATAATTTTCCACCAAATTTTGAACTCTGAATCCAATAAGATGGATCCGGAAACGATTGGCTCCCACTGGAAGAGGTTATGAGTCAATATGGGTATCTACCATCTACCCATTCTGAATGTGTTTTCGAGATTTCTGGTACCTAGGCGTGTGGGGTATAATTTTCCACCAAATTTTGGACGCTAAATCGATTGGAGTGAGTCTCTAAGCTCCTAGTTCGAGGAATAAACAGCCCCTGTAAAAGAATTTGCAGCTTCTGTATTTCGGGCAACTGATCCCAAGTTTTCACAGGAATCAATTTTCTAGATCTGGTTGAAAAATGTCACAAACATTTACACACATTCTGGTGATGGAACATCAGCCTTTGTGACATTTTCCAGTTGGTTTAAATGTTCATGCATCGAGGATTTCCCGTCAACACCAATCAACCCGCAACATATCATTTCTAATTAGACAACCTCGTCGGGAATTTAATCGTCCGTCGATCGCTAATGGGAAAATATTCGGGACTTATAATCAACGAGTGAAACAATCAACGAGTCGCCTCAAAACGGGAAAACCGTTTAGTCCAGATGCGTTTGGTCATTAGTCAATTTCCGGAAAAGGCTTGGACCGTCGGGCGTACTAACTTTTGATAAATGAGCAGTCCGTTGTTGATGAGTTATTCGCAACCGGTTGATGTAGAACTGAAACTGAGCTGAAAAGCGCATATTTTACAGAAGGGACATACTGACGAAAAGTAAAAGTGGTATCGCATTTCCTTATACTTGGTGAAGTTAACCATGCTCAGTTGTTTTGCGCCTCAAAATTCTCCATCTTGGTTTATTGCTTTTATTAGATCACAAACACTTAATCTAAACCGTAGTATTTGTATCGAACAAAACATTCATCACCTAATCATTCAATTTCTACTATTAAAGCCACTTTCACCATCGCTTTGAACTGAGTTCAGACGCAGATCAATCATTGAAAGGAGATCGATCGTCTTGAGCATTGGACTTCACTCCAGTTAAACCGAGTTAAGCGTTGAACGCTCGATTTCAGCGGTTTACGGCGCGTGAATTGAGTTAACATATTCATTCTACTGTATTTTTCTACTCATTTGTTGAATGTTTCAGCTTCTTTGTGAAATAGCTACTTGTCACACTGGAGCGTTTATTGGCAATGATTTTCAACAATGATAATACAGAAATTGTTCCAAGACCGATGATTTTAATCATCTCGATGACAAGACATTCAATAAAGAGGTATAGACTTACAAATCAGTGGTCCACATGAATGTGCTGGAATAGGGTCGTTGTAATACAGCTAAATATCAATATTTTATACTATACATATAATGCAAATATCAATATTCTAATATTATCAAGAGAAAAGAAAGACATTGGCAAATTAGACTTCTCATTCATTCATTATTCATCTGCTCCTATAGGAAATAAATTGGAGAGTGAAGCAAAGCGAGCTTGCCAGTACATAATGATACATAAGCTTTATAAATATGTCATAGGACACTTTTAACTGCTTATTGCACTACTTCATTTTTTGTTAATTTGAAATTAACCATGAAGTACCGAAGATATCATTATCCTTTGAAAGTGACATCATCATGTCAGCATAATAATGTCGTTACCAGATAACTCTTGTAAGGTTGACGCGATAATTTGAATTTAATTCCTTCTTTCATCCCACTACCTCCTACCTCTTTCCTCTGAAGTTAGTTTTCTTTCAAGATTCTTTGAAAAATTGTAATTAAAGCAGTAACGATCGACAAGTTCTAACTAGAAGCAATATTATCGATATTTTTAAAATCTATATTTTGGTTTTATTTATTATCATTTTATATCTATATTTTCCTGATATATCGATTAATCTGATAATCGGATATTAATGCAAGCGGTATTTGTAATTTGTTCCTCATTGCTGTCATTAATACATTCTTTATTATCATTGAACCTTGGTAAGAATGTCTCATGGTGTGATGAGTCCAAGTGTTGAGTCCATAATTATTATGTGTTTTATGAGTGTCCGTTGATTGAGCTGGGACAACCTCCACTGCGCACAAACCAACACCAGCGGTGTTGCTGTTGTTGTATCTTTTCATTTGCTCAATCGTTTCTCCGTTTTTCGACGTCTATTCATTTGCTTGTGAACAGCAATCAATGGCTCCCCAACTCTATTATTATGCCTATATATGTATTGTTGCGAGCTCGCACCGGCGCTGGTCAAATGGGCTGCTGGCGTCGCAAGGTCAACGACCTGTGGAGGATTAAGGGTCTCGAACATTCGGGAACCTCCCCGTTCGTTCCAGAACGTTCTCAGCTAGCCAGCAGGTATAAAACGGGCCCAGAAACGCCGCGCAGTTCAGTTCAATTCGGAGTCTGGATATAGACGCTTTGGGTTATAAATCGTGCCGTGCCGCTTTATAAATAGTGCGACAACCGCATTACAATCGTGTATTGTGATTCTGTCATTGTGTAAGTGCGCGAATGTGAACAGTTGTATTCAAGTGAACGATTGTTAATAAATTATTTACTAAGAACATAAATCGTTACAGTATATAATATTAATAAATACGTTGACATATTCCTTATATTATCAGCAACTAGGATAAATTTTATCTCGACACTCGTTATTATTGCTTGTAGTATCGACATGACCAAATATCGATACATGGCTGGATCAGATTATAATAAAATACATAGGGTTCTGAGTTTATCCCAGTCATGGTATTTGAGTTAACACTGAGGGCGTCTATCTTTCTGCAGTATAAGATGTCCCAATGGTTCTGCAGTAGGTTGCAGGGCGATAATTGCTTAACCTTTGCACTTGGTTATCGCTCAAATATCAGATCAAGCATCGAAAC
Source organism: Cyrtorhinus lividipennis (assembly GCA_019603395.1). Taxonomy (NCBI): domain Eukaryota; kingdom Metazoa; phylum Arthropoda; class Insecta; order Hemiptera; family Miridae; genus Cyrtorhinus; species Cyrtorhinus lividipennis. Next base: position 9,082,642 of record CM034008.1, read on the forward strand.
TGAAGTGACGACTGTCAATGTTGAACAACAACTCCCGCTCCCTTGTTATCACAACTGCACTGCCTTCTAGATCATCTTTCAACCGCTGTTGATGGAAGTTCAACAATGGTTTTCGTTGATCGAAGACCATAGGAGAACGCATTCCCCTGAACTCAGTTCAAGTTGGTGAAATCCATTATCGGTTAATCATATGATCAGAGTAGGCACCTTAACAATCGATATCGATTTACACAGATCGATATTGATCATACCTTCTTGAGTAAACAGTATAGAGTTGGCATCAATTTATTGATGATGATCTGATGTCAGTGATTTTGGAGGGAATGTTATTTACAATAATCGTAGAAACTATTCTTTTTCCAGGTAAGTCTCAAGTAAAACCCAAAACGTTTCCAAGACCTGGAGAAGTTGGGATTGTTCGATAAATCAAAAGTATGTAGGTCACATGTTGATTCGATATTTCAAAAGAAACGATAGATCGATTGATGGGGTGTGTATCGTGAACAATGAATTTACCTCAATTATTTCATAAACTCAGTTCAATATAATAAAATGAATCAACTGTGGATGAGAAAAATTAAAGAAATGTGGTGATGTCGCCTGATAGGCAGGTATGTATCGATACGTGACCGCTTTCGATTGTATGAGACTGATAACGAGGGTGCTACTTATATTGGAGTTAAGCCCCTCCCTGATCCTCCTTTTGTAGCACAGGCCCAGCAGGTTTCCAAAACTGACCATTTGGAGCGAATTTGTCCGTTGTGAACTCCTATTCAACCAGTAGAAATCCCTTCACCTCCCCTTTCTCGTCGTATTCCCCTGATCCAACCTCACCTTGGGAATCGACCAGCAAACTTGCTTAGGTACAATGCAAACAAAATGCATGATTGTGTTCTCATTTATACTCTGCGGTTCCCACAACAAACAAATTCAAATATTAACAATAATAAATAAATAAAAAGGCTCTAACAAGTTAACTTCACAATATCCACACCTTTCCTCGACCAACGCTTTCATTTTTAAAGGGCAAAGCAATAATTTTCGACATGATTTTCCAATCGACCTATTTCGTGAGAATTTTCCTGCGGGACCGGAAATACGTTCGTAGAAAATATGACCGGCGAAACCCCCATTGGAAAAAGGGTTTGGTATTGAATTTATCGCTTTATAATATCGCAGTTGTCGCTTGCAAACGGATGATGTATGCCTTCGGTAACCTCGCTTTTGGGGGAAGGACCTTATACTCGTACAAGACTGTATATTGACGGCGGAAGAGGAATGCTGCTCCGAATAACAGCTGGTTATGGCGTATGGTTTTTTATTTCCTCTCGGCCCAATTTATATTTTTCTTCTTCGTTTTATTGCAGTGATTTACGCGGTCGGTGGAGACAAGCGGTTCGGAGAAGTGGCAAATTGATTATGTTTCCCAACAGGATTGGAGAACTGCTGCCGTCAGGTACCCGACAAAACAGAAGAAAATGTGAATGTTCATCATAGATGCAATTCAATCGACAGCCGCGGTATTAAATATTTTCAAATCAGGTACTCTAAGTATTGATGCCTATCTTCAATTCAAGAGGTCGATAGCACAGATTTCCGAATAGCATAGGAATCGAGGTAGTGTAATGCCACAAGGTGCCACCCTACGATTTGCAAAAGAGTGTTTGATGAGTTAATAAATAGTGTTTTATGACCAAGGTATTTCTCTTTTCTATTTAAATTGCACCAAGTTAAAACTCATAAGGAATATTTCTGTGACTTGAGTTATCTAGGTTAGGTATATACTTCAGCAAAAGTACATCGCGAAAGAATTTATAATTTAGCCAACTCTTATAAAACTGTTAGCAGTTCGCATTGATTCTGGCTCATCAACCTGTTTTTATGCCCAAGTTGAACCTCTCCCGTTTGCTCCAAAATCTGACTGTTTACGGGTAAAACCTTATTATAAGGAAATTGTAGTTAAAGTTCTCACTAAATGACTATAAGGTTAGTTGATTTGGAGTACAACACATCAACCACATTGGAACCATAGATGGAAGAAGACTGTACAGAAGTTGAAAGGAATCCCTGACCTGTACCCTACCTTTTGGTTGTGGAGAGGAAGTTTCACATGGGATTCATATCAGTTCTCAGAAGGACATGTAAAGTGAGGAGAGGCACAAGGGTACAGACCCAGTTGATTGGTTCCTTCTTGTGAAAACTAATCTTTCCATGTTTGTAAACTTCTTGAAGGCTGAGAGAATTGAAAAACCCTACTTCCATCATCATCACAAACCACAACTGCCACAAAGGTGGTAAGAAGAAGAAGACTTGAACTAAATGAGTATACACAGAATTGGTATCAGTTTTCAGAAGAACATGCAATCTGAGGAGAGGCACAAGGGCTGACATCCCAGTATTCTTTCTTGGAACTATTCTTTCCCCTTGTAAACCTTTTCAAGTGCTGAGAAAATAATTAAACTCCAACTCCCATCAGAAAACCAGAACTGCCACAATGATGCTGAGAGGAACATAATAATTAGTATACACAGAAATGGTATCAGTTCTCAAAAGGACATACAATTTGAGGAGAGGTAGAAGGGTTGAAGACCCAGAATTCCTAGTTCCTTCTTCCATGTACCTCTCTCATCTCTCCTCATTTCTAAACCATTGAAGGGCTGAGAAAATGGAAAACCCCAGCTCCCACCTGAAAACCAGAACTGCCACAATAGTACTAAGAGGAACTAAATAAGTGAACACAGAAATGATAAGGATTCTCAGAAAGGACATGCAATTGGAAGAGAAGCTAAGGGTCTGAAGACCCAGTTATAACAGTGACATGGTTCCATCCTGGAACTTCCAATTTGTGTCCACTGTTCACTCCCTACTTGTTATGCTTCTGAGGGATGGGAAAATTGAAAACACCTGTTCCCATTGGAAAACCGGCATTGCCACAATAGTGATAAGAGGAAGAAGACTGAGTACACACAAAACTGTTAACTGTTCTCAGAAGGATATCCAATTTGAGGAGAGGCACAGGAGCCGAAGACATGGTAATACCAGTTACTTGGTTCCCCACTTGTCACTTCCTTCATGAGTAGACTGTTCTCTTCTTATATGTCAAGCTCTTGAGGGATGAGAAAATTGTCAACACCCTATGCCCATGAGAAAACTGGAATTGCCGCTAAGTCATAATGACTTTGTGCACATGAAATCATCAACAGTTCTCAGAAGGACTCAAATTGTGTTGAGAAGTTTAGATTGAAGGCTCAGAATTCTTAGTTTCCTGATTCCTTCATTGGAACTTCTTCCTGTTCTCACAGTCCAACCTATAGGGGACCAGGAAAATTGAAAGATCTTGCTCATTTCACATGTACTACGAGGAAAAGGTTGATGACCCCTGAGGTATTCCCAGTTCTTGCTGCATTCATGGAATTTTGTAAACCCTCACTTTTTCTTCATTGTTGCCTTGATATCTCTTCAGTCAATACACCTGTGGATTCTATTATCAAAATAATTTTTCTCCTAAATCTCTTTTGCTATAGTATAAAAAGTATATCAGTCAGCTAGACCAAAAAAGGCATTCAAAATCCAGTATAGGTGGTGGCGGCCCCATTATCAGACTCTCAAATGGGGTCACATATCGATACATGCCCGTACTACTGAAATGTTACACTTTTACAGTTGATTTATTCTCACGGGTCGACAATGTGGAAAATAAGTTTTAAATCAGAGCTCTGTTTGATAATCTGGGTGGTGGAGCGTAAAACTCAATATAATTGTGGCGCGCCATCTGGAGGGCTCGAAAAGACGATACCACCACCGAAGAGCGAGGAATCTTGTCAAGTTTAGTGGGTTGTCGCGGCGAAGAGAAACCCCCGTCGGAGGTCGGGAAGATATATGAACGGGGTGAATATAAATCCATTCATGCCCTCCTAATGGGCTCACCCTTCACCCAGCTGAACCATTTACCGTCTCTGCTCTCGTGATTCCGAGTAAAGCTTTTTGGATGGTATTCCTGGGATGGTATTGGGGTCTTATGGTATTTCTTCAACTCGGGCCCCATATGACTCAGGTTTGAGGGTGTTGATGGACAGCCAACACCAAGCCCATACTCTTAAGCCCATTTACACTGCCCGAGCATTTGCCGCGAGCAAGGGTCACGAGCGAGCATTCGTTCGAGGCTCGCGCAGTGTAAACAGCCGTCTCGAGCCGAGCAAGGTTCGTGCTCGAGGCTGATCCACCCGATGTCGGTATTCCGGCGAATCATCAAAGGGATGCTCGTTCGACGCTCCCTCAGTGTGAACACGTGTACTGGTGTACCAGACCTTCGGTTCGCCAAATCTAGTTCTCGCCCAGACGTTGAAGAGAGTTTTTGGAGGTGTTGCCCTCTATTTTGTGCAGTATGAACGTGAAGTCTTCATGTGACATGCGACTGAAATTGTTGAAGAGCTCACTGTCATCCTCCTTCAAGTTCTTCAGCAATGAGGAATAATTTCTTTTTCGCAAAAATGAAGACTCCCACATGCGGCGTATTTTTCTTTTGCGCTTTTCCTTTTCTAGGCAATCTAGAATAACAATTGATGCAGCTACCGCAACTCTCGACAACGTGGGTGCCATCTCTTCACATTCACATTGAATGCTCACGAGCAACTGATCGTCAGAAAAGCTCGGGCAGTGTAAACGGTGGGTCCTTTTGCGTTCGTGCTCGTTGAAAACTGGCGAGCAACGATCACGAATGCTCGATGCTCGGTGCTCGAGGACGTTCGGGCAGTGTAAATGGGGCTTTAGGTAATCACATTTATGTAAAAATGAGCATTGAATTCACTGTGCTCATGCGTAGAATGTGGTAAGATTGACAGCAAAAGAAATGTATGAGCAAATGATTTGTAACCCATCCAATAAATTATAGGTATTGTCAAGAATGAGAGAAGACGAAAAATGGGGAAAACGTCAGTTTGTAGTATCTTAGATCCAATCTAATCAATTCAGCGTCCTAAACTTTATGAAAAATGATACCCCAAACGCCTACGTACCCACTCACGAAAACTAACATTCGGAATGGGTAAGTAGGTAGGTACCAATTTTGACTCGTACCCACATAATTATCGGTCTGCGACCCGTCTCAACAAATTTAGCGTCTGAAATTTGGTGGAAAATGATACCCCACACGCTAATTTTGAAAACAGTGGAATATACTACCCCACGATCCAATGTACCCAAGACATAGGTAGGTGGGTACCCATTTTTACCCATACCCAACTCCCTCGGGTGCCGACGGAGTATTATCGAGATTGTCGGCTATGTAGGCGTGTGGTGTATTATTTTCGACTGAATTTCGGATGCTAAATCCAATGAGACAGACCCCGGAACGATTGGCTCCTACCTGAAGAGGTTATAGGTCAAAATGGGTATCTATCTACCCATTTCGAATATGATTTTTTGAGATTTCTGGTACTTAGGCATGTGAGGTATCATTTTCCACTAAATTTTGGACGCTGAATCCAATGAGACGGGTCCCAGATCGATTTGGCGCCCATTGGAACAGGTTTTTGCTCGAATGTGTTTTCGAGATTTCTGGTACCTAGGCGTGTGGGGTGTCATTTTCCACCAAATTTTAAACGCTGAATCGATTGGAATGAGACTCCAGGCTCCTAGTCCGAGGAATAACCAACCCCTGTGAATAAACTTGCAGCGTTTTTGAATTTAAGTTCCCGTATAAATGCGCCCAAACCACCATGACTTTGCTAAACGGTAAATTAATTACATCTGTTTCTTGGTTTCTGCTTCTTTACCTGTGGTGAGTAATGAGTAATAGAATATTAGTAAAGAAATTACGACCGAAGAAATAAATATACGACTATTTTACTGCATAGGCCTTACCTTTTCCAAGAAGAATTAGCATCAATATCCACATTATCACACGATCTAAATAACCTTATTTTTATTCGGAAAATTCAGCGATAAATATGCTCAAAATCTTCCAGAAAATGATGTCAACAGCGCACTCGTCTCGAGACTTCGAGGGAAAATACGTAACGAAAACCGAGGTGAGAGGCCATTGCCGTTAGACATTAACCCCAACTCCTCCGTTTTCCCTCGTTGGGAACGGCGGCCATTTAAAGTAACTGTCTCAAACAACCATGAATACGTTTACTCTTTCTAGTTGAGGTTTCACTCCACGTTTATGGAGATTCCGAGGTTTTCAACGCTCCAACGAAACAAATTGAAGGTTCCTTTCTTGATGTAAATTCGTTGAAGTTCAAAATTTTGTCGGAGTGTGAAAAGTCGTCTAGTCTCAAACTCTTCAATGCAACTTCTGCAACACCAATGTAACCTTCCAAACATACCTAATTCCTACACTAGTGATGGGTATCGTGCCTCAAAACATCGATGTTTGACATCGGTAGTGATAAAAATATAAATCATTGATGGTAGAAAAATGTCGGTGCTAAAACATCGATGTTTATCTATCATCGATTTTTTGCTGAGCTATTTCACTTGAATCTCTGCTCTTGCTCTTCAAGCAAGAAAAAGGATGAAACCCTGCAAATTATTACACACGGGTTGTTTATTCCTCGAATGGGGGAAACAGTGGGTGTGGCGGGTCCCGGACCCATTCCAATCGATTCAGGGTCCAAAATTTAGTGGAAAATGATACCCTACTCCCCTAGATCGCCCAAAATCTCGAAAAATCTATTTTTCGAAAAACACATTTTGACCCCTACCCCGCCCAAATTTGGTCCGATCGGGCTGAAAAGTTTCGAGGACCATCCTAGACCGGGAACAGACCCCTGACCCAAATTTCAGATTTTTAGAAAATTTTCTACTACCGAAAACAGCGCGGACAATGGACGGCGGACGGACATTGACCTTTTTTGATCTAGACACCATGAAACGTCCAGAAAAAAATTTTGAGCCGAATCAAAGAGGTTGACCTTTTGCATGAAAACATAGGTTGATTATTCAAGGAATAACCAACCAATAATACGTTTAATATTCCGATATAAATACGAGAAACCAAGAGTTCTCAACAAAAATCACAAGCAGAATCCAAGGTGCCTACGGCAAGTGTGAAAAAACTCTAAGGGGAAACACAGCCATCAGAATAGGCAGTACCTAGTTAGGGATGACTCAGCAATTATGAAGCCTTGAATAATAACTAGCTGTCTCTGAATGTTTGTAGAAAAATGCTTAAAAATATTTGTAAAATCACAATTAGACAAAATAAAATTATTCATCACTAGAACACACAGTTCTACAAGACTCTGAATCTTTCCTTTCCTTTCCTATCGCCTATCGACTTAGACACGTAAATATCGATGTTTGAAACCATCGGATGGTTGGCTAATGGTGCTGAAATCATCGATGTTTTCATGAAAATATCGATGATTCATAAACATCGAGTACTCGATACCCATACCCATCCCTATCCTACACCTCTGTATCCACCAACCATGTCGACGTTCTTTTGTTGAAACAATATAACATTATGTATAATTCGCCTCATTTTCCTTCATTTACATCTGGCGTAAACCTATTAAAGTAACTTGTTTGAATTCCAAGAAATACACCAAACATTTTGGTCATTCAGGTTGGACTTTATTAAAGATTCATCACCTCTTTGGTGAGCAGGAGGGTTTGTCATGATCATAAAAAGCCTCTCCGAGGTAGGTGTACATTTGCCTGAACATTCGACCCCAGCGACGATACTTCAATTTATCTGCGAAACGAGAAATATCAATTTCACTTCCTCGTTTGATGAACGCCCGAGGGGGAATACAAATAGATTGTCCGCTAGGATTGTCACGTCTGCGACCTGTATTCCTCCGAGGAAAAAATTTAATAAAAAGTCTCTGTCAACTCCTCGCAGAATAAATAAGACGGAATGAAATACAACTCGAGGGAAAAAGGTGTAGCTGGTTCCGTTCTTTCAGTGAAAAAAATAAGCTTCGAAGTCAACCACGTTGCACTGCTCTAGTTAGAGTTGTGTCTACCTCAAACAACCTTGAGGTAGATGAGTTTTGATAATAGAAAACACGTCGTTTTTGGCACAATTTTCATATTTTGACATTTTACAGTCATTACTTACATGGAATTCAAAGACGTTCCAGATAATCGTGTAATTGTCTCCCGATGAGGCGGGCCCCAGAACGAATGGCGCCCACCGGAAGAGGTTATGGGTCAAAATTGGTAGCAATCTACTTATTTTGATTGTGGGTTTTTGAGATTCCTGGTACCAAGGCGTGTGGGATATCATTTTCGGCTAAATTTTGGACGCTGAATCCAATAAGACGGGTCCCGGAACGATTGGCACCCACCGGATGAGGTTATGGGTCAAAATGGGTATCAGTCAACTCATTTTGAATGTGGGTTTTAGGAATTTCTGGTTCCTAGGCGTGTGGGGTATCATTTTCCACTTTTGGAAGCAGAAGCGATTGGAATGAGTCTCCTACTGCTGGTCCAAGGAATAACCGACCCCTGTGAGAGAATTTGCAGCGTTTCAGAACGGTTTTTGATCAGTTTTAATTTGTAATACAAAATAAATCAATATTTCGGGCAAATCGGAGAGGACTTTTGGCAGGGAAAAGGTCCATTATTCATAGAATATGACGACATAACCAAAATGTCCTTCCGCCGTTATTGACGGTAGGGATATTTTTGTAAACCTCAAGATTAGGTCGGTGAATTTTTTTCTTTTTTGATTGGCTCTGGTTGGCCATAAAAACTTAACAACCCAAAAAGGTTTCGTGGACTTGAGTAAGACGCAACCAGATGAAACTCCACCGACGACAAGCTATATTCTAGGGTGTATTTTCCGACGTTCTTCTACACCCCTGGGTATTGGAATCTCTTCCCCAAGGCAAAATGTCGGCTCTTAGTAATGCCTCGATCAATTACCTATTTCCCACGAGGGTATGCTTTCATACTTAAGTCTACCGGCCACAAAAAAAGAGGTCCTTTCGCCCCAAGGCCACTTGACCCTCCGAGAAAAATCCACCAAGATACGACCACTCCCGCCACTACAGTTTATAATTATCGGCCAACCAATTAATTCACGTCCCCGCAACCTCCCCCTCCTACAGGTCGAATTTCTTCTTTAATTTATTACCCCCCCCCCCCCCCACTAAGACGCCATGAGGAGATTGAGTTTTTCCCCCTCAAAATCCTCTGCCAGTTCTGTCTATTCTCATCGGCCAAAGCGGATCTTGAATTAATAATATCTTTCATCTTGCGAGCGGAATGTAACGACCTCGATCAATTTACTGTCGGCGATAAAACTTCATTAGATGCGCTAAAGAAAGTGCACGTGAATTCTTGAGGACCTAACCTAAGTGGCACCATTCTCCTCGTTATTTCAACCCGAAATTGAGGGCCACATACCCTCGCATTTACCAGAATTGTATGAATTTCATAAACACAACTACAACACATCATTTGCGATTTACTCCAACGAAAGAATCACCCCGAGATAGAAATATTGCTGAGTAATAAATTGATATTTACCACTGTTGAATAAAAGTCCAGAAAAACATATGGCGACAGACACACGCGCACAGAATGGCTCAAGGGGTGAATTCTAACCTTTAATTGGAACCGCAGTTCACTGTTTCTTAAGGGTGGAGCATTTTATAGATATGTAGGTCTAGGTTAGAGAAGAGATATTAAATTATTTGGATTAAAATTAATTATGATATAATTTTTTTTAAATTGTTTATAAATTTTTGGTAGTTTATGCCATTACGCCTAATAATATACATAATTCAATGTCAAATTACAGCATAAAATCTCACGATTTTGTTACACGGGTTACAATCTGGGCTCGTCCAATTAATTCAAACCTCAAAAAATCCTTTCGAAATTACGAGAAAGACGGAGGTATTCTTTCGCACACTTGAAACCAGTTCAGGACCACTGCTCAAGTATTGGACAGGTCGTTAGTATAATAATGTTCCAAAAGCCAAGTTCGACACGGCGACGGTCCCTTCGTTACGACAAAACTCTTCCAACAACAATGAACCTCGTCCTACACCGAAAAGAAGTGAAGTTGTTAAAGAATCGGCTTTATGTCCGGCCAGTCAGGAAGTATTTCGACTCAGTATTCCAGTAAAGCAAGGGTTGTATCCTCTCGAGGCTGAGGGTGTTATAATAAGCAAATGTTATCTGGTGCTCCCAATGTTGAATATTGTCATCTCAATACTTCGATTCGTGACATGTGATGAGATCAAATATGGTGGAAAATGAGTGGAATTCTCGGAAAAGGAGCATGGAGACTCATTCAAATCGATTCAGCCAACATTTAATGCTTTGAACTTATCCAGAAAGCTAGGTTATGTCTGTAAAACCAACATTTTCCCCCTTTCAATATTGTCAACATTTTCAGTGATCAGCTAGTGAAGTTTTTGGATCCTTGATTATAATGTTATTCTAGTCCAAACCTTACAAAATCAGATAGATTAGTGACCAACAACAGAAAAGATACGTTTCCAAAAATATTTTGTACATAAATGTAGTTCCGTGAATGTGAATTTTATTACGACTAATTTGATCTGATTTCCACTAGTTTGGTCAACATCCCTATATCGTGCAGATTTCATGGATAATTTCTAGATAAAATGATGAGAAAGCATAACAGTTACATGGAGCAGTAAGAGGATCAATCAAATCAGATCTTTCAGAGTGGTTTTAGTCGCCTAATTCGATAGTAGCATTCTAATTCAAACAGGAAAATAACAAATAAATGGAAGAAGTATCATAAAGTTGGCGATCGGAAGAAGAGGGGGGTATTGGGGGAGGGAGGGGGGTCAGAATTCGAAAATGTGTCAACTCTTTGAACTGAAAAGCGTCCCTCTCTTGTTTTCGCATTCCATGACACCTATCGCCGCTTCGCGATCGTTAATCGTAAACAAGCTCTTCGCTTTTAACGAGTAATTTGATCACCAACCAACACTGGTATCTACAGTTCGATGACACAGGCCCTTCAGGCCTTAAATGAAACTTCAGAGCAGCTCGGTAGGTAGAAGATCACTTCAAAACCTAATCGAATAACGAGCTCTTCGTGAGGAGGAGCCTTGAACGCCATCGTCTTGCCATGAACCTTTAACCACCTTACAGGCCTTTTAGGGACCTTAGTTTGTAATATCGGGTAGAATTTTAAGAAGATGCGGTATTCATGAGAGGAGGTCCTGGAGAATTAAGTACAGCAGAACGCCAATTAACCGAATCGGTCCCCGTAATAACGAAACGCTGCAAATTCATTCACAAGGATTGGACATTCCTCAGACCAGGAGCATGGAGACTTACATCAATCGATTCAGCGTCCAAAATTTAGTGGAAAATTATACCCCACACGCCCAGGTACCAGAAATCTCGAAAACACACATTCAAAACAGGTGGATAGATACCCATTTTGACCCATAACCTCTTCCAGTGGGCACCAACAGTCCCAGGTCCCGTCTTATCTGAATCAGCGTTCAGAATTTAGTCGAAAACAATACCCCACACACCTTGATCGCCAAAAATTCATTTTGAAAAAAACATTTTGAGCCCCACCCCTTCAAACACGCACCCCAAATTTGGTCTGATCAGGCTGAATAGTTTCGAGGACCTACTAGAGCTGGAAACGGGTCCATGACCATTTAACTAATGCGGAGGTACAAAAATACTTTAGTTTCCCTATTGCCCTGTTTAATACAAATGGCGACAAGAATGCAGCGCGGTAGCCCGGCGTTATTGTAGAATTTTTGATGTTTATGTAGAAAATATTTTCATTCATTCTTTTCTTCATTCATTCAAATTTTACTTAGTTTTGTATAATGTTATTAAATTCCTGATCTACTCTGTCCTAGTGAAACATAATAAAGTTCAATCTTCGCATGACACATTGTTTTTCCTCAATAGAAGTCTATGCCCAATTATCTGCATTATCGATTGTCCAAATCGATTTCAGGCCCAGTTATTTTGGATAATCGATGTTCTACTGTAAATGAAATGATCTGCTCTGCTTTCTGAGTCCGAGAAGACAATTTTAAGAATAATTATAGATGAGTAGAATCTAAAAATAGCGAACTTCATCAACAATCATATATTTGCTACTACTACTCGTAATATAGGTTAGGACGAATGATTATTGAGGTGAGCATGTACCTCTGAAATCTGATAAGGGCCATGCGATGAAAAAGGATTTTGAGTCATGGACGAATGTGGCCATTTCTCATAATAGATAATATCTCAGATAATATCATAATAATAATCAGGTTCTACTATCAGGTTCTTGTGTATTTCAAAAAATGGATTTTCGAGATTTTACGCGACCTAAGCGTTTGGGTTATTATTTTCCACTAAATATTGGACGCTGAATTCAATTAATTTGGTCCCGGAACGCTTTTGCGCCCTCTGGATGAGGTTATGGGTCAAATTGGGTACCTATCTACTCATTTTGAATGTGTGTTTTCAAGATTTCTGGTACCTAGGCGTGTGGGGAACATTTTCCACTGAATTTTGGACCCTAAAACGATTGGAATGGGTCTGGGACCCGCCAAACCTACTGTTTTCCCCATTTTGCTCATGTTCAAGAAATGAGGCTGCATGCGCATGGTCCAAGGAATAACCAACTCCTGTGAAAGAATTTGCTGCGTTTTTTAAACTAATTTTGTTTTTGTTTTCAATGGTTTCCAGCATAGGAATATGTCCAAGTCATCTTCCTTTTGTATGATTCTATCAATTTCTTTTCTCAGTAAGTTCTTATTGTTGATATCCATCAACATAGCTACTATATCAAATTCCCTGTTAATCAATTGCAAGCCTCTCTATTTCATCACCATCTGAGCGCGGGTAATAATATCCGGTACGGTTCGTTCCTTCTAAATCTAATACCTGTAAAGGCCTTTCTCCTAGTGGATTAATTTTGACATGATGAACTATGTCTAACATTAGCTCGGCAAACAGCTCGTTCATGGCAGCGTCTCGGGGTATCAAAAAGCATTTCGAGAGCCATTTTTTGAGTTTCGAAAAGTTTTTCAATTAGGTGTTTATATGTTCTTTCACATATTACGATATTGTATTGTAAAATAGATTCGAACAATACGCTATAGATATTCATGGACATTTGTATTTGGTACCGTAAGACATGGACACACAAAGTTCTCGCGTCGCACTTAATAATTTCTCATTAAGTTGGTAACGGATAGTAAAGATTATTTGGGGAGTGTAGCCCCCATTTAGGATTGGATTTCGTGGAAAGTACGACTCCCAACCACACTACGAGCTCATGTGGAAGAAGAGTTGGCAGATCCTTGGGTGCCTTCTAATGGGAAAACTTCTCTTCGCTTCGTTGTCTTTTACACTCGTTTGGATCGAATTAAGACGCAACCCTGCATTTTACTGCCCTTCGCTCGTCACGGCGGTCTCCTGCGGTTTATTGGTTCTTGAAATAGGAAAATTTTCGTCGTTCAATTTCTAGGTTTTACAATGATGAATGCAGGAGAGCAGCGTGGATCTGGAATGGGAGGTAGCGCCCCATGAATAATCAAAGTCTCTTAAAAACCAGGAATTCTCACGCCAATAGCCAGTGAACAGGACTAGCCTCAGGGAGGCGACCAGTCCCCCTATAAGTCCCCCAAGTCCGCCTCTACCCAACCATAGCGAACTGGCTACCTATTCTTAATTAAATGAACAAAATTAGGAGCTGTTGACATTCTTAGAACTACTATTATATTAGGAGTATTGGACGGTTATGGGCCTATATTGTTCCTTTTGTATATTAATGATTTGATGAATATGTATGGCAAATATGGATATTTGACATTCTCCATCATCAAGTATGGCATCATTCTATGGGGTAGTGCAAATAAATCTTTAATTAAAAAGGTGCAAACAGTTCAAAACCGCATTTTACAAATTATATTAAATGAAAATATAAGGTCCCATCTTCATGAGCAGTTCGATGTAAAGAAACATCACTCTAATATTTTTAGTTCAATCATGCATACACTTATTTCGTTCTGAGATCAAGAGTGATCATGTTTCAGTTGCTACTAGTAGTCGAAATTCTAGTTCATAATTTTGCCAAGAGCTGAAACTGAATTCTACAAAAGTAATTCAAACGTCAAAGGTCTTAACAGGTATTCCTGTTTGAAAAGGGTATTGATGTGTTTCTTTTTGACAGTTTGGGTTCCTTTAGAAAAAACTGAGCTCTAGCTAATAGCTCACAGGCATTCCGGATGATTTTTCCTTTCCTTTTCTTTTTATATTTTCTATTATAGAATTTTTTTGTTCAACAGATAGTTAGTTATGTTAATATAATGTAAGTTTATTCTTCCATATTGGCACTTAGTTCATCATTCCATGCTTCACATTGTTTCTGATTTCCTCAACTACGCTGAAGAGCCCAAGTTTTCTGAACATATTCTACGGTGGGCAACTATATTTATTTGAATTATGTTGAATTTTTCAAATTTACATAATTTTTTTAAATATTTTTTATTCCCTTTTGGTTTGCGGTAAAATTTGTGTTGTTGTCTTCTTCTTCTTCATGTGCCGTCTCCGTCATAGAAGGTTGGCGATCATTTCTGCATATTTCTCGCGGTCCTGCGCCAGGTGAAACAAATCTGCTGCTCGGTGAATCCCCGTCCAGCTTCGTATGTTAGATAACCATGATGCGCGCTTCCTTCCGACTCCTCTTCGTCCGCTGATCTTCCCCATCATTATGGTCTGCAACAAGCTGTACTTGGGCCCACGCATAACATGCCTCAAGTATGACACCTTGCGCTTCTTTATTGACACCAGCAGTTCACGCTGCAGGGAGTTCTGTTGAAGGATGTAATCATTGCGGAGTCGGGCGGTCCAGGGGATCCTCAGCATACGTCGGATCAGCCACATTTCAAAGGCCTCTAGCCGATTCACGTCCTTGGCCTTCAATGTCCATGTCTCAACTCCATATAGGAGTATAGACCAAATGTAACATTTAACAACTCGCCAGCGCAGCGCAAAACTGACATCCCGGCGACACAAAATACTACGCATGTTGTTAAGGGGGCGTCAGACAGTCCCTTGCAAAGTGTTCCCAATTTATTGAAGCTCCTGTATGGAAATTTAAACTTTTTCTTTTTGCAATATGCTCGTAAGACTTGTGAAATTTCTCTAGCCTATAAACAAATGAAATATTTTCAAAATTTTAAATTTTAAATTTCGTAACTTTGAAGTTATAAGAAGTTGGCAGTTGAATTTTCTTTTAGAGAACAACAACAAGTCTTAAAAGGATATTGCGAAAGAAAAAAGTCTGAATTTTCAAACAGGAGCTTAAAAAAATCGGGAAATACTTTTGGAAAATCAGGCCGTGCGGCATGGGCCTGGCGGGGTAGGGTGGCCAACGGCGACAGTTCGGCCGTCAGCCGCTAGATCGAGTTGCATCGACAGACCCCCTTGAAGGGACTGACGAGAGAGAGAGGGCCGAAGCTGAGAGTGAGAGAGAGTGAAAAAGGGTTTTCCTTTCCTGGTTACCTGAGAGAAACTCATTCTTTTCTGTTGAAATTACCTGACCTCTTCAAGATGAATAGTAAACATTTTTTCTGGGTTTAGAGAAATGACCCCTTCTTGGTTTTCATATGGTTACAGACACTTGCTCAGTGTGAAAAGGTATCTCATCAACTTTCCAATCGGACCAAATTTGAGTGTAGGTGGGGGAGGGGGGGATCAAATGTGTTTTTGAAAATTGGATTTTTGGAGATTGGGCAAGCGGGGTATCGTTTTCCACTAAATTTTGGACTGTGAATCCAACGAAATGTGTCCCAGAACGATTGGCACCCACTGGAAGAACTTATGGGTCAAATTGGGTATCTATAACCCATTTGGAATATGTTTTTTCGGGATTTCTGGTACCCAGGCGTGTGGGTTATCATTTTTTACTAAATTATGGACGCTGAATCGATTGGAATTTGTTCAGGACCCACCACATCCACTGTTTCCATTTTCCCGATGTTGAAGAAATGAGTCTCCATGCGCTTGAACCGAGGAATAACCAACCCATGTGAAAAAGTAAATGAATAAAAAAACTTTTATAAAAACAACGTTTTTCATATGCACTAAAAAGTAGAAAATAATTATCCTATGAGCCTGGCAGAATTTCTGAATAAATTGGTCACATTATGGTAACAGACCTTATAACAATTTCCAATTCTTATAAAACGAAAAACGTTGGGCGCATTTTGTATTATTATTATGAATGTTCATTTTAGAATCATATAAATATGAGATTTATATGAGGTAATACTAAACTACTGTTTTTTTCTGACATTACATATTAATTTTACAAATTATCTATGATAATTATTAATATAATTGAACATATGATTATATTATTTATAAATCACTAATTGTGATTGTAAATGAAACATTTTCATAGTAACTTATGAATATATTTAATTCATTTAAAGTAAAATTTTATTTCTGCAAAATTATGTAACAAATATGTATTTGAAGAATTATTGTAGAAATCATGATTTTAATGTTCATTTATATGAACAATTTTGAATTCGTTAATGATGATTAGTATTATTGCATATGATTATATCAAATGATTTCTAATGTTCACAATTCAATTCCGTGAAACTGTATTAACTGAATATTATGTCAACTGAATTAATATAAAGAAATTTCATTTTATAGAAATGTGAGCGTATTAGAAAGATCTTGATGTTTGAGTACATGCGCCCAACGTTTTTCGTTTTATAAGAATTGGAAATTGTTATAAAGTCTGTTACCATACTGTGACCAATTTATTCAGAAATTCTGCCAGGCTCATAGGAAAATTATTTTCTACTTTTTAGTGCATATGAAAAACGTTGCTTTTATAAAAGATTTTTTATTCATGTACTATTATTTTCAACTTTTGGTTGGTTATTCCTTGAATAATCAACCTATGTTTTCATGCAAAAGGTCAACCTCTCCGATTCGGCTTAAAATTTTTTTCTGGACGTTTCAAGGTGTCTAGATCAAAAACGCTGCAAATTCTTACACAGGGGTTGGTTATTCCTCGGACCAGGCGCATGGAAACTTATTTAAAACATGGGGGAAATGGGGAAAACGGTGGGTGCGGCGGGTCCCAGACCCATTCCAATCGATTCAGTGTCCATGATTTAGCGGAAAATGATACCCCACACGCCCAGGTACCAGAAATTTTCAGAAATTTTGAGCCGAATCGGAGAGGTTGACCATTTGCATGAAACGCTGTTTTTGGTAGTAGAAAAATTTCTAAAAATCTGAAATTTGGGTCAGGGGTCTGATACCAGCCTAGGACGGTCCTCCAAACTTTTCAGCCCCATCGGACCAAATTTGGGCGGGGTAGGGGTCAAAATGTGTTTTTTGAAAAATGAATTTTCGAGATTTTGGGCTATCTAGGCGTGTGGGGTATTATTTTCCACTAAATTTTGGACGCTGAATCCAATGAAATAGGTCCCAGTTATGGGTCAAATTTGGTATATATACCCATTTTGAATATGTGTTTTTGAGATTTCTGGTACCTGGGCGTGTGGGGTA
The DNA here is from genome assembly GCA_019603395.1 of Cyrtorhinus lividipennis. Taxonomy (NCBI): domain Eukaryota; kingdom Metazoa; phylum Arthropoda; class Insecta; order Hemiptera; family Miridae; genus Cyrtorhinus; species Cyrtorhinus lividipennis. The sequence continues at coordinate 9,100,156 of CM034008.1, forward strand.
TCATTTTCCACTAATCATGGACATTGAATCGATTGGAATGGGTCTGGGACCCGCCGCACCCACCGTTTTCCCCATTTCCCCCATGTTTCCCCCTGGTCCGAGGAATAACCAACCCCTGCATAAGAATTCGCAAACTAAAAAAGTTTTGTTCGTTAGAAATTTGTAATTGTAAAATTTTATTGAAGAACCTCGATAAACAATGCAGATATTCCCCCCGGGCGGGGGGGGGGAGGGTTAATTCTTTGTTTACCTTTTTCAATCTCCAACACATTCTAGAGGGATTGGACGACCTTTGGACTAACGTTACATTTTTTTCTCTCGTCATTGTTGACGGGTCCCCACCTAGTGATATATAATTTTATAATTTTATTTTATTGAAATTACTCAAGAAGTTCTTTAAATCATCATCAAAGTATTATAATATTGCATTGTCATCTGGTCCTGATCTATATGTAAAGTTTCAGAACTATAGATTGCCGATAAATGGTCGAAATTTGAGTTGAAAGATTTCGCGGACAAACAGACAAACAAACAAGAAAGCGGGTTAAGAAAAACGTTTTAATAAAATTTGCAGCGTTTTAGGTTGGTTATTCCTTGAATAATCAACCTGTTTTCATGCAAAAAGTAAATCTCTCCGATTTGTCCCAAAAAAAATTTCTGGACGTTTCAAGGTGTCTAGATCAAAATTAGCAAATGTCCGTACTCCGTCTACGCCGACTTTGGTAGTAGAAATTATTCTAAAAATCTGAAATTTTGGTCAGGTGTCCGTTCATGGCTCTACTTGGTCCTCGAAACTTTTCAACCCGATCGGACCAAATTTGGATGGGGTAGGGGTCAAAATGTGAATATCGAAAAAGGGATTTTTGAGATTTTTTGCAATCTAGGTGTGTGGGGTATCGTTTTGCACTATAACCAGGACACATAACCCCTTCAGACGGGTTCTGAATCGTCTGGAACCTACAGGAGGTTGGTATGGATCGAAACGCTGGAGGTTCGTGTGTTGGTACAGATGTGTAGGGGATTTTTTTTTTTTTTTTTTTTTTTTTGTGAATTATTTATTGCAATTGAATTTAAATACATCATCTAGCAATATTTGTTCGCAGGATATCACATGGGTAAGATAAGATTTCAGCAAATCTTAATCTTGAATGTTAATAAACATTATGCACGGGACACTATACACAATCACATTCATTCTGGCACAGCACAGTCAGGTCCAGAGGTTTATTGCGCTTGAGTCGCCGAAGCTCGCCAGCGTTGTCAAGAACGTTGAGCATCTCCGGGTTCTCATGTTTATGAAGGCGTTGCTCGTGCTTCCTTGAGAATTTGACTATAGTTTCATTGACAGTTTCAATCCTCAGATCCCGATGGATAACGTCGAATTTTTTTTTTTTTTTTTGCAAGGTTTGGATTATCTTAATGTTGGATTTTTTTGGCACAGCCCCAGAGTTGTATACCGTAACTCCAGATGGGGCGAAAAATCTGCTTATAGATGAGCAGCTTGTTGTGAAGGGAGAGATGGGAATGCCTTCCCATAAGCCATTACATGCGTCTGAACTTGATCTTCAGTTCTTCTTTCGTCTTTTCTATGTGCTTCCTCCAGTTGAGTTTTGAATCCAGAGTCATACCCAAGTACGTGACAGAGTCAGCGTAGGGTACTACGGTTGAGTTTACCTCAACTTCCGTTGTTGGCACTTGCCGAATGGTGAAGTTGACGTGAACTGACTTTGTTTCGTTCAACTTCATTCTCTATGTTTTAGTCCAACGGTAACCTTTTAATTTGAATCCTTCGTTTGATATGGCTTTCAAAAGTTTTTCGAGGTGTATCAAGTGATCATTGAAGGTTTTCGAGAAGACTAAAATATCATCTATGAAATTACAACAAAAAACGTCCAGATTATTACGTCGTATAATTCCCGAGAGCACACGCTGAAAAATGGCCGGCGAATTCTTTAAGCCAAATGGCATGCAAGACCATTGCCAGTGACCGTGCTGCGTTATGAAACCAGTTTTGTATCGGTCTTTGGTACGAATTGGTATGGACCAGAAAGCCAAATGTCTAGAGCCGAGAACCATTTACAGTCGCGCGTCTTCACAATGATATCTTCGATAAGAGGGAAAGGTTGACTTTCCGGAATTAGTAATTTATTTAGTTCCCTGAAGTCTACACATAATCAGGTCCTTTCTTTCGCATTCCATTCACCGGTTTTTTTATTCGCTAACGTGACTGGTGAGGCAAATGGTGAGCAGGACTCTTCAATCATTCCATGATTTAACAATTCAGCTATTTGTTTTTCAATTTCTTTCTGATCTTCGTAGGAACATCTATAGGGTAATTTATAAATAATAAATAAATTTTTGAGCCGAATTGGAAATGTTGACCTTTTTCATGAAACCAAGGAATAACCAACCAGAAGTCAAATGTCCGTCCGCCGTAGCCGTCCACCGTCCGTGCCGTTTTAGGTAGTAAACATTTTTCTAAAAATCTGAAATTTTGGTCAGGGACCCATTTCCGGCTCTAGTTGGTCCTCAAATCTTTTTAACCCGATTGGACCTAATTTGGGCAGGTTAGGGGTCATAATGTGTTTGAAAAATGGATTTTTAAGATTTTGGGCGATCTAGGATCATTCGAAATGGGTAGATAGGTACCCATTTAGACCCATAACCTCATCCAGAGGGCGCGACCCGTTCCGGGATTCATTTAATTGGATTCAGAATCCAGAATTTAGTGGAAAATGATACCCCACATACCTAGATCGCAAAAAATCTAAAAAATCCATTGTTCAAAATACACATTTTGACCCCTACCCCTCCCAAATTTGGTCCGATCGGGTTGAAACGTCTCAGGGACCAACTAGAGCCATTATACGGCTTCGTTCGTCAGGACGGAACCTTGTCTGAAGGTCTAAACACAGTTTTGGAACAGGTATAAATCACCCAACCCAACCGCTCGCAGATGGTGAAAAAGGGATGAAAAGAAGGCTGGCTCAGCGTAGGGTGGGGAGGTCAAACTAAACGGAGTTGAAAGCAGGCAAGTTCACGAAAAGGAGTCACATAGGCATAGCTGCACAACCCTAATGTGTGGAGGGTCCAGAAGCGGTATCACAAAAGTGTCTGACGCCCCCTTAAATGCTCCACGTGCCACCTCAATCCGACTGCGCAGTTCCCCCTCCAACGACCATGTGTCCGACACCCACTGCCCTAAGTACCTGAATCTTGTAACTTGCTCGATGCTTTGCCCATTAACAGTTAGTCTGATGGTACTACTCGCTGCCTTTGAAATGACCATTGACTTAGTTTTTGACACGTTGATTGCCAGGCCATACTTCCTGCAGGCTACTGCAACCCTGTACAAGTGAGCTTGGAGCTCTACCTCAGAGTGCGGGGGTTGCTAGTCCCCCATCGGGTGCCTCCCCAGGTGGCGGATAGGGGAATGCTTCCCAGATATGGGTGGTACCGGGGAAATCAAATACCCGGGGCAGACCAAAACTAGCCTGGGGTGGGGCAGCAGCCATCCCAGTACCTATTTGAGGCGGAGGCTATGGAAGCAGGAACGGCTCAAATCCGGGGACCCACGGGCGGAGATGGATCATCGGTACGGCTTTGGCACTGCGATGTGGAAGGCAAGTTAGGAAACCACCACATTATTCCTCCTGAGGAGAGTCCTTTCTGTGTTGTTGTCAATAAAGGAATATTTGATTTGATTAGATGGCGCCCACCGGAAGAGGTTGTGGGTCAAAATGGGTATCTATCTACCCATTCTGAATCCAGAATTGAATGTTTTCGAGATTTATGCTACCTAGGCGTGTGGGGTCATTTTTGACTACATTTTGTATACCAAATCCAATGTGACGGGTTCGGGAACGATTGGCGCCCACCGGAAGAAGTTATGGGTCAAAATGGGTAACTACCTACTTATTTTGAATGAGGGTTTTAGAGATTTCTGGCACATAGGCGTGTGGGGGATCATTTACACTAAATTGTGGACCCTGAATCGATTGGAATGGGTCCGGGACCCGCCACACCCGCTGTTTCCCCCATTTTTCCCATGTTGAAGAAATGAACTTCAATGCGCCTTGTCTAAAGAATAACCAACCCCTGCGCAACCCCCAAATCTACGCCCCTGGATGAATGTGAGGAAATCTTCATGACCGAATCACATTAACGTCGACTAACTTCGTGTTCACGACTTCAAACTCGGTTTCACATGACACTCACGGTGGATAATAAATCAAAGTACAATTAAACAACTACGAGTCCTCGTATGAATGCAATGACAAGCAAAGGGACTTTTAAAGGTTTGCCGAAGCGAAAATGAGGAAACCTGCCAACTATCACACGATACGTGGCAAGAAGCTGCGGATGGAACGGCTGCGATGAAACTTCCTCGTTTACACGGTTAGGCAATTAAAACTTCTCATGTTACGACGAGAAACTCGTAGAAAGCCAAGATGGTATTCCTTCTTCGGGAAATGTGCATCAATTTGAAATGGAAAGGCAACTGCCAGTTGGAATAAATGGAATTAACCGGGTAACCACGATGTTAGAGGATTAGAGAGGAAATAATATTTGGTTTCTACATCGTGTACATTATGTGAAGTGGACTTGGAAGATGACAAAAGTTAGGGTAAATATCCAACGGAAGATTGAATTTTAAAACAAACATTGTTATTTAAACATCGAACAGGATCATATCTGAAGCAAATAACTACATGAGGGACTCACTTATTATGGAACACTTCTCCAGGAGCATTGTTACATACCCGCTGACCCAAACATGGGTTTAAGAAGAAAAAACGTTGCAAAATCGTTAACAGGGGTTGGTTATTCCTAAGACCAGCAGCATTGAGACTCATTTCAATCGATTCAGCGTCCAAAAATTAGTGGAAAACAATACCCCGCGCGCTTAAATCACCGAAAATACCGAAAAGGGGGAAAACAGTGGGTGTGGTGTGTCCTAGACCCATTCCGATCGATTCAGCATAAACAATTTAGTGGAAAATGATACCACAACACCGGGTATCAGAAATCTCGAAAACCCACTTTAGAATTGGGTAGATAGATACCCATTTTGACCCATAACTCCAGTGGGCGCCAATCGTTGCGGGACCCGTCTCATTGAATTCATGTTGGGATATCATTTTGGACGCTGATTCCAATGAAATGGGTCAAAATGGGTATTCATTTACCTATTTCAAGTGTTAGTTCTTGGGATTTCTGATACCTTGCCGTGTGGGGTATCATTTTCCACCAAATTTTGGGCACTGAATCGATTCGAATGTCTCCACGCTTCTGGTCCGAGGAATAACCAACCCCTTGTAATAACATTTGCAGCATTTTTTTTTCTTTTTTCATGATAGAGGATAAGGAAATAAACCAAAAATGTTGAGTTATACGAAAACAAACGCCACGAACCTATCATATTTTATTTGCCAACACGTGCATTATTTTCTCACGAAAAATGAACGAATTTTGGTGTTTAGCAGCGTAGAGAAGCCGTTCGTCTAGTCTAGAACGATAGTGTTAGTTGAATGTTATAATTTATTACAGTACTAAACTCTATTTGTGCCCACAATGCGCATATTGCCAACATAACGTGAGAACTTTTCCTTATTATCCAACTGCTGCTCCTCCAGAATTCCGTGAGGAATGATGCACATTTAGAGGATCTCCACAGGTCTGCATTGTTCAACAATACACGCCGCACTGTTACAACCCATAAATTTCCTTTGCCCCTAATGAGTTCCTTTTTGACAAACATAACTCCCACATGAAAGAGATGGAATTCTTCCGGAAGATGTTTATTATTCCGCTCTTTTTTTTTCCTTTTGCCTTCTTCGGGAGAGAAATTTATCGGCGTTGTCTTCCTGTTCGTCGCGCGAGTGGCCCAACTTATCAGCATTTTCCGCGAATAAATCCTCCCTCTTGTCGAGTTTTCTTGGACGTTTTCCCCGCCCCAGGAAAAAAAAGAATTCCGCGCAGAGGAAGGCGCGATCGTGTGTGGGCACAGGGTAAAAATAATGATTTTGTATCCGTTTACGTATTTGTTGTGCGGTGTGCGAGGACACAAAAATGCAGCAAATTCTTTCTCAGGGGTTGGTTATTACTTCAACTAGAAGCATAGAGACTCATTCTAATCGATTTAGCGTCCAAAAGTTGGTGGAAAATGATGCCCCCCACACGCCTAGGTACCAGGAATCTCAAAAATCCATTTTTCGAAATGAACTATTTGGACTATAATAGTTCCCCTAATGAACCCTACCCACCCCTCGAATTGGAATCGGGATGAGGACCAACTACAATTGAAAAGACCTGACTTTCTGCATGAAAACATAAGTCTATTATTCAAGGGATTACTTGATTGGTTATTTTATATTGGTTATTATTGGTTAGTTTATTTCGAAAAATGGATTTTTGAGATTCCTGGTACCTAGGCGTGTGGCATATCATTTAAGTAAATTTTGGACGCTGCATCCAATACGATGCACATCGAAAATATCATATCAAAATCTCAACTACCGAGGGCCAAGTAATCTTTTGGCGCAAAAATGAACATTCTTCACGAGATAGCAACGTTCTATTGTATCAATCACTGTCTGGAAGGTAATTACTTACCCCTTTTGGAACTAAGAATGTCATACTCTTCAAAATAATAGTATTTCACGTGCATTTGTAAAACAAAATGACCAGAAAGTCGACTCACGTGTGGTTTCTGGGGCTTTAAAAATGATTGGTGTTGTATCCGTTTGTTTGTCTTCATTTTCTAGTCGTGGTCAAGACTATCACAATTTCAATAAACTTTTCAGGGATTTTCACAATTTAGCCAGTTTCCTATCAGTATTCAACTGACAATCGAATAATAAATAACCAATTGTTCTGAGACGTAGAAACATAATTTGATCTTCGATTTTCACACGCCAACATCAAATACCGTGTCATGACCCCTTTTGTTGCTGTTAAAATAACCCCCTAACAACCCCTCTCACAACTTAAGGGCTGTCGGACCACAAGGTGCGGTCGTTGGAAGGGCAATTGTTTCTGTTGGGACGGGAGTGGAGAGCTTATTGTTAATTGAAAATGCAAATTTACGGTAGAAACGGTAATAGAAGAGCAGGTTGAAGGGCCTATATCGAAATATAATGCCAAGTAAAGCGTTATAATAGGTTCGTAACCCTTCCTTATGAGCATCCACTTTCCAATTACAACCGATTGGAATTGCATATTAAGTGCACATTATGTGAACTACGTGTACGGTAAGGGCTTAAGTGAAACCTGATCTCAACATTATAATACTAAATACCACGTAGTACCATTCCAGTTTTATAAAAAAAGACCGGAAGGAGCCCCAATATGAGAAATTAAACGCTCGTTTCTTCACAATGAAGATTTGCAACGTTTTTATTCCACTTCAGAAGGGCTTTCTCTCATTTAGTCGAATACCTCGCTCTCCAATTTACGGCAACGCCAATGAATTAGGTCCAAAACAAATCCTTCATATCAGTATTAGTTTTCTTTTTTTTTCCATAAAAACCGGAATTGCACAAACTTTTCAACTCCAATTATCGTCAATTAGACCAAAAGAGAGACTTCTTGAAGCCGATTCGTAAACCGTTAGAATGTACTACACAGCATCTTCATGGTGGCAACAAGGGGTGATGCCGAGACGGCATGGTCACATGAGATACATGTTATCACAATTCATTGCCACTTATTTTTACATTAATCTACTCATATATTATAAATTGTTAGGTGTTCCAAAAAATTACTCAAACAAATTTCAATGCGTTTACGTAGTTCATCTTGAAAAGCAATATTATATTAGCTGGCTACATTACATTCTTTATTTTTTTATTTATTACATTCTTCAGTTTCATTATTATAAAATTTATCACTTTCGTGCATTATGTTTACAGGATCTTCTATTTATTGTTGTGCAACCGCAAAAATTTAGATGATAGTGAACGGAAATGACTAAAATTTGGCAGAAAATGATACCCCATTGGCCTAGATCACCGAAAATCTCGAAAATACACAATGGATTTGTGATACAAGGTTTCCTTTTCCCGTCTGTTGTATAGTGAACACAGTTCTTCTTGGTTCCATGAATATTTGCAACCTTATATGAGGCTGACTACGTCATTTTTTGTTGTTCTTAGTTGGCAAAGGATTCTCGTTCTTGATACCGGCTGAGTTTGGGTATGGTGAGTACGAGTGTATCTAAATAGGATTGACAATAATGTTGAATAGTGAGAAGATGCCTCCTGGTGGTATTGGCCTAGAACATCCCCCCCGGCATTCAACCAGAACTCCAGAGCTCCCAGAAAACTTTGCAAGTTACCCCTCAATGTTTCATATTTGTATGTATATCTCAAATTGAAAGAAGAAAAGAAAAGGGACGATATATTTTTCAATAAATCAAGTACTGATCTCCAAAATACCCTTATTAGTATTAGGAAGTGTTTGTCAAGTTTCAAAAACAGCACACCATCCACAACTAAGAGCGTGGATCAGGCGAACAGCAGTTAAGCTCGGCTAGAAACAGCTCGAGATTAGACGGAGTGTAAATGTTATTGAATAGGACACTTCCTCTTTTAATGTAAAGTAAATAGAACCCAATTGGGAGCAGTTTGAGTTGGAGACGAGGTCTCGCGGTGCGTGGTACGAGACGTGCGTGTGTCCGCACATTGTCATTCATCTCCTCCGGATGTTGAGGGGGTGGGAAACTGCGACATTCTCATTTAAAACACAATCACGACAAGACTCGACCACGAATCACACTTCGATACGACGCGAATGTCGTATTTCAAACAGGATGTTCCGCACTTGATTCAACAACGAAACTTGACACAGAGTTAAACAGCGATTGCAAAGCAGCAACAACAACCGCATATTTCTCTGTCAATTTTTACTCAAAGTTTTGGAACTTCCAGATCAAATTTGGTCCTAATTGACAAACGAAATCAACGTTGAATCGATTCAGATGGCATCAAACCAAGTGGCATACTGAAATACGATATTCCTGTAGCAAGAAAGGACAGAGAATTGCGTTAAGCGAGGCTAAAAGAGTAAAATGAAACGAAAAAGAGTCGAGCTTTTCTTATTTGTTCTTAATTGAGCCGTTACGAGCGAACCTACATGATTTATACTTGAGAAATACTGTGGGGATGTCCCACAAAATACCCCCCACCCTCTCCTAATACCGCCCAAATGTGAGTAAAAAAAAAAAAAAAAAAATATTTACAAATACATTATTCTTTGAATCTTTATATTTTCTGCAAGGATCTCAATTTCCATGTCTGCGCATCCGCGCAATTATATGAGTAATTTTTCACTTTTTTAGGTCCACTTTGGATGGATTTTTTGGACGTTGATTGTCGGTGGTACTACTGGGGCAATCGCCGGCAGACCCGCACAACTAGAACTAATACTGGAACAATTTGGCAATTTCCCTAATTCTTTTCTCCGATGGTTTGTATCTCTTCGTTTTGAAATTCAATGATTTGCGGGTAGTTATTGAAAAAATATTGTTACCAAGTGTAAATAAAAATACTGCAAACCTGTCTGCCTCTATTGTAACCTCCCCTCTTTTCAATACATCGAACGGATGTAGGATATATCGATTGTTATCACCGTTATACAGCTTTCTACCGCCTTTACGTGCGCGTCAGTTTTGTGTTGTGGTATTTTTATACTTTTTATTTCATTTATCTCCTTTTTTCTTCACTTTTTTTCGTTGGTTTTCAAATACGTTGAATTTGAATGTTTGAATTCGATAGAGATCCCTTCTTATCAATAATGAAAGACATGATGAATTTTCAGGAGGAAGTATTTCTGATAAATTGATTTATAGTCCCTATATATGTTAATTTTGTAAAAAAAAAAAAAAAAAAAAAATTTATTCAAGTTTTTGTTATTATGGGTTTATCTCCCATTTTATAGTTCAACCGTTACAGAAAGTGCATCAGCTTGCGTACAAGTCCGCAACTCAGTGGGACATTTTTCATGTTTTAAACAAAAGAAAAAAAGAGAGAACCGTCATGAGAACCGTCAATCGAAAGAAATGAGCACAAAGAGGAATTTCATAAAGATGAGCACAAAGAGGAATTTGATAAAGACTAGCACAAAGGAGAATTTGATAAAGATGAACACAAAGAGGAATCTGATAAAGATTAGCACAAAGGAGAATTTGATAAAGATGGACACAAAGAGGAATTTGATAAAGATGGACACAAAGAGGAATTTGATAAAGATTAGCACAAAGGGGAATGTGATAAAGATTGACCAAAAGAGGAGGTGACACAACCAGGCTCCATAACTGTACACTACTTACGGAACGTCTTTCAGAAAAGAAAACTGGATTTAAACTGTGAACCTGGTGCATGCATACGGATTTCTTTTATTTTCTCTCTTACAACATGCGATAATTGTTTGTCTGTCCAATACATACGTATAGTCTTATGTATTCACATTGTTATCGGTGATTGTTATACTAGTTGGGAGTTTGTTTAAAACATGAAAATGTCCTACTGAGTTGCGGACTTGTACGCAAGCTGATGCACTGGCGTAGCGGGTGCTGGCAGATGACGAATGCTAATCGATATAATGAAAAGATAACTGATTACTTTTCTGAAGGTTTTGAAAAATGGATTTTCCAGATTTTTCTCATTCCAGTCGAAAAATGCAAAACTTTATTGGCAGCGGTGGGATTCGAACCCACGCCCCCGATTTCGTGATGTGATTTCGTAACGCATTTTTTCGTAACGGTTTTTCGTAACGCTAAAAAAGTAACGTTTTTCGAGTTTATGTGCCAGGGTCAAGACATGAAAATGTCAAAAAAGTTGTTAATTTGTTATTAAATTTCCATTGTTACCCTATTGCTAGGGTTCAATATAATATCCTACATCCGTTCGATATATTACGAAATCGATTCGATATATTGGAAAGAGAGGAGGTTACAATAGAGGCATACAGGTTTGCCTCAGGGGGGGCGTCTAATTGACGAGTACCTAAATAAATATAAATAAATGGATACAAATAAAATAAATATAAACAAATTATACGTTATACATATGAATACAGATTATTTCTGTTGAGTTTGTCGTCGATGATGTTGAGTGTTCAGTAATGATTGATCCCTCTGATAATAATTATATGCACATTCTATAGAGCCAGTAAGTTTGGAAATAAAATTGTTCATCATTTTCCTGAGTAAAAAAAACCCTTTCATATATCACAGACTGAGGCTTTTAAATCAAATTATCACGTTCGCTGGACTTTCCAAAGTCCACACAAACGTTTTCTCCTTTAATATCAGATGGTATGCATCACATGCTTCTGGTTCGTACGTTTGAAATTCCGTCACGGAGATCGAATCAATTTAACCAGTGCCCAGGTAGTTCATGAGAAGCAGGGTGGAAATCAAATTCAGACTTTTGCAAAAGGAAGTTTAATATTCGTTGGGCGTTCGAAATTCAAATCGCGCCGCAAAATAATCTCTCCCTACACGAGTTTTACACTTTCCAACTGAATATTTTCAAGGTACTGGTCATTGGTAGGAAACTCGAAGATTGATTGAAATTTGACTTTCAAGTCGGGAAAGTCTTTGCTATGTGCTAGTGTGCTCAGTATGAACCATTTTTGATTTTTTTGCAAATAGATCGAATTCTTAATAGGATTCACACCTCAAATTGGAGAAAATACCAAATCAGGCGGATCACGAAGATTTGTAAGCGAACAAATTGCTAGGTGGCTTCTTTTTTGGTTGGTTATTCTTTGAATCAAAATTTTCTAAAAATCTGAAACTTTGGTCAGGGTTCCGTTTACAGCTAAAGTGGCTCCTCGAAACTTTTCAGCCCGATCAGACCAATATTGGGGAAGGAGTGGGTGGGTATGAGGTTTCGAAAAATGGAAAAAATTGGATTTCAAAAAATGGATTTGTGAGATTTTAGGCGATCCAGGCGTGTGGGGAATCATTTTTGACTAAATTTTGGACGCTGAATCCAATGAGACGAGTTTTGGAACGATTGGCGCCCACCGGAAGAGGTAATGGGTCAAAATGGGTATCTATCTACCTATTTCGAAAGTGGGTTTTTGAGATTACCCGTACCTAAGCGTGTGGGGTATCATTTTCCATTAAATTTTGGACACTGAATTGATTTGGAATGAGTCTCCATGCTCCTAATCGGAGGAATGACCAAAAGACAGTAGATAAAGTCCTCTCAAGAGTCTGCATTTTCATAAAATTCCACCCGACCTTACAGACAAAGGTCCCTAGGAGGCCTTTAATTTGGTAAAAGGTTCATGGTTGACGGCGTTCAAGGCCATTTCAAGAATTTGCAGCGGTTTTTAACCGAAAATTGCTTCATTTATTCGAACCCACCATACATTGAACTAGTCCCATATAACATCTAATACAATATTTTTCCCCAATTCGGTTTCACGTTCCGCCGAGTGATATCAAATTCACTAGAGAAACCGCTGGGCGAGCAACATCTGGCTCTTGGTGGGATTTTCTTGAAAGAAAAGCTGAACGCGAACCCTCACATTATTTATTACCCGCAGTTATATTAACCGCATTGGACAGCTGCTAAGTTTGCGTTGAGATTTCATTTTGCTTGGTTATTTCTTGAATAGTCAACCTAGTTTTCATGAAAAAAGTCAATCCCTCCTATTCGGCCCAAAATTTGTTTCTGGACGTTTCAAGGTGTCTAGATCAAAACTAGCAAATGACCGTCCGCTGTCCACGCCGACTATAAAAGTAGAAAATTTTCTAAAAACCTGAAATTTTGGTCAGGGGTCCCCCGGCTCTTGCTGGTCCTCGAAGTTAGGATCGGATCAAAATGTGTATTTCGAAGAATGGACTTTTTATATTTTTTTTGCAATCTAGCGGTGTGGGGTATCATTTTCCGGTAAATTCAGGACGCTGAATCCAATGAAATGAAAACTTTCTTCCGCACAATTTACAGGTAAAGAAAAAATAGAAAAAAAACACTTAAATAATGGAACTGCCCCACTACATGGAACACTGTTCCGTGCTGAGTGGGGGAGCTCTGAACAAAATTAGAAAAATGATAGGATAAATCCACACAAGAAAAAAAAAAAAACAACATAACAAGGTTGTTACCGCAAAACAGTCAGCGACACCTTAGCCAAAATAAAATTTATTTTGCTGCTAAAATGCTAAAAAAAAATTATATATTCACACCTCTCGTAGGCTTGAGTTATTAACCAGGTAAAAACATTTTTTTTAAAACATTGATCTTGTTGCTGTTTTGGGATCAGATAAGGATGGAGGCAGAACTCTCAACAGGAGTGGCATACTAAAAAAAATATGACGGCTGGTGGATTTTAAACGGGAATGGGAAATCGGAACAAAAGATTGTGTAGCTGAACGGAATGAGTAATCAGTTAGAAAACGGTTATAGGAAAATTGATCGGGATATTTGTGGAAATACATGAGAACAGATTTTACGTACAATTGATTTATAGAGAAAAAAAAAGAGAATGAAACGGGTCCCAAACGATTGGTGCCCTCTGGATGAGACTGTGGGTCAAAATGAGTGCCTATTTACCCATGTGGGTTTTCGAGATTTCTGGTACCTAGGCGTGTGGGGTATTATTTTCCACTACATTTTGGACCCTGAATCGATCGGAATGGGTCTGGGACCCACCACACCCACTGTTTCCCCCATTTTACTCTCGTTAAGAAATGAATCTTCATGTGCCTGGTTCGAGAAATAACCAACCCGTGTTTTACTGTTTGGACGGTTGAAATGAGGGGTAAAATTACTAAATGAGAGTGTTACTAAACTACTAGATGAGTATTGATACACATCGATACTTTATTGTTAAAAGTTTTGACATACTTCGATACTTTTTGTAGAAAGTATTGATACATATCGATACATATTCTTTGATACATATTGTTGTATCGATACTTTTTCTCAGTATCAGACCCGATACTTTTTCATCCCTTACAATTTATCAGTTTCCACTCCTATAATGTGTAAGAGGAAATAAGGGCAAAACACAAACAAAGAGGAGCCTGAAGTTTCTCGGCTGATTCAAAATCAAAATTCGGCTTCAGTTTTGGACAAACACGACACCAACACAACCACTGAGCCACGGCGTTGTCCCAACTCCCAACCGAACAGTCTTTTCACTTTGAAATTGCTGGGAAGTGTATTGAACTGCGAGTGAGTACTATGAGGAACATTGTGATTTTGTTTTGGGTCATTGGTAATATTCATAGTCAAGCTGGCAGTGAGATAGAGTGCTTCGAGCTGAGCATGCAAGACCCCAGAACCCAGCAAATGACGCTTGGACGTGCCCTTCCATCCCTTCGAGCGTATTCCGGTTTCTGCGAGACCGTGCGATAAATTTCAGTATTATGATTTACGGTGTTAAACATCTGGACCCTCCTTCACCAGACGCCATCCGAACTTCCTTATAATATTTTCCTTACCGAGCTAGAATATCTCCATCCATATCGATTTTGTGTTGAAACGGGAGTAATTGAATGTAATATTGTATTCCATTTATTTTTTCTCGATTCAAGTGTGATTGGGGTCTTAAGACCTCGATAGAGCTTGAATAAGCTAGAAACATCCGGAATAAAATGGATTCGCCGAGGGGACTCGTTCGAAGGATGCGACAACCTGCGTTACAGGTTGTCGATATCAAACCTTGGTCGAGTGGGAGCCTCGAGAGCCATTGGGACCGTCAAACGCTAAAACAGTGCTTGAGGGAGTCTGGAGTAGACCTGAGAGGATTTCGGAACCCTTAAAGGGGTGTCTAAGTGTATCATCGGAACAGAACACTTAGGTAATGGATACCTGTTCGAGATTTTCCTAACGCTATCGCTTCGATCATAGAGTCGAAATATATTTCAGTACAATCCTCACGACTCCTCAAAAAAATTTCAACATTTGGGCCTGTTTGAAAATACAAGTGTGAGGGTGTCCTTCATGTTCAAAAGTTGCTTGACTGCATGCAAAACAAGAGCAGAGCAAAATTGTACAAAATTATACAAAAATATAATATTTACTTGAATTTAATATAAAGAAAAGGAGTTAATAAAGAACTAGTTGTTGATTCATTCAGACCGCAAGCGAAACAGCGAAACAATGTACAGCGTATCAGATAGCTTCAAGTAAATAAGTATAACATCATGCAGAATAAACGTAATTCAATGAACTCTCAATTTTGGTTGGTTATTCCTTGAATAATCAACGTATGTTTTCATGCAAAAAGTCAATCTCTCCGATTCACAAATTTTTTCTGGACGTTTCAAGATGTCTAGATCAAAATTAGCAAATGTCCGTCCGCCGTCCACGCCAACTTTTGTAGTGGAAATTTTTCTAAAAATCTGAAATTTTGGTCAGGGATCCGTTCATGGCTCTAGTTGGTTCGAGACTTTTCAATCCGATCGGAGCATTAAAATTTGGGTGGGGTAAGGGTCAAAATGGGTATTTCGAAAAATGGATTTTTGAGATTTTTGACAATCTAGGTGTGAGGGGTATCATTTTTTACTAGTTTCTGACGCTGAATCCAATGAAAAGGGTCTCAGAACGATTGGCATCCAGTGGAAGAGGCTATGGGTTAAAATGGCTATCTATTACCCATTTTGAATATGTGTTTTCGAGATTTCTGGTACCTAGGCGAATGGGTTATCATTTTCCACTTAATTTTGGACCCTGAGTCGATTGGAATGGGTCCGGGACCCATCACACCCACTGTTCCCCTAATTTTCCCCATGTTGAGGACATGAATCTCCATGCGCCTGGTCCGAGGTTTAAATTAGTCTCCATGCGCCTGGTTTGAGGAATAACCAACCCGTGTGTAAAAATTTGCAGCGTTTTCCTTATTCAGGCCGAAGCAATCATTTTTACATTTTAGAAAAATAATGATGTGCAATAGTTCGTTTATCCAACGTGGCCTAATTGAGGGCATCTTGTACGTCGTTGAGCCCCGACCAAAGTGCCTATTTCTATGGAGGTATTCATAATGGCGTTCCGGGTTAAGGCCAAGTAAAACGCAAAGTACTCGTCGGATAACGTAAATGATGGAAGGAGGCCATCTGGAAAATCCCCCACTCCTTCAGGTAAATTCTCTTTCATTCTTCAGGCATTGAAACGTATGTATAAAACATGGAGACGGAACTGATGCCGGGGAATAATTTATCACCGCGAAAGAGAATCCCCAGCTTAATAAAGGGATGAGAAGAGCCCTTCAGGATAAGCTCTAAACCTTCGAGCACATTGAAGGTACCGTTGAAAACATGCTAGACGAGTCTCAGCGGGGCGAGTTATGTAGCGAGAATCCAGGGACTACCCTGCTGGAATTCGTCTCACTAAATTGTTTTGTGTTGAGGAATAGACTGATGATAATAAAGACATTGCAACCCACGTTATTCTGTCTTTTCCACAGTATGCAAAGCGTATGTACAAGAAGTCTGGGAACCATTCAACTAATACCATCACATTTATGGAGGCAACCAGTGACCATCCAACGGATGACAGACCAAGTGAGGTGTGAAGGGTCACTTGAGGAGGTGGTTTCCATGGGTCCATGCAGCAATGCTCTGGGAACAGTAATCATCCTCCTGACCAGCTGCCAGTGAAGAAGGCGACCATCACATTTATCATACGCCAGAAGTAGAGGCAACCAACGACCATCAAACTGAAGCCAGACCAAGTGGGGTGTGTAGGGTCACTTGAGGAGGTGGTTTCCATGGGTCAATGCAGCAATCCTCTGAGAACAGTAATCATCCTCCCGACTAGCTGTGAGCAAAGCAGGTACCCGAGCCAACCAGCACAACGGCAGCCGTGAGAGTGTCACTCCTCACAGGGGATCACCACAAGCCACAAACCACCCCCTCAAAGCTACCCAGCACACCTCACAATCACCATCCTGGCTCGTTGGCTTTTCAGAACGTGTGAATTAGTGTCAAGAGGGTATCAATGATGAACAAGTCTACTCATATCTGTTACCTACAGCATTCCATTCAACCATAAGGCAATAATTTCAACACTTAAAGCACCAGTCTGAAAAAAAAAAAAAAAAAAAAAAAAAAAAAAAAAAAAAAAAAAAAAGTTCTGCATCTGGTAAGGTCCGTTAGGGGGTGTGTTACACCCCTAAGCCACACTTTTTTAAACTCAGTTATGACCGTTTTTCTGTATGTTTCAGCCATGATGCTCAATATCAAAGTTGTTCAAAATGGCGAATGTATTAGATTGATAAACGCGGTTCCTTTCTTTTTCAATCAAGTTAGTTGGATACATTAGATAAAATGTACATTTTACAACGTTTTGGGGATAAAATGATAAAACATGAATGTCAAGTCCCATTAACAAAGTGTAATAAGACAGAAAAAGTTGTAAAAATAGAAATAGGTGGATTCAAGTTACATTCTAAAGTAGGTCTATCTCTTCGATTTGCCCCAAAATTTGACAGTTCAAAGTATCTAGTTAAAAAATATGTATTTTGTAGAAAGCAAATTTCTAAAAATCTTAAACATTGGTGAAGGAACAGTTTCCTACTCTACTTGTTCCTCAAAATGTGTATCTTGAAAACCCTCACGCTTCAACCCCCCAAAAATTTCGATAACCCATTTCGTTCGATCGGGTTGAAAATTAGCTAATGAAGAAGAAAATTAGCCAAATTTTATTCACCGTTTGATTAAACCCAGTTACTAATCTGATAATCATTACTTTTGTATCCACAAAAATGATGCATAATTTCAAATTTAATCCAAGTGTACGGGTTCTGTCACAATCTATATTGGTTATTAAATCATTTAAAAACTACTATTTTCTGGTTCTGTCTGGCTCATCAAAAAGACCATCGACTCTACCTCCACATTTGATAGTTGGCACCGTTCTTATACCAGAAAACATCGGTAAAACTTCAGTATAGGCCCCCTTCTTATCAGACCCATACAATCGAAAACTCAATAATCGATACAATCCGATCTAACTACATATCCCCGACCGTAACATGGCATTCAAATGCCGGTCATTCATATGAATAAATAAATAAATGAAAAAGTTAAATGCAAAAAATAAACTGTAAAAGTGAAGAATTACAGAATTACGGTGATGTCGTCTGATAGGCAGGCAAGTATCGATATGTGAAGCCATTCGATAGTATGGGTCTGATAACGAAGGGGCTATCTACACTGGAGTCTAGCCAAAATACAAAATAAAATGCACACAAGTTTCCGGGAAAACCTCAAACATTTGTTTAGATGCAGTTTGGGAATGAAAAAAAGCGTAAGCTCCAATTCTCACGCATTGAGGTTAGAAAGGAAGCCTACTGACTGATCACAATTGTTACAAAGTGCCGCAATAAAACGAATCATTCTCGGGGTTTGTCGAACACTAATCCCACGGCAACAGAATAGGCTCGTCGAATGTTTGGTGACTTTTCCTATCGCTCAGACGGAAACAGTAAAAACAAAGTGTCCTCCCATTAGATAGGGCGTTTCGGTTATAAAACGCGGCAACATATTTGAACGTAAATGCTCACTGCCAGAATCGACCTCAATCGCTTTTCAATCCGTGAAAAATAAGCGTTTGCGGGGATTTTTCTCCAAGAGAGGGAACCCCATCGAGGAGATAAAATCCATTTCTCTTTTGAAAACCCTTTCCGTTGCCTACATCGGGAACCTCTGTTTTTATGTAGTTTTATTTATGCGCTAGATTGTGTTAGCTTTATCTTAGGCCAAATCCCCACCATTATCCTATCTTCAGGATTGAGAAAAACGAAGGGGCGCTAGCGTATCAATCCCTTTCGCTGCGTCGAGCATAAAAATCACTCTGTTCGACCTTCATTTGTTCTCGGTCCTTCGAGTACGGTTCACTGTAGTTTTACTATGTAGCTATTCAAGAGCTATTTTTCTGTGCCTCTCGTCATTTGAGTGGCTTTCATGGTTTATTTCCTTTTCAGTAAAGCCCATCCATTGGCGCGTTAGCTGTGAATAAATTGTCCTGGTACTCGAAAATCCACTTTCAAAATAGGTAAATAACCATTTTGACCCGAACCCCCCTCCAGTGGGTGCTGATCGGTCCAGGACCTATCTTACTGGATTCAGCGTCCAAAATTTAGTGAATATTGACATCCCACGCGCCTAGATAGTTCAAAATCTGTGCCATTCATATCCCATTC
Source organism: Cyrtorhinus lividipennis (assembly GCA_019603395.1). Classification (NCBI taxonomy): domain Eukaryota; kingdom Metazoa; phylum Arthropoda; class Insecta; order Hemiptera; family Miridae; genus Cyrtorhinus; species Cyrtorhinus lividipennis. Next base: position 9,119,323 of record CM034008.1, read on the forward strand.
GTTGACGAAGAATCGTTTGAGATGGATTAAGAACTGATTTTCGCAGTTAACTCAGGAGGTAACCTACTAAATCAAAATGCTGAATCAAATGAAACCCCGGAACGATTGGCGCCCTCTGTATGAGTTTATGGGTCAAAATGGGTACCTATCGACCCATTTGAAATGTGTGTTTTCGAGATTTCAGGTACCGAGGCGAGTGGGGTATCATTGTTCCACTAAATTTTGGACGCTTCATCGATTGGAATTAATTGGTTCGGGACCCATTGCACCCACTGTCTCTATTTTCCCCATGCTGAAGAAATGAGTCTCCATGCTGTTGGTCCGAGGAATAACCAACCACTGTGAATGAATTTGCAGCGTTTTATTTATGTTTTAGCCATGATGATCAATATATATAGCCCCACTATGCCATCAGACGTGCTGCCTGTCCGGGCTGGCAGTATTACTGAGGAACATAAGAGTAAGACAGAAGATTGAAGAGCAAGTCCCCTCCAAAAGGCCTTAGTAGGTGTAATATCATTGAGAGAAATAAAAGCATTCGTCACTGATGTTACCAAATGAGATTTTCCTGCCTCGTCAATCCGTTCAAGAGGGAGCCCTGTCGGTAGAGAGAAAGTGATCATCCGTGAAGTGAAGGACAATAGTGCCTGGTAGCGGCTGGCTCAGCCTAATTCACACAAACTACTCATATCCTTCCTAAACCATCTTCTAGGGGTCGGCACAAACCACTCAGAGCCTCTGACAAATAAGGCGGGTCTCTATGTCATTACATGTACGCGGCTTAGGAAGCGAGTGGATTTTCTAGTCTCGAAAAGTCAATGTCCTGGCCGTTTTAACTAGGTATAAAACTTCCCAGCAACTCTTCCCAGGTACGAACAAGGCATATTGATTAAAATATTATTTTAAATGTTCTTATAAAAAAAACTAATCAAATGAGAATGTTAGAAATATCCAATACAGGATGGTGCAGAGGAAATGATTCAAAAAATAATGTCTTTGGCATGACGCCCTTCTTGCCGGATACAAATTTGGATCACACTCTCAAAAATACGGACGGCGCACTCAAACATTTCAATGAATTCGCTAACAAGTGGAATTCATCAGGTCATCGAGTGTTCATAGAGCCGTCTGCAATTTTCAAAAGAGGATCCAAATTTATATCCAGCAAGAAGGACGTCATTTCAAAGACATTATTTCTAGAACCTAAATATGATGTCTGTGATATGATGGTGTCTATGAGGAAAGTAGGCTAGTGTTGGCGGCAATCTTGACAATGTAGCCAACATTAAAAAATTATTACAACGAGCCCCTGGAGAGTGTTAGCGCCTCTTATTCAAAAATGTGAGGAAATTAGGTAAAATCTGATGGACGCCAGCAGTCCCCCCCCCCCCCCTACATTTCTATACACAAATAGGGGCCTTATCTTCTGTAGGGATCATCACTTCAGAACCTAAGAGGCCTGCCAGAGAAGATCAGAAATTATCCAAGAATAGGTACAAGGTCATATTGGACTTGAATCAAAGAGTTGAAAACTCCTGTCAGGGGACATGTATGGGAATCAGGTTTGAGTATTTTGGATTTGATTTTGTGGATGTAAGGCTGTCATCATCTAACTCAAAACAGACTGAAAACATAAGAGAAAGGGTCCAGAAGACGTAAAGAATCAAGAACACCCAGAAATTTTCATGCAAAATCTGTAATCTCCTTGGGACTTGATTTTGCAAGAAATGGGAGAATGATCCCATATGTAATTCCAAAACGCAGAAAATTCTTCACAGGGGTTGGTCATACCTATGACCAGGAACATGGGGGAAATGGGGTGAAACCGTGGATTGCGAAGTATCTTGGACACATTTCAATCGATTCAGCATCCAAAATCTAGTGGAAAAAGATACCCCACACGCCTAGGTACCCGAAAATCTCGAAATTCTATTCTTCAAAGAACACATTCCACTGAATTTCGGACACTGATTATGGCCCCGGAACGATTGGCGCCCACTAGAAGAGGTTATGTATCAAAATGAGTATCTATGTACCTTTTTCAACAGTAGGTTTTCATGATTTCTGGTACCTGGTGGGGTATCATTTTCCACTACATATAGGATGCTGAGTCGCTTATGATGAGTTTGAGGCTGTTTTTACCCATAACCCTGGTCCAAGGAATACCCAATCCCTTTGAATGAACTTGCATCGTTTATTGTTTTCAACCCATTGTGTTCCACTGAATCAATATTGAAAAAAAATCATGCGTTTCCTCTGCAGTACCTTGTATAAATTTCATATAATTTAGAAACAAAATTAGCGGTCATTCATTAATGAGTCATTTTAACACTTAAATTCTAGGCAATCAAGTAAAATACTCTATCAATCCTCAAGGAGGGCGAGACAGAATATTTCGATAATCATATTTCTACTCTGTCGTCACGATGTGAATAATAAATCTGAAAATCCCAATGGAAAGCTTCGTCAGTGCCATGAAATAGCCTTGGTTACATGTGTACGGCGAATTCTCGACCAACAACGCGTGTCGACGCCATAGAATCGATACGTGATGAGCTCCCTCTAGTGGCGGGATGATGGGTTAACTTCGTTCCACGCGATCCTTGCTCGAATACGACTCGACAGTCCACACTTGCATCGTCAAATCGCGTGTGACAAGTTTGTGAGGACCCGCTCGCCGAATATAAGACATTTCGTTGGTACCCTCAAGTTATTATTATATCGATATCACCGATTTGATAAGAGTTACCACAATATCCCACAATAGTTTACGATTCGAGGAGAGTGTGGATGGTGCGGGAATGCTCATCTACATCAAAGTACACAGGAAAACGCAGCAAATTCTTACACGCAAGTTGGTATATTCGTCAGACCAGGCGCATGGAGATTAATTTCTTCAACATTGGGAAAATGGGGTAAGCAAAGGGTGTGGCGGGTCCCGGATCCATTCCAATCGATTTAGGGTCGAAAATTCAGTGGAAAATGACCCATTTTGACCCAAAACCTCTTCCAGTGGTCTCCAATCGTTTTAGGACCCACTTCATTGGATTCAGCAATCATAATTTAGTCGAAAATGCTACCACACACACCTAGATCGCCAAAAATCTCGAAAATCCATTTTTCGACAAACATATTTTGACCCCTTACTATTTCAATAATCTAGGAATTTGTTGTGAAGACCTTTTCGGTGAATATTTGATTTTGGCTGGTTCTTCCTTGAATAATCAACCTATGTTTTCATGCAAAAAGTCAATCTTTCCGATTCGCGCTAAAAAAATTGTCTGGACGTTTCAAGGTGTGTACATCAAAATTAGCAAATGTCCGTCCGCCGTCCACACCGACTTGGGTAGTAGAAATTATTCAAAAAATCTAAAATTTTGGGCAGGGGTCCGTTCATGGCTCTAGTTGGTCCTCGAAACTTTTCAACCCGATCGGACCGAATTTGGGTGGGGTAGGGGTCAAAATGTGAATTTCGAAAAATGGATTTTTCAGATTTTTGCAATTTAGTTGTGTGGGGTATCATTTTCCACGAAATTCTGGACGCTTAATCCAATGAAATGGGTCCCAGAACGATTGGCACCCACTGGAAAAGGTAATGGGTTTAATGGCTATCTATTACCCATTTTGAATATGTGTTTTCGAGATTTCAGGTACCTAGGCGTGTGGGATATCGTTTTCCACTAAATGTTGGACCCTGAATCGATTGGAATGGGTCCGGGACCCTCCACACCCACCGTTTTGGTTGGTTATTCCTTGAATAATCAACCTATGTTTTCATGCAAATGGTCAACCTCTCCGATTCGGCTCAAAATTTTTTTCTGGACGTTTCATGATGTCCTGATCAAAAAAGGTCAATGTCCGTCCGCCGTACGCCGTCCGCCGTCCACGCCGTTTTTGGTAGTAGAAAATTTTCTAAAAATCTGAAATTTGGATCAGGGGTCTGTTCCCGGCCTAGGACGGTCCTTCAAGCTTTTCAGCCCGATCGGACCAAATTTGGGCGGGGTAGGGGTCAAAATGTGTTTTTTGAAAAATGGATTTTCGAGATTTTGGGCGATTTAGGCGAGTGGGGTATCATTTTCCACTAAATTTTGGACGCTGAATCCAATGAAATGGGTCTCAGGACGATCGGCACCCTCTGGAAGAAGTTATGGGTCAAATTGGGTATATATTACCCATTTTGAATATGTGTTTTTGGAGATTCTGGAACCTAGGCGTGTGGGTTATCATTTTCCGCTAAATCTTGGACGCTAATTTCAATGAAGTGGGTCCCGGAACGATTGGCACCCTCTGGAAGAAGTTATGGGTCAAATTGGGTATATATTACCCATTTTGAATATGCGTTTTCGAGATTTCCGGTACCTGGGCGTGTGGGGTATCATTTTCTACTAAATTCTGGATCCTGAATCGCTTGGAATAGGTCTGGGACCCGCCGCGCCCACTGTTACCCCATTTCCCCCATGTTGAAGAAATGAGTCTCCATGCGCCTGGTCCGAGGAATAACCAACCCCTGTGTAAGAATTTGCAGCGTTTTTCCCATTATCCCCATGTTGAAGAAATGAGTCTCCATCCGTCTGGTCCGAGGAATAACCAACCCGTGCGTGAGAATTTGCAGGGTTTTTAAATCAAATTCAGTTCCTCTCTGAGTTATCAGCACACTGATAACAAAGACTAGGCCGAATGATGAGGGCCAACAATAAATGATTAATATTGGTTGATAAAGCGGCCACTTCTCGAGGCCCTTTTCGACATTGAAGTCTACAGCGGCAGACATGACGAAGCGAAAGGGAGTGTACGAGTATAAAGCAGAAAATTTGCATGATACATTGCAGGTACCTATGCCGCATTTGCATTAGAGCCTCGCTGTGGGCTCTGACTCGGCGAAGCAATTTCCCTTTAGTTGGAAGCAGAAGTGAAGAGGATGAATAATGACCGAACATCCAGAGAAAGTCCCTTATCTGCGTCGGTAGCTCCTTGTTTTCGGTGGCGACATTTCGTCTTCAAATCTTACCAAGCGGCCAATCTCCGAGGCAGAGATCAATTTATCATCTCTGATGTACGACTGTGAGCACTACGCCATTACGAGGCATTGAAGTTTGTTCGATGTACAGTTCACGGGGTGGGTTTTGGTTGGTTATTCCTTGAATAATATAATCCTCTTTTTCATTCATAAAGTCAATCCCTCCTATTCGGTCCAAAAAAATGTCTGGGCGTTATATGGGGTCCAGATCAAAATGAGCAAATGTCCGTCCGCCGTCCACGCCGATTTGGGGAGAAGAAAAATGTCCAAAAATCTGAAGTTCGGGTCAGGGGTCTTTTCCCATGTGAAAGAATTTGCAGCGTTTTATACGTTGGGATCATCGCAGGAAGCAGGACGAATCTCAGACTTCATCCAGAAACGCGTAATGATTCCTCGGAGATCACCAAAGTAAAATGGGAGTAGAGCAACGAGCAACTACCCTTTTCATTCACCAGTCCATGGTGCTCTTTGGTTTATTGTTGTTTTATTACCTCGTACATTCTTATGGCTCTTTCTTATGGTTCCAGCGAGGAACCTTCCGAATGAATGAGAGAACCGTAAGCTCCAAGCCGTAAAATCCAATAGGTGAAGTTGGAACTGAGGCGAGGGAAACCCTAGTTGTACAGGTTTATCCGAGAGAACTACCACCATTTTATAGCTCGTCTTGCTTGATATGTCCGTCAACGGAGGCTGATCCATGGGAAATGTTGCTCTCTCCTGAGCTAGTTGATACCAATAAAAGGCCTTCTACTTTATAAAGGTTAAACATCCACACTTTGATTGCACCCGTATTATGAGTAAAAATCCTCGTTTTAATGACAAATACCTTGTGATGTGAAAATCATCACAAAAAAGACACACAGACATCACAGAAAATCATGAAGAATACGAGCAAGGGCAGTTTTTATCACGCAGCAAATATATAATACGATTATGAATTTATATTGGCCGTTGACATGAAAACTAAATTCAAAATTAATACTCAACACACGATCCATTTGAACACAAAACAAGTGTTGGCCGCATCTTCTCTGAGTGTGTAACAGTAATCAAAAGTTTATAAACCGATTGGGTGTACGGAATGTGATCGAATACATCAAAATGTATTTCGAAAAGTGGATTTTCGAGATTTACCGCAATCTAGGCGTGTGTGGTATCATTTTCCACTAATTGTTAGACACTGAATCGATTGAAATGAGTCCCCATGCTTCTGGTCCGAGGAATAACCAACCCGTGTGAATGAATTTGTAGCGTTTTTGTTCCTTCTATCGATTCAAAAAACTATTCCGTCCAAAGAAGATTGTAGCAATATTGTCTTGAAAGTGAATTAAGACAATTCGGACCATAACGAAGTCGTGGCAAGGGTTTTACTGACCCGGAGGGAGAATAATGCACAGCATTTTGTATCTGTAATTTACATAAAATGTAAAATTTTGGGACTTTTTTCCCCAAAACGCAAACAAGGGTGTGGGTGTTTTCGTGCTACGAATAACTACATATTGATAAATGCAGTGGTTATTGAAGCGTTCTATTGCTACAATTGCCTGAACGAGTCTGCTACGCCCGAAAAGAATAAAATATCTCATCACTTTTGAAAATATTGCATAAATTGAGGCTTGGAGCTGAGGTTTTAGAGGAAATATGCTCGGCTTTAAAGGGAATAAGGTCGCCCAGCCGGTCTTAACGTTTAACGGAGGATAAAGAAAAGGCAGCTTAGAGGGTTTTGTTTGTTTTGACTCCAACGGGTGAGGCAATATTTTATTGCTGTTTATTCTCGTAGCTTCTAAAGCTCCTCGAGAAGTTGAATCACTGTCGGGCTAAGTAAAGTTTCGTTCCTTAACTGGGGTCCTATTGCCCCAGGAGTACGTTTTTGGCAAACCATGAACAAACGAAGGAAAAAAAGTACATCTAATACATATATACATCTGCTGAATAAAATATTTTGAGGTAACTCACGGGTAGAAAGGCAAAGTCAAGAAGGCAAAGAGTCACTCACCTGAAACATAACAAAATCAATCTCGTTATTTGGAGTCCTTCATAGCTATATTGTTTGGTATGAGAATAAGGCTCAGACAACATGAAATCAATGTAAATCCCAAACTTTGATTTAGGGCATGATGACCATTAAAATACCGCAATAAAAATACACAGCCATGACCAAATTCTTGCAAACATTGTCTCTGAAATCAATCACCAACTACTTAGCATATATGAGACATAAAAATAATGATAAATAATAATGCCATGCAATACGCAACCAACATGTATCTTACCTTTCGCCTATTTCTTCCTTGCGGTTAAGGACTGTTAATGCCCCTTAACCCTAGAACGGTATCCATATGCCCTTGAGGCCTCTTGGCAGACAAAATGGTTGCCAAACCGCATGACCTTGAGTCCCAACCCCACCCTCCAGCAGTGCTCCCCTTGAAAATTCTCTTATCTCTCAGTTACCTGCTTACTACCAAGGAGTCAACATGAGGTGACTGCGCATATTTGTGCATGCAAGTGCGCTTCAGAGGCGTCCAGATACCATTCAATGAACATCTTTGTGTGGCTGCCAGATGTATAGGTACTGTTAACGGCTTTGGACAAATGCGCTTCTAAATCATTCTGATATCATCAAGGTTCACTCTTCCTTTATTCTTCCAATGGATCAAGATTCACTCTCTGTTGGAAAAAAATGTTATACAGTTCTTCTTCAGCAGGGGCGAAACATAGCCAAAATCTTGACAACTGAAAAAGAAATTTCACATACATTGGCACTGCATACTGAAGAATCTGAATGCAGTGATGACGAAAATGTTGCACAAGTCGATGAATGTGCTTTTTTGATGGACTCAGATGATTCTCTGGTGGGGACCCTGACTATAAATACGATCCGAGTGATAGAAGAACTCGACAAGACAACTGCATTGAAGCCTAGAGTTTATCTCAACCAAGAACTTTTAAATGTAGGCCCAAAACAAGGAAGTTGGCAGATGTTTCATCAGTAGGCATGCGAAGCAAGAAAAAAAAGAAGCTCAAAAGAATCTGATAAAGGGGTCTTGAAAGTTAACCTCTTCCACCGATACACTGATAGAGGCGCAATGGATTTTGGTGGAAAACGAAACAAGCGGAAAACAGCTGGTAGGAACATAGTACATCCAAATTTGAAAAACCAAGAATCATGCCCTTCATATTTCTGAACCTGTGGAATGTTTCAATGCCTCCATTACCCCAGCCATGATTTGATTGGCGCACACAAATTCAGAGATTTCTCTGCAGAGAAAGACCTACACGAATAGGGAGCTCTGAGGGCACTTTTCAGATCAACAATTCGAACTGGTGCAATGAGAGACAACATTTGAAAATAGAGACACTGCACGATTTAGTTCAATGTGGAGTTTTGAATTCTCTAAACCAACATTTGGGGAAGGATTACAAGGACTACAAGGGGTTAGAAGGGAAATAAACCATTTGGCGTATTGACATATCAATAATTAGGGCGCACATGCCTATGAAGCGTGTGGATACCATTACTGCACTATTAGTGCGTAATACCGTTCAGGGTAGATTATTAAATAATATAACCCCGCTGTATACCTAAAATCTCTGTGCTGCAGTAGTTTCAACTGAGGGCACATTCAATGTAATCCTATCCCCACTCCTGCTTCCAGTTATCGTTTTTCGATTTTATTTTCTAGATATTCCTCAAATATTGTAGTTGTTTTGTGTATTAGACATTGGAGATCAAGAATACACAACTCTTAAAATTCAATTACTGTTTCTTGAGTGACTACGATCGGATGTAAATAATTTGTTTTTATGAGCTGAACTGCATATTGGCAGTGCAAAGTTAAATTTTGATTGAATAATTGCAAAATAGAATTGCTGCTTGAATTTGTGTGACATAAAATTCCTTACTTCCCTAAATAATCTTGTTTTAAGGCAACCTAGTTTGGGGATGGCCATCGAAGGTCGATAGTATCGAAACATCGATGTTTCACGTTCGATGGTCAATTTCTCACCATCAGTGGTACAGTTGTCGATACTATCGATCATCGATGTTAAAATAGCTGATTTTTTTTCTCCCAAATTCAATAAAAAGTTCTGGAAGCAGTCATAATAATTTTCATCTTCAGCAATAATAGAACAAAAAATAATAAAAATAAATAAATACAAAAATAAACCATGAACTGACGAAATTGAAGACAAAAGTTGATTCTCGCTAACAAGAAGGAGATAATTATACAAATTCTGATATTAAGATTTAAAAACGTGGCAACACTGCTTTTACCTAAACATTCATGTGATTTAAGGAAAGTTCAATGAAACAGAAAATCCCCCATTCAAAAAAGAAATTCCAACTACAACAGCAAACATCTTGAAACAAGATTTTATTCCGGTTCCCACACCTTCTTAAATTTGCAGAAAGCTATCGATAGTGTTTCGCCAACAAATTGACTACAAAAAAACGAAATTTTTGATGGTTGATATTAAATGGTGGCTAACATCGATGGTGAGAGGCCAATGTTTGATAACCATCGCTATTGACCTTGCGATATCGATGGTAACATCGATGTCCCATCCCTAATCTAGTTGAAATCGATGGTGCGTTCACGTGACACCATGGAGAAGGGATTCTCCGTAGAGCGGTCTTTCGAGGCCCTTTGGAAAAATTAACGGTAGAGGAAGGGCCTCCAGCCACAGAGAACAAGACGATTCTTCCTTCTCGCCCTTTTCCCAGCAAACAGAGCCTTTGCCTATTTAACCGGTTTTTGTTTGCTGCGACGAAGATTTGTCACCGTTAAGGTGACCGCAGTGTGAGAAATTTACGCCGCGGTAAAACAATATGAGACTCCAACCATCCAACATTTATAAACGGTTGATCCTCTCGAGAAACAATTTATTATTTTTAAGCGAAATGGAGATGGTACAACGACGTTCTGTGGGTTTCAAATGGAAAACCTTAACGACGCAAACGTAGAATACGCGGTTGAAACATTTAAAACAAAATATTTCCCTTCAGCCCTTTATTTGTCCTACATTACGGCGAACCCTCGTTAACTTTATATGGAAAGTGGTTTTTTGTTAGTGGACCGTTTAGCCACAATATATCAACGCTACCCATCATCTCGTTTCATCTTTCAGCCTAATTATGAAAGCTGAACCCTAGGGAGATTGCGATGCTGTACGAGTTTTGCGTAAACGGGCAAATAATCAACAATTTCAATTACACGGTTGAAGGGATTAAATGAACTCTAGGAGAGACAGTCACGAAGGGGGTGAAAATGTTGTTGTTTGATGTATAACGTGTTATTGTTGTTGTAAATAACAGTAACAAACAACTAACTAGGTACGTAATTGAGGAAAGTTTTCGATTTGAGGGGAAAATAATTTAGAGCTCTTTTATAAGCTGACATGGCTGTTCGTGTTCAGAAACGATCGTCACTATCGCCGAAACAAATCTAAACCCTTTTTACAGGTGGACGCGACGGCGGAGTGCACACGAACTCCATCAACGGTTGACAACCACGAGAAAACTTTTCCGATCAAATTACAACGCAACAGGTGCTAATTCCTTTCGAAATTCCCTTTCACGTTTTAATTTGATCGAACAGAGGCCGAAGTTCCGTCGCACGACGACCAACTTGCGTTTTCTTCAACCTCTCTGGCGCCTAAAAGCCCGAAGTTTCTTCTGTTTCTCTTCCAACCCTATCAGGCTTCAGTTCGACAAGCTCATCTCAATTTAGTGGTTTCGGAACGAGGTTTCCTCTAGAGCCTTGAAACATCGATCAACTTTGGTCAACTTCTAAAGCTGATTCACCGGCCTTACTGTGTCTCTTTTTACCGAGTTGCTTCCTACATTCATCCCAGAAGAATACAAATTACTAGAAAAATAAGAAGAAGACGGAGGAAAAGAAAAACATAGCCGCAATATTCAACAGTTGAAAAAGGGAAGAGGTGGGAAAACCGAAAATGTAGCAAGCCGGCAAAGAGTGAGAAAAGTAGTTGGGGAAAGGGTACAAAGGGCACAAGAAAGCTTTCTCGGGTTAATTTTATACAAAAGGACCGCATCCCAGGTCCCCAAAGGGGAGCCGGAACAGACTTCATTTGAAAGTTGTACTTTATTCAAATTAGGAATCTTCCCTTCAGTACCACCTTCCAACAATTCTCTTTTTATCCCAAGAATAAAGTGCGCGCGTAAAAAAAAGGAAGATCGTTCTAAAGCTAATTTTAAAGGGGATTTCGCGCTAAGTTGTGTGCAAGACGCTACCGTCGAGTGGTTTAAAGTTCATTACGTGATGGGTACCAGGTGCCTAAAACAACCTGAAATCACGAGGTTTTAAGAACACGAAGTTTTTCTAGAGATGGAAGATGGAGAGTGGGTTCACTGTTTAGGGCCAACGTAAAATGTACGATATATCTTGAACCTAAATTCAAACTTGGTTACTCAAGTGTTCCAAATCAATATGTGATCGATGGAACATGATGGAAAAAAGTAGATGAAAAATTCAAACGCTAATAATTCCTACACAGGGGTTGGTTATTCCTCGGACCTATAGAGATCCGGCGGATAGAGACTAATTTAGAAATAGATCGGAAATATTTTTAATATAATTATTCTCTTTTAGGAAAATGTCGTTAGGTACAAATAAATAACATCCTTAAAGGCAAGAAGGTTACATATTGTTACAGCTTTCTCGCGGCTGTTGGAAGAAGTGTAGGAGGGGAGGTTTGTGAAATCACTCAGGAGTCGTGTAAGCTGATTTTTTGAAACAAAATCGAGAAACATGGTTGCTTTTACCGTTTCGGTTTGTTTGAGGTGAGAGCTTCTATTTCGTTTTCATGAAATAGGTACCCATTTGAACAATGAGAAAATATAGGATAATAATCTGAGAATAGGTTCATAATGAATCGTTACATTCAATATTATAAAGACAAAGTACCGATTTAACAATTATATTATATGTATGTAATGTATCGATACATATAATAATATTTAGAAAAAGTATCGATATAACGTATGTTGGTTAGGGTTGTTTTTAAACAGGTCGCCAGAAACAACCCTCACCGACATATGAAGTAATGGAAGGTCAACCCAACACAACTGAAATAGATACATATAACAGTTGTATTAGATATAAGGTATTGATACTTTCAACAAAAATTAGACTAAGTATCAATACAACAACTACATTAGATGTAAGGTATCGATGCTTACAATGATATAATATATCATTGTCTTACATATTATGTAGACAAAGTTTGGATACAACAATTTTATTAGGTGTATGGTATCGATACTTACAATAATATTTAGACAATGTATCGATACAACAATTATGTTAGATGTAATGTATCGATAATTAAAATAATATTTAGACTAAATATCGATACAACCGTATTAGATATAAGGTATTGATACTCTCAATAATAATCAGACTTAGAATAAATACAACAATTGTATTAGATGTAAGGCATCGATACTTACAGTAATATGTAGTCAAAGTATCGATACTATAATTGTATTATATGTAAGGTATCGATTCTTACAATAATATGTGGACAGTATCGATACAACAGTTGTATTAGAAGCAATGTATCGATACTTGAAATAATATTTGAACTAAGAATTGATACAACTAATTGTATTAGATATAAGGTATTGATATTTTCAATAATTTTCGGACTAAGTTTCGATGAAGCAATCATATTGGATGTATCGATACCACAATATATCAAATGCATTGGAACGTCCCTGGGTAGGTATCCCACAACACTAATGCCTGAAATTTCTTCATAATCATACTTGAAGAATCTTCTGAGTACATTTTATCATCATCCCCAGTATCAGGGCAATTACAGGGGATGTCTAGATTCTATAACAAGATCATTTTTAAGAAAAAAAATCAAATATTTAATCAAGCAACAACGGATTCAATTATCTTGTGGCTCACTAATCATCATCCTGAATACATTTCAACCCCAATAAGTTTTAATCTTTCTCTCTCTTTCTTTTCTTCAAGAAGCAACCTTAAACACTGAACCGGTTAATTAAAACTTCTTTAATCAAGTTTTACAATTATGATTGCCTTCCTTCTTGAGAGATCAACAGCCATTGTGGACCAACCACTTCAGTTCCTAGACCAGTTGAAAACTCATATTGTACTTTCTAAGAAGAAGATCCCCCAAAAAGAAGTCGTCTTTCGACTACATCACCAACTCCAGCACGAAACATCTCGTCACTTTTACTTTGCTGCAAGTTGAAGACGGTTCAAGCCACCGTTATTCACATTATGAAAGGAGTTCACCGTTAGGGAACGATTCACATTAAACTGAAAGTTTGCAAGTCTCGCACCTGTGGCACGAGCTCCTGTATGATCTAGGATGAGGGTCGGCCGACTGGCAATTTATTCATGATGGTTCTCCTCAACATACATCTACACGACTAACTTTGTGGGCAGCTCACACGCTGGAATTTTGGCAATTTGATTTTCAGTAGAGAAAATGTCCGTGGGTCATAAGCCCACGTTTCGATATCGATGATAGAAATATACTTTGAGGTGCAAATTGACCGGTTTTTAAATTACAACGCAACGACAGTTACGTGAGATGTACTATTACATTACAGGGGGGTTCCACGAGTTGGGAAAAATTTCATGAAAAATTAATCCCTCAATCAATTTATTTATTGCGCGCAGATCAGCGAGCACGCAAAGTTGCGCAACCCCAAATATGTCAATAATTGGATGATGGGGAACTATGAAGTGTGGCAAATGAACGCAGATTCACGTGATGCTATCCGCTCCTTGATTCGACTAAATTGCTGCGAAATTATGACCGAAATTTATTCCCCACTCGCCTAGGTACCTAAAATCTCGGAAACTCACATTTGAAACACATTTTGATCCCTACCTTGCCCAAATTTGATCCGATCGGGCTGAAAAGTTTCAAGGACCAACTAGAGCCAAAAACGGACCGCTGACCCAAATTTCAGATTTTTAGAAAATTTTCAACTACCAAAGCCGGTGTGGACGGCGGACGGACATTTGACTTTTTTCATCTGGACACCTTGAAACGTCCAGAAAAAATTTTTGGACCGAATCGGAGAGATTGACATTTTGCATAAAAACAGAGGTTGATTATTCAAGGAATAAACTAACCAAAAATTGGTTGAAGTATCAAATTGCTATGTAATTTTAGCTTATAATTAATTACAATTTACTCATTGGCTGTTTGCTTTACATGTTCGTTAGATTTAATCCGTACTATTTCTGCACAAATACAGAGATGAAGTTAAGGGATGGGGGATAAATGACTATCGGAGAGAGGAAGGATTTGACGCTCCGCTCGTAACTCGACAAAGCGCCATCCGCCACTCACCACGGATAAAAAATAGAGATCAATCCTGATCCGTGAGCTCGATCACGTTCAACGACAAAAGTGTCGTGACTTTTGACGAAAGCGAAACGGCTTTTGGCCTGTGTTCAAATAAAAGGAAAACTCGATGGTGAGTTTGATGAGAGGATCAACTGCAAAACAGCAAATCTTTTGTGCGGCAAACAAAACGGGAAGTTCAGTAAAAAACCGACGTTCGAACATCCTTTAAAAAGGCTCGGCAAGAACTGCAATTGCAATTTTAGGATTCGGGGATTAAAGTTTAGAATCCGGGGCCGGCGGCTCTGACTGATGGGTGAATACTATCGATTTTATTAGGATCGATATTGACTTCACGGTTTCGTAAGGTGAGAGATAGTTATCAATCGATTGATTGTTGTCGGTATCAATACATCGATGGTTGGAATCCGGCCCCGGATTCTAAATCTTTACCAGATTCGGTTCATATCGTGTAATGAGCTTTCATTTCATAGTTTCAGGAATTGAGACGGATTCCATCAAGGTTGAATTAGAATTCCATTATTCCTTGAATAATCAGCCTGTTTTCATGCAAAAAGTCAATCAACAGTTTTTGGATGCTGAATTCAATGAGACGGGTCCCAGAACGATTGGCGCCCTCTGGATGAAGTTATGGGTCAAAATGGGTACCTAATCACCTATTTCGAATGTGTGTTTTCGAGATTCTTGGTACCTAGGCGTGTAGGGTATCATTTTCCACTGAATTTCGGACGCTGAATCTATTGAAATGAGTCTCCATGCTCCTGGTACGAGAAATAACCAACCCGTGTGAGGAATTTGCAGCGTATTATACTCTTCTCCCGTACGCCCTCACATTTTATGTAAACTATCTTCCTTCTCTAATACCTCAAACAAGCCAGGTTACCCATGTGTGGAATACACTGAAATGTATTTACTCCGTTTCCTTCAGTACTCATTGCCAAAAGACAACGGCCGCATGAACCGTGAACATGTCACATAAAGATGTGTCATGGCGGCGTGTGTACACCTGGACGAGTAAGATGATAGTCAAAACATGGTCTATCACCAGAGAGTGTTATGGAATCTTAAGTCCAGTCCTATGTCAGACAAGAGTTGCCTTTCCCCCTTGCGATACCGAGAAGAAATCTGTTTTTAGTTTATTCTTCCTTGAATGATTTTTTATCAAATAAATAAAATGCAAATAATTCATATTTAATGTCTTGCAGCCACATCATTGAGGCGGTTACTTCAGTTGAGAATAAAAATGACATTTGGCAGCAATTTACGCAATTTACCCCATAATTTGATTATTTCGTCAAAATGTCTAAATGAAAACACTGGAAAATATTTCACAGAGGTTAGTTATTCCTCGGACCAGGAGGAACCATGAAAGACTCATTTCAATTGATTCAGCGTCCAAAATGACACCCCACTCGCCTAGATCGCCAAAAATCTCGAAAATCCATCATTCAAAAAACACGTTTGACCCCTCCCTTTACCTAACATACCCAAAATTGGGTTACTTTGGGGAAAAACTAGAGCCGGAAACAGAAATCATTGTGGAAGAATTCGGCCGCGTTTTGGTTGGTTATTCCTTGGATAATCAACCAATTTTTATCCTGAACCTTCCTCTCATGTTCTATACTATTAATAATTATTTGCTATGACAAATCGGCTAAGAGCCATTTCAACGATTCGAAACCAGCGCTATATGTCCCTGAAACGTATAAGCGTAAAAAATGAATGATTATGAAAGCATTTTTCGCCCAATCCTCTCACAAAATTAGGTCATCTTTGTCTCTTTTATTCCTTTTGATGTCGTCTTCAGAGTGACCTACTTATTCTGTGGTCCAACGAAGCAAGCCATGTTGCTGAAACCCGCTGACTTAGGTGAAACCTAACCGGCAGAGCGAAGTCAAAGATTTATAGCGGTCAACGAGCAAAGATAATAAATAGTCGAATTATACGCGGAAGTGTCAACACCAAAATCCAATAAACATCTTACCAGTGAGCCAAGAGGGGGGGGGGGGGGGGTGTCTCCGTCTAAAAGGACAGCAACTTTTGATTTAGCGCTTCTCACCTGCCGGATAAGCTTGGGTGTCCGGAGTCAAGGGGAGGGAGTTGTGATCCTAGGGGGATGACCGATCCTCATAATACAGAATATCACAAGCTGGGAGCCCCTCTTCAATTCAGAGCTATTTTATTTGGGCAATCGCAAATTAGAGCGTTTGTGAATCTCCAAAAAGCTTTACATGAAAATGTATGGCCTTACAATACTGATCCACGTAATAAGTACAACAAATTTTCTTTTTTCAAAGTTAAACAACAAAATATTCAACATTGTTGAGCGAGTTGGGTGCAATAAAAATGGGTTTTGAGGTCTATGAATATGATATGACAAGATGAATCTACGAGTGGGGTATCATTTTCCACTAAATTCTGGACGCTGAATCCAATGAAAAGGGTCCCAGAACGATTGGCACCCAGTGGAAGAGGTCAAAATGGGTATCAAATACATATCCATTTTGAATGGTATGTGTTTTCGATATTTCTGGCACCTAGGCGTGTGGAGTATGATTTTCCACTAACTTTTGGACACTGTTTTTCCCATGTTGAAGAAATGAGTCTCCATGCGCCTGGTCCGAGGAATAACCAACCTATGTGTAAGAATTTGAAGCGTTTTTTAATTAAGCAATTGGCTGAATACAAGATTTTGAATTAGCCATGGCAGCATGAGCATGAAACCAGTAAAAATCATTTTTAATTGATCCTTGAAGTGCGTAATTCTTCACACAGTGATCCCGATTAAAAAGAGAGTAACTGAGAAAATTTTGATGTTGAACGCTGCACGTTAATTATTCTTATTCAATTAACTATCCCTTCAGTGCGATCCAACGAATATGGTAGTGACCCAAGCCTTTGCACGTCTCCATTTCGAATAACCGCCGAAAAATGTTTGGTGAAATGTCACGCCGTTTCATACCACTCGGGAGGGTGGATCGTTTCTCTCGTTTGTCTTTCAACGTTTCACAAAATTGAGATTTATGGTGGTGTGATTATAACGAATGAATTCTCGGTTTTAAATAATAAACCCGAAACCAGAAACGGAATAATTTTCGTTTGAACCTTTTTCCATCGCTCAGAATTGAAGGAGATATATTGTCTCTCGTGTTCTGTGTGAGTACGAGAGGCAGGCGAAGTACAGAACTCCCCAAATAACCCACGTCAACATTTTTTCCGAGCCTTGTAAGGATATAATTAAATTTGAAATTCTAATCAGCGAGCCAGGAAGGTCGATGAGAAATGAGCTTTAAAAATACTGGATTTTCGAGATTTTTGGCATTCTAGGCGTGTATACGGGTATTGTTTTCCACTAAATTTCGGACGCTGAATCGATTAGAATGAGTATTCATGCTCCTGGTCTGAGGCTTTTGGACTAGACATCAAGAAACATGTAAGCACGGCCAATCCGAAAGGTTGGCTCTCCATAACCTAAGGCGTGAAGGCATAGGTCTATTATTCAATAAATAACAACCATCACACATATTTGACCTTTTTTCTCCTAAAATCAGGTTACAACGCCAAATTGATAGTCTAATTTCAATAATCGCTTCCCAAAATTTGTAACATTATGGAAATTGGACCTTCAAAAACGCATCTCTGGTCAATATTGACGTCAGTAATGCCGGGATGGTTGAGTATCAACTACATCTGAATACTACCTAAATAGTTTTAAAATACTGGATTTTCAAGATTTTCGGCGATGTGGGGTATATTTTAGGCGTGTGGGGTATAATTTTCCACTAAATTTTGGACGCTTATGAAATGAGTCACCATACATTTGGTCTGAGGTTTTGATCTAGACAATATGAAACATATACGGACAATGTTTGTCGATTGTCAATTATTCAAAGAATAACCAGCCATAAACGCATATTCGAACTTTTTCTTCCTAAAATCAGGTTACAACGTCCGATTGAGAGTCTGTCCTTTAAAATCGATTCCCAAAATTGGTAACATTATGGAAATTGTACCTTCAAAAACGCTTTTATCGCGACATTGACATCAGTAACGCTGGGATGATTGGTCTTTATCATTGATTATCTACATCTGAATAACATTTCCATCAAAATAACAATTTGGGGGAAACGCAAATTTTTACTTGTGGGAGAAATCACCTTCAATCATCATTCATTTATTATGAAATGCAAACTCTTTATTAGCTCAGCTTTCAAATTATATGTGCAAATTGTTCTATGGTGGTTTTATTATTATTCTCCGTAGATCTCAATCCTGCTAAAAAGCTATTTAGAAAAAAAAATTCCTAAAAGTCAATTTAGCATCCGATATTTACATCGAAGAAATTATACCCCACACTCCTCGTTTGCCAACTCTGAAAAAGCTTAAAAAACCTACCTGCCGACCTGCCTAACTTTGCCTTCATTCACTAACTGACAGTTGAGCAGACTGACCTCCCCGCTTGAGGATAACGGGTGAGGTTGTCCATGGTCCTAGAAAAAGGTCACCGAAGATCTAACGCAAATTTCCAGCATTTTAAACAAACCGTCGGGATCGAGAAATCAGTAGTTAAGAAAACAGGGTTAATATTGATTGAAGAATTACTAAAAACATAAAAGGAGGCATACCTAGTGAATATGGCTTAAAAGGTAGGAACTAGGGGAAATTTAAGGCGGATGGGCAAACGAACGTTTTAAAATGACGTTTGTGTCAGATGTTTTCGCATTGTAGCGAGCAAGAAAAATGGATGTTGAAGCTGGCAACGAAACAACGGCAAGAAAAAAGCCAGTGAATGCCACAGGAGAGATTGCGCTACCGTGCGTGAGCCTACGGTTTCAGGTTATTTTCTCTCCGTCGAGGGCATCATAACACTATCTCATTATAACAACCCACGCGATTTTCAGGTTCTTTCCAGACTAATATCCTCTAATGGAAAAAAGTTATTGAACGAATAAAAGGGGAGAGGGGACTGGAATATTCAACGGGGGTTTATTACATCGGGTAGGAAATAGCGAATCCGCAGTCACACCAGATACGATATGGCACGATAGAAAAATGTTTATTGAAAAAAAACTGATGAAATACAAAGATATAGCGCGATTGTATGCAATGATAAGGTAGGTGCCTTAAGGTAATCAAAATAGGTGTGAACACATACGTGGAATTCAAACGTGTAAAGCCAATTCCTTCACAGGGGTTGGTTATTCCTCGGACCAGGAGCATATAGACTCATTCCAATCGATTTGGCGTCCAACATTTAGTAGAAAATTATACCCCACAAGCCTAGGTACCAGAAATCTCAAAAAACCACAATCGAAATAGGAGAGAAGATACCCATTTTGACCCATAGCTTCTTCCAGTGGGAGCCAATCGTCCTGGGGCCCGTCCCATTGGATTCAGCGTCCAAAATTAAGTGGAAAATGACACCCCACACACCTAGGTACCTGAAATGTCGAAAACCCTCTTACAAAGTAGGTGGATAGGTACTCATTTTAACCCGAAACCTCTTCCGGTGGATGCCTATCAATCTAGGACTCTCGCTGGATTCAGCATCCAACATTTAGTCGATAATAATACCCAATACACCTAAATTGCCATAAATCTTGAAGATCAATTTTTTGAAATACACATTTGAATTTATGAGCCGAATCGTAGAGATTGACTTACTGAATGAAAACATGGGTTGATTATTTAAAGGATAACCAATTAAAACTATGCAAATTCATTCACAGGGGCTGGTTATTCCTCGGACCAGGAGAATGTCGAAAATTGGGAATCGATTTAGGGTTCATCATTTAGTTGGTGCATCACCCTAGGTGAGTTGAGGGCTGTGATTGTCCGGACCAAGGATAGGAAGGCGCCTGGGCCTGATCGAGTCAGCTATGAATTTTATAAAAACGCACCAGATTTGTTTCTGGAGGATCTTCTGAACCTGTTCAACCGAACGAGGAGGGTGATGTACCGGTAAGTTTTGGTAAATCCATCATACATCCACTAATAAGAGGAGCAACATCAACGGCCTCAATCGACTGAATGGCACAGTTATATATGAAAAAGCCTGGAGTATTTAGACTCATATTTCGGAGGTTTGCCAGTGCGGTTTCCGCCGTGGTTATAGCACAGTTGATGCACTAGCTGACTAGTTTGGTGCCTTTCAGGCTTGCTGCGGGACCAGGCCGGTTGATATACGCCTCAATATTGTGGACATCAAGGGAGAGTTTGATGGTGTACCCCACAGTTCTCTACTGCTGAAGCTCAGGAGAGTAGGAATTGGTCAGCTTTCCACCAAGTCGGTCAAAGCAACATACAAAAAAGCCACCAGATCTGGGAACGGGAGGAGTAAAACAGAGTTGCAGAATGAGTCCCCAGTAGTTGTCTCTACATTGACGACATTGACTTTACACTGCCATGTGGTGTGCAGATCGTAGCAATCGACGTGGAAATCCTTAAATACGCAGACGACATTGTCATCCCTGCAAGACGTAAAGCGTAATATACAATGTATGAGCGATGTGATCTGTGGGCTCTAATCGTCAATGGGAGTCAAAGGTCATGGTTTTCCGTCGGGATAGACCGCTGAGCTTGGATGAGTCTTTCTGGATTCATTCTAATCGATTCAGTGTCCAACATTTAGTGGAAAATAATTCCCTACACGCCTAGATCACTAGATCGCGACTAACTAGAGCACTTTTGAGAGGAATCAGTCCTCAGAATGAAGTCCCAGATATCTTACTTGATCAGAGTTTGGATTTTATCATATCAGGTAGCATGAACCCTTCACGATTTGCGGGATGAGATTCTCCATAAAATCATCCCCATTCTGAAGCCTAGAAAATTCGGCAGGATCCTCGGGTAGCGAACTTTAATCTGGCGCAGGGACTTAAGCCTGTTGAGCGTTGATAATGATGTGGCGTGGGCTAAATCAAGTACTAATTAGTTTAAAGCATACGAAGCTCAGAGTCTCAGAGGTTCCAAGCAACAGTTCCCAAGAAGGTCGAAAGTCAGGATGAACGTTGCAGCTCGGGCAGTTGTGTGGTGGCTGCAGATAGAAACCGGGAAAACCGCCAAAGGAGTTCCAGCACAGTTATTCTCAACTTTCCACGCGGAACTTTTCCTTCGTCCAAACTTAACCGAGGGTCCCCTCCTCAAGTCCGAGGAACGTCAAAAGTGAATAATTTGTCCGAAAACCCGCTCACTCGCACGCTCCTCGGATCTCTTCGAAGTCCGTCTTCGCCTTTTCCGAGTTCTCCCACTTCCCTTGCAATATTTATGGAGTCGAGCCAAGATGGCGCTAGGGGGGGGGGGGGGTGTAATTTCACGAACGTGTCTACAGTGACAGCGTTGCATTATTAAAGTTTTGCGGGCTCTTTCTCTGACAACGTTCATTGCGTTTATTCAGGCCTTTCCCAGACGAACTTTCCAGTCGGTTTAATCCATTTTTGAAGAGCTCACTGGCAATGGAGAAAATCGACAAGTGGTTCTTCAATTTGATAATAAATTCATAAACCAATAAACGCTACAGCAAATCATTTCCAGTATCAACACGCTATCACTGAGTCTGTGGCTACATTCGCACTCTCCGTGGTCCTGGAGCCAAAACCACGGACCAGGAGCATGGAGACTCATTCGAATCGATTCAACGTCCAACATTTAGTTGAAAATGATACCCCACATGCCTTGATCGCCGAAAATCTCGAAATATGAAAAACACATTTCGTGTTTTGTAGTGTAAATAGTAATTGTGTGTAAAATTGAAGTAAAATTATGGCAGAAAGCGGCGTAGTTCATGGGATATGAAGTTTAGATATGTTGTTTGGAAAATGCATAGATCTAAGTTTGCGGTATCTATGATTAGAGGTCGAAGAGGTAAAAATTCGCTAAATGCAAACATTTCTTGATACAAAATACTATTAGAAGGATGGATGGATTAACAGGGGAGGATGGTTGTTGTCGGAGGAGTGGGGCAGGCGGGAAATGAGAGATGGTAGTGGGTTTGGGTTGTTGGGCTTGGGTATTTGTTTGTTGTTGTTTGGGGGGGGGGGGGGTCCGAAATTTAGCGGAAATTGATACCCCACACGCCTAGGTACCAGAAATCTCGAAAACACATATTCAAAATGGGTAGATAGATACCCATTTTGACCCATAACGTCTTCCGGTGGGTGCCAATCGTTTCAAGACCCGCCTCATTCGATTCATCATCCAACATTTAGTGGAAAATGATACCCCACACACCTAGATCACCAAAAATCTTGAAAATCCATTTTTGGAAAACACATATTGACCCCTCGCAACCCTCCCCATTTGGTCCGATCAGGCAAAAAAGTTTCAAGGACCAACTAGAGCCGTAAACGGATCCCTGACCAAAATTTCAGTTTTTTAGAAAATGTTCTACTACCAAAATTGGCGTAAACGGCGGACGGACTTTTTCCGTCTTCCGTTTTTTTATTTATTGATTTTAATTTTATTTATTTATTATTTTTTTTCCCCTGCGCTGTCGGCTCTTCTGGGCTAGTAACACCCTGCAGTACGGGAAACCCTACAAGACGGGAACCAGGAGGGCCACTTTAGGAAGGGTGGGCTCGGCTGGCTGGCGGGGATTTATCCCCCTCCCTACCGGCCAGGTGGTGGGTGTGCTCAGGGTTGGTCTAGACCTAAGCCTTTGGGGAAGGAGGAATAACAAGTACTCTCTTCCCCCCCCTAGTCTTTTAAATAAAATGTGATATGCGCCTGTGATAATTTTTTTTTAGGCTAGGCATAGTTAAATTTAGGTTTTTATCCAGGCAGGGGAGGAATATCCTAGTACTCGCCCTACCTACAGCGTTTTAGCAAAGGACTCCTTCGCAGGACTGTGGAGCACAAAGAAAAGGGTGAAGAATAAACTGGAGTGGAGGACACAGGTGGGGTGTTTTCCTATTTAGGTACCCCTACAAAATGCCTGTACGTTCAGTGAAGCCCAGTAATGTGGCGAGTAAGTGCCGCCACCACCACATTAAGCACTAAGTCCCAACAGCTCCACAGCCACCACCACCCTAAAGCTCATTACATGCCAATGATGGAAGACCGCAAGCACAAGAAGAGGCGCGTTAGTACGGAGGCCTAGCAGAGCAAAAGATTGAACTAAAAGACCCCTTGGAAAACCCGGCACCTCCACGAGATCCACCCTGGGCTGCCACAGGCAGGCGGACGCCGGAAGAGGGTGGGGTGCCTGATATACGGGGAAGCCATGGAGCCATAGAGCGGGGCTCCCAGATGATCTAGCGCATAGAAAAGAAAAAGGGAAAACACGACTGGGATAGACTGTAATGGGCCACATGGCCTCAGGAACAGTCTAGCGCAGGTATATCAGGACGGACTTTTTCTCATCTTAATCTGGGCACTTTGAAACGCCCATAAAAAATCGTTTGCTTTCTGCATGAAAACATGGGTTGACTTTTCATTTTATAATCAACCGAAATCTTGTAGTACCTATCTTGGAGCAAATCCCAAAGAGGATCTTGTTGTTTATGCGCCAAAAATAGGGTGTAGCGATCACTCTGAAATAGTTAAATTTATTCCAGACGCACTAATGATTGATTACTCATGAACGTAATGAGGCAAACGACATACCTTCTACAGAGATCACGAATCAAAATATTACGCTTCATTCGTCAACGAGCCAATAAGCCAAAAGCCAATCATGTCTTCAAAGGGGATGTCCTTGTTCGAACGACGGTGCGTTTGGAACGGGAGAGGATTTCTCTCGAGTATATTTATTCCGTTGAAGGTGAGAGGACTCTCATGTAACGGTCCTTCTGAGGCTCGAGATTGATCGTTCCCGTTGGTCAGTAGGTTTAGGCGTGGAATTGAGCCACCAAAACGACCTGAGTACAGAGCCTCGTTTGTGATCATCAATCATCAAGTCGATCTTCGAGAAAATATCTCGTGAATTCGACAAAGTAAAAGTGATCAGAAATCCGGAAGGAGGCCAAGGTCTATTACTAGTCTGATGCGAAACGTAGATAATCTTATGTAATGTATAACGTGTATTTTCATGTGTTAAAATCTAATAATTTCAGAAAACGCCATCAAACCAAAAACTCCCTGATAAACGCAATTGGACTTTCATCACATTAAACATTACAAATTTCTGGGATGTAGAAACATTGAAAATACACATTTGTGCGTTGGCCTCTTGTATGGAGATTCTTCATAAATTTCATGGATAATTTCTAGTTTGAATGTTTCAACAATTATGTGGTGAAAATTCGTCATTTCCCGCAATATCAAGAAATCCATTTTTCACATTATAAAATTCAAAGGATTTCAGCATACCAAAATTATCGCTATAATGTTTTCATGCAGAAAATCAACATCACCAATTCTTCTAGACGTTTCAAAATGTCTAGATCAAAATGAGCCAGTGTCCGTCGACTTCCACGCCATTTTTGATAGTGAAAAATTGTCCTAAAATCTGAAATTTTGGTCAGAGACCCGTTTCCTCTCATTTTTTCACCCCGATCGGACTACATTTATGGGGAGTAGGGGTCAAAATGGGTAATTCGAAAACGGATCATCGAAATTTTCGGCGACCTAGGCATGTGGGGTATCATTTTTGACTTTGTTACGGGTCAAAATTGATCTATGTATCTATCTATCTGTCTACCTATCTATTAGAAAAGTTGGCTTTCGAAATTTCTGATACCTAGACGTGTGGGGTATCATTGTCCACTAAATTTTGGACGGTGAATCCAATAAGACGAGTCCCGGAACGATTGGCACCCACTGGAAATGGTCATGTGTGAAAATGGGTATCCATCTACCTATTTTGAATGTGGATTTTTGAGATTTCTGGTACCTAGGCGTGTGGGGTATCATTTTCCACTAAACTTTGGACGCTGAATCGATTTTAAATAAGTCTCTAGTGCACTTAGTGAAAGAAAGAAACCGAGAAATAACCAACTTCCTGTGAAGGAGTTTGCAGCGTTTTTGTATGATTTTTCAGTACTCACTAAAATCGGGGTTCTCAACAGTTCGATTTTGGACGCGTATGGGAAATGTAGAGCTGTCTGTAAATAAGATTCTACGCTATAAATGACTCTCGGATGTGGAGGGCCGCAGCTTTCTGGCGAGCTTTTTTTCATTCATTAATTTCAAAAAATTGAAAAAATACGAAACTAGACGAAATGATAAGAATGAGATCACACAAGACTAATAAGGCCAGTCGTGACATATTCGGTATCACATAGACCCTTTGAACCTTCACAATAAATACTTTATATAAGTCTTCGGGAGAAAGATTCGTCGGGAAATTATAATAAATGATACCGTGATGGACGGGGGAGAATGGAGAGTAAGGAAGAATAGCTAGTTATATGAGCTATATTATGGATTCTGCGGCATTGTCTGCTTTATACGAGTAAGAAGAATGTTGTCAATGGAGCCATAAAGCTACGTAGTAAAGTAAAAGTAAAAAGTTGCGATGAATTTGACTGTCAGACCAATAAGACGTGTATTGTGCAAGAGGCAGAACTCTTACACACCAGAACTGCCTTACTCACTACACAATGTGCATGTTCGCTCTCCTCTCTTCTAAAACTTCACAGTCATGAGAAAAACGGCTAAGGTATAGTTCGTCTGCCACGTCAATCCTACCCACTCGGTCTTCAAGTTTTACTCAACTCGTTAATCTCCAACTTCGCGGTGATAAAGCGGAGGCGGCACTTCAAAGACAAAACTGCATGGTTTCATAACTCGTGCGAATCTCCAAACTTTTCCAACGCTAACAGATAAAGCTTACAGTGTGGAAAGTACAGGAAAGGCTTGATGGAACGAGAAGAACCCTGGTGTTTTAGGCCTAAGATCCTTAGAATTGTTTGCCTCTTTTAGGATTTGTACATGAGCGAAAAGCCAACAGAATGTGCCGTTCCTCGGGTTGTTGGTGAGTATCTATCCTTAAACCGCGTGTCAGTGAATGTGCCAAGTTTAAGGGGAACTTTTTGGTTGGTTATTCCTTGAATAATCAACTTATGTTTTCATGCAAAAAGCCAATCTCTCCGATTCAGCCCAAACAAATTTCTGGACGTTTAAGGTGTCTAGAACGAAATCTGTCCGCCGTCCACGCCAATTTTGGTAGTAGAACATTTTTAAAAATCTAAAATTTTGGTCAGGGACCTGTTTCCTGTTTCAGTTCGTCCTCAGAACTTATCAGTCCGATCGGACCAAATTTGAGCAGGGGTAGGGGTCAAAATGTGCATTTTTTGGCGATCAAGGTGAGTGGGGTTAATATTTTCCACTAAATTTTGGACGATGAATCGATTGGAATGAGTCTTCTGTATTCATGCTGTTGGTCCGAGGAATAACCAACCCCAGTAAATGTATTTGCAGCGTTTTTTTGTCTTGATTTTTTTAATTTTTTTTATTTATATTTCTTTTCCGAGCAATTTTATACAAAGTTTCACATCAGCAGCACGCAATCGACTCGAGAATCTCATAGTTGATGGTGCTGCATTCGGTTCATGGCCCTCAAGGACCTAATTAACTCGGAAGATCCATCTTGAAGCCTGATCCGGAAGCCATCGGTTTAATTGACGCTCTAACCACCTGTCCCTTGAGATGTTTACGTTGATTACCTATGTATAGTGCGGCGTTGATTAAGTTGCGATGGGGAGTCGTTTCGATTGGTAGCTATCGTACGGGCGCTACCATCATCGTATTAATTAGATATCGCGAGTACATAATTGAACGATGAGCGATATAGTGGAATGTTTGTTGTAGAAGAGCAGCGTTCTTAATGAGATAGGGGAAATTACCGTCAAGTTCATATCAATCAGTCAAACAGTGTTCTGAACTGAGTTACATCGACCTATATCTAAAAGTTCACTTCTTTAAAACTATAAACATATAAGTAATAAATCCATCAACATAAGTAGTATGCAAAGGTGATATCGCAAGATAACCACGTGAAAATAAAATAATGAATAATATTAGTAATTAGAACAAAAAAAATCATAATAATCTTCCTTCACCAGCTAATCGATACAGCGAATCTCTGTTGGGTGCTGCAAAAATACAACGTACATACTCGAACCCTTACTATTAAACAGGCTGTTAACTGCTAAGATTAGCAGCCTTCAAGGAGCAGATTATACAATTAATTTTCATTTAAAAAAAAATCTCCTAGAACATTATTGTTAAAAACTCGTTTCCGAGTTATTCACGATTTAAGATTTCTTCCGTGTTTTCGACCTGACGTCACTGAAATGGCCATAACTTCCTTAATTTACAAAATAATCTCAAATCTGAGTACACCATAGGAAAGAGCGTCAAACTTAGCGAACATAGCGATCAGTCGATTCCCAGCTGCTCCACCAACCCCTGGCCAAAAGTTGTCAAACTCAACCCCAAGTTATCAGTCCGTTTGAAAGTGCTTGGCTACCCCACTAAAAGCTGAAAATTCTTTCCAAGAGGCTGGTTATTCCTCGGACCTAGAGCGCGGAGACCCATTCCAGTCGACTCAGGGTCCAAAATGTAGTGGAAAATGATTCCCCACACGCCTAGGTACCAGAATACTCGAAAACACACATTCAAAATGGGTAGATAGGTACAGATTTTGACCCATAACCTCATACAGAGAGCGCCAATCGTTCTGGGACCCATTTCATTGGATTCAGCGTCCAAAATTTAGTGGAAAATAATTCCACACACGCCCAAAACCTCGAAAATCCATTTTTAAAAAAACTTCAATCTTTCCAAGACGCGTTTAATTGAATTCAGCGTCTTAAATTTTGTCGAATATGACCTTAAACGCCTAGACCGCCGAAAACCGAAAATCATTTCAAGGAATAACCTTGCTCGAAAAGGGTACGCCAGGGTATGTATATCCTCCACAAAATGTATAGGACCACTAGCTAGCTCAACCGATTACCCCTCTCGTGCGGCATACCCTTACTGAAATATAAAATTTTTGTCTCGGATTCATGCTCAGCTCTATCGATCTCGAGTGCTCCTACAATACTATCATTTTCAGAGTGATCTATTTTGTTCCCACCAAATAGGACAATAACATCTGCCAATAGCAATAATGTCGTGAGTTTATTAAAATTGATTCCTCCAAGACATCTATCCCGCACAGACTTCTCCATTCCAGCGATATATAAAGAGGAAATTACCGTCAAGTTGGAGAGACAGGGAATTATCTCAATTTCACTAGGCAACCGAAAGAAAAAAAAGGAGTAATGGAGGAAGGAGTGATGTTGAGATGAATGCGACTTGAGCGGAAACATGACACGAATAAGCGGGAATGGGAGAACAAAATAAAAGTTGCGAGACCTTGGAACGTCTTGAGCACTAAGCAATTAAGCCACGAAGCCGCTTCGAGCTTCTCCTTGACCCAGACGGTCACCAGGACCGGTCTTGAGGTTCTGGTTCGGGATGAATCGGGAACAGGGAGAGGCTCCAGGCGACTTGCCAACAGGATCCAACGCGCATCTTCCAGAGGCAGCCCAAACTTGTCACGAACACGTCAAGCATATCAACGAAATAATTCAGTTCGACCTCACAAGTGATAAGCAGAAGCGGTAAGCAACCACGACGCGCGACGAGGGTGTCACTCTGACGAGTCCTGGTTGATTTGAGGCAGGGGACCGAGTGTCACCTTCATCCCATACATTCATAAATAAATTATGTAGATCTCACCGAGGGGTGAAGTGACCGAGGTTCATTTCAATGGTGTAGACGAGAGAGGTGTTCACGGCGAGAGAACATCAATTATTAACAAGGCAGGCGGAAGACAGTTGACCACGCAACACGTGAATTGTCCACAGTTTGTTGAGGAATCACCCAGGTACTGAAACTACGAAGAATAAAAGCTGCTCCAATGTGTGGCCCTCCCAACCGGTCATCACGTCGTTGCTACGAAAAGAATACTGCCAGTACGGCAGGTCTGATTTCCCGTTAGAAATTCCCCACTCAACATCAGACTAATTTCCCAAAAATAAACGAAAAAACACTGCAAATTCTTACACACGGGTTGGTTATTCCTTGGACCAGGCGCATGGAGACTCATTTCTTCAACATGGGGAAAATGGAAACAGTGGCTGTAGCGGGTCCCGGACCCATTTTAATCGATTGAAGGTCCACAGTTTAGAGGAAAATGATACCCCACATGCCTAGGTTACAGAAATCTCGATAACACACATTCGAAATGGGTAGATAGGTACCCATTTTGACCCATAGCCTCATCCAGAGGGCACCAATCGTTCTGGGATCCCGTCTCATTGGATTTAGCGTCGAAAAATTAGCGGAAAATCATACCCTACACGCCTAGGTAGCAGAAATCTCGGAAATACATATTCAAACATGGGGAAAGTGGGGGAAACAGTGGGTGTGGCGGGTCTCGGACCCATTTCAATCGATCTAGGGTCCAGAATTTAGTGGAAAATTATACCCCACACTCCTAGATTGCAAAAAGTCTCAAAAATCCATTTTCAAAATTCACATTTTGACCCCTACCCCACCCAAATATTGATCCGATCAAGTTGAAAAGCTTCGAGGACCAACTTGAGCCATGATCGGACCCCTGACCAAAATTTCAGATTTTTTGAATAATTTCTACTACCAAAGTCGGCGTGGACAGCGGACGGCGTACGGCGAATGGCGGACGGACATTGACTTTTTGGTTGGTTATTCCTTGAATAATCACCCTATGTTTTCATGCAAATGGTCAACCTCTCCGATTCGGCTCAAAATTTTTTTCTGGACGTTTCATGATGTCCTGATCAGAAAAGATCAATGTCCGTCCGCCGTACGCCGTCCGCCGTCCATTGTCCACGCCGTTTTTGGTAGTAGAAAATTTTCTAAAAATCTGAAATTTGGGTCAGGGGTCTGTTCCCAGCCGAGATGGGTCCTCGAAACTTTTCAGCCCGATCGAACCAAATTTGGAGGGGGTAGGGGTTTTTTGAAAAATGGATTTTCGAGATTTTGGGTGATTTAGGCGAGTGGGGTGTCATTTTCCACTAAATTTTGGAAGCTGATCCCAAAAAATGGGTCCCAGAACAATTGGCACCCACCGAAAGAAGTTATGGGTCAAATTGGGTATTTATTACCCATTTTGAATATGTGTTTTCGGGATTTCTGCTACCTAGGCGAGTAGGGTGTCATTTTCCACTAAATTTTGGACGCTGAATCCAATAAAATGGGTCCCAGAACAATTGGCACCCACCGGAAGAAGTTATGGGTCAAATTGGGTATTTATTACCCAATTTGATTATGTGTTTTCGGGATTTCTGCTACCTAGGCGTGTGGGGTATCATTTTCCACTATTTTGACGCTGACATGATGTGGTCCAGAAGAAAAAAATTTTGAGTCGGACAGCGGAAGATGGGTTGACCTTTTGCATGAAAATATAGGTTGATTATTCAAGGAATAACAGCGTCCAAAATTCAGTGGAAAATGACCCACACGCACAGTTCTCAAAAATCCCGAAATTATCGAATAATTATCAGTATAAATACTCGAGGATACTTCATGCATTGATAATTCATGTATTTCTCATGTAAATTTCGCGTTAAAAGGTTTCCTCATCGAGTGTTTTGGTTTCTTTACACAACGCTGAACATGGAGACAAATCCATCGCACAAATACCATCCTCTAAATCCACTCGAACAATGGCAAATGTCTCAGTGAAATTGTTCATGTGAGAAACCTGAGGTGTCAGATATCAGCTGCGAGTATCTACTACTCTCATCAGCTCGTATCAGCAGTTCTCTCTAGTAAGCCTTCGAAAGCGCTCAGAGAAGATCAACCTGAACGTCAAAATCCGGTTTTATCGAGGTCCCTTTTCTTGTTAGGAAGAAGATAACTCGCTACCTTGACGACACATCCGCACTACCTTGCCCGAATTGAAGCAGAAATAATATAACAAGTGGGATTTTAAATTGTTTCAAGTTACACGATTTGGTAGAGAATGAGTTTCCACTTCAAATCCACTGCCGGACTGGATTAAAAATGAGCCATCATTGATCCGGATGGAGTTCCAAGCTTTATGTCTTCTTTGGGGCCCCACGAAATATTAAACAAAAAATCATCTTCCGAGAATTTTTATTTTAAGCGCTGTCAAGTTGATCAGCAGGATTTCACTGCAGTAAATAACACTTCCATTTTCCGTGTCGTTGAAAGCAGTTCTCAGGCTTTCACTTTTCACGTTGTTTCCTTTCCCCTCGAAGTCTTCCTAATCTCAGTTCGTTAAAGCCTAACTGTCCGTGGAAAAACGACATCGAGGTCACGATCAACGCAGAGAATAATACGCCATACTTTTTTTCCTATTTTTTTCTGTTGGAAAATAAAAGTGATGAGAGATCAATTTCGGAGTAGGAGGGCAAATTTAATTCAATTAGACGACGTATCCAGAACACTGCAATACTCGTCACCAACAACCAAAACAGGGGTTGGTTATTCTTCGGACCAAGCGCATGGAGACTCATTTCTACAACATGGGGAAAATGGGTAAAACAGTGGGTTTGGCAGGTACCGGACCCATTCATATCGATTCAGGGTTATCAATTTAGTGGAAAACGATACCCCACAAGCCTAGGTACCAGTAATCTTGAAAACACACATCCCAAATGGGTAGATAGGTACCCATTATGATCCATAAACTTATCCAGAGGGCGCCAACCTTTCCGGGACCCGTCTCATTGGATTCAGCGTCCAAAGTTGGTCGAAAATAATACCCCGCACGGCTATGTACCAGAAATCTCAAAAACCACTTTCGAAATAAGTTGATAGATACCCATTTTGACCCAAAACCTCATCCAGTGGTCACCAATCGTTCCGTCTTATTGGATTCAGGTTAAAAATTAAGAGGGAAATAATACCTCACACACTTCGATCGCCAAAAATCTCAGAAATTCATTATTCGAAGACCATATTTTGGTTGTGGGTCAAAATGGGTATCTATCTACGTATTTTAAGAGTGGGTTTTCGAGAATTCAGGTAACGTGTGGGGTATCAATCTCAACTAAATTTTGGATGCTGAATTCAATGAGACTTGTTTCGGTACAGTAAGCGCCCACTGGAAGAGGTTGTGGGTCAAAATGGGTATCCATCAACCCATTTTGAATTTGTGTTTTTGATATTTCTACTACCTAGGCGAGTGGGGTATCGTTTTCCACTAAATTTGGGACCCTGAATCGATTAAAATGAGTCTCCATGCTCCTGGTCCATAGAACAACTTGAATTTGCAGCACTTATTGTCGTATTTCCTAAATTCCTGCAAAATTGTTCGAGTTTGATAACGAGCAAACGCCAAACGTTTCCTACATTGACAGGTATTTGATCTAAACACCATGGAATGTATAATGTGAAATTTTGGTGCCAGTTGGAGAGGTTATCTGGGATGATTACATTGGTTTATCATTTAACGACTGTACAATTATACCATTCCCAAATTGATTTTTGATGTTATTTCTTAATTCAAAAATGTTAACTCACTTCCCTCTAACTGAACAAATTACAGTGAAGCTATCGATGCAAAAATGGTATGAATGCCCCTCTCCCTCGCACACTCCTCAAATTACAATGATTGCACAGAGATGTCCATGTAGATTTTCGCAGTAATGTCGAGAGAGCAATTATTATAATTACTTATGTATTTTTGCGAGAGGAAATCACAATAACTTCCGTTTTTTTACAGGTAGTTGTATCGAAGTTATATAGTATTTGGACGGAAGGAAAATGATGAACCAAGCAATTTACAATCAGTTGTATTGTCCGGCGTGCAACGATTGCGAAGTCAAGGTCTCACTTCAAGGTTAACATACTGTTTCCTTTAACGAAAAAATTCCCGACAAATAATTGCCATTCTTCGCCCTAACTGGCTATTTCATTGGATGAGACGTTTTATTTTCCTCCAAGTTCGATGGTCGTTGGAGCCAGAAGAGGTTGAAAGGATGCTCTAGTGACCATCTGTTCGTAATTACCTTTAGGTTCGTACCTCTGTTTATTTAGTTCGACCTTCTGTACTTGGTCTATTTACTTCTCCATTGACTTCTTCTTTTTTCAGTGTTATTTTCGTTTTCTTTACCACGCGACATTCAGGGTTTAACAAAGGGATAAATGAGAGCAAACTAATAAAATACAACTTGAAAGGAACAGGCGAACAAAGTGCGACCATTCCATTGACATCAGGAGCCTCTAGAATACAATACTCATTAAATGACGGATCCTAAATTAAACAATTCCTCAATTCCACTCAATAGACAGTCCGTAAGTAAAAATACTGAAGTCGAAATGCTCCAAAATAACGTCTGAAGTAAATTATTCGAAGGAATCAGTAGACCTTTTCTCGCATTCATAAATTTTGGTGTGGTTATGCCTTGTATGTTTTCTATGTTTACATGATGAAATTCGACCTCTCCGATTCGCCCCAAAAACCTCTTCTGGTCGTTTCATTGTGTCTAGATCAAAAAAACGCTCCAGATTCATTCACAGGGGTTGGTTGTTCCTAGGACCAGGGGCATGGAGACTCATTCAAATCGATTCAGCGCCCAAAATTTAATCAAAATTGATACCGCAGAAGCCTAGATCGCTGAAAATATCAAAAATCCAGTTTTTGAAGACATGTAGACCCCCACCCCCCAAATTTGGTCCAATCGGGCTGAAAAGTTTCGACTACCAGAATCGACGTGGACGGCGGACGAACATTTTCTTATTTTGAACTAGACACCATGA
Organism: Cyrtorhinus lividipennis; assembly: GCA_019603395.1. NCBI lineage: Eukaryota > Metazoa > Arthropoda > Insecta > Hemiptera > Miridae > Cyrtorhinus > Cyrtorhinus lividipennis. Next base: position 9,153,425 of record CM034008.1, read on the forward strand.
AACGCCCAGAAACAAATTTTAGGCCGAATCGAAGGGATTAACTTTCTGCATAAAAACATAGGTTGATTATTCAAGGAATAATCCAACCAAAACCGTATAGCTGGAAACATACTTATCCTGCAGAAGAACTTCTACGGGGTTGAACGTGAAAACCGGCCGTGAGCTCACCTGGAACACAGAAAACTTCATTGCAAAAACGAAATAAGGAAAAGGGGCAGTTTACCGAAAAATTAGATTGAACGACACAGATTCAAATTTGGAATTTTGGTCAGAGACCCGTTCCCCGCTCATGTTGGTCCTATCATTACAGCCCGATCGAAAAAAATTCGGGAGAGGGGGGATAGAATGTATATTTTGAGGATGTGGATTTTTGAGATTTCTGGCGCCCAGGCGAGCAGGGTACCATTTTCCACTAAATTTTGGACGCTGAATCCAATGAGACGGGTTCCGGAACGATTGGCGCCCTGTAGATGAGGTTATGGGTCAAAATGGGTATCTTATCTCCAATTTGGTTGGTTATTCCTTGAACAATCAACCTGTTTTCATGCAACAGGTCAACCACTCTGATTCGGCTCAAAATTTTTTTCTAGGACGTTTAAAGGTGTCTAGATCAAAACGCTGCAAATTCTTTCACACGGGTTGGTTATTCCTTGGACTTGGCGCATGGAGACTCATTTCATCAAGCAGTGGGTGTGGCGGGTATCGGACCCATTCCAATCTATTTAGCGTCCAAAATTTAGTGGAAAATGATACCCCACACGTTCAAGTACTGGAAATATCAAAAACTCACAATCAAAATGTGTAGATAGATACCCATTTAGACACATAACCTCATCAAACCGGCTCCGACCGTTCCGGAACCAAATTCATGGGATTCAAGGTCCAAAATTTAGTGGAAAATGATACCCCACTCGCCTAGATCAGAGAATCTTGAAATCCGTTTTCCAAAAAAACGCATTTATACCCCTACCTCCTCCAAATTTGATCCAATCTGGCTGAAAAATGTAGAGTAACAACTAGTGTCAGACGTGGGTCCTTAACCCAAATTCAAGATTCTCACAAAATTCTCTACAACCAAAATCAGCCTAGAAGGTGGATGGCATAGGGACATTTACTAATTTTGATCTACACACTCCAGAAAAAATGTTTGGGCAGAATCAGAGAGATTGGCTTTTTGAATGAAAACAGGTTGATAATTCAAGGAATAACTAGGATTCGTTCTCAATGTCAAAGTTCAGCCAAAAAAGAAATTTGCTTGGTCAAATTCAATGCTTTCCAAGCTTCCTTGATGTATTGCATCAACTCCATGGAGGGTCCATTGTGCATCATGTGGATAAACTGGATTTGTAATGAAACTGGGCTTTTTTAATCTAGTTTCTGTGAGTTAACATAAGATACCTTTTAATAGAAGAGTAAATTACCATCTTGCAGAAGGTGATCATCCTCGGACTGTCCTGACAGAACCAATGTGCACTTTCACTTGAACAGATTTGAGCACTGAACTAGACGGATTCTGGAACCTATATTCTCATAGTTTGTGCCCAAACCGCACTGAAATTCGCGAAAAAAAAAAGAAAAATTAGGGAAAACCAGGTTAGTTTGGAGTACCACACATCAACAGAAGTAGAAAGAAGGGAGATTGGAAGAAGACTGAACTGAAGTTTAAAAGAACCCCTGAGCAGGACCCTACCTTCAGGTTGTGGAGGGGAGAGTTCACATGGACTCATATCAGTTCTCAGAAAGACATAAACTGTCAGGAGAGGCAAAAGGCTAGAAACTCAGTATTTCTAGTTATTTCATTCTTGGAACTCTGCTCATGTCCACTCTTCTATGCTCCAAGGCTGAGGCCGCACTGCAGGATGGTAGATGGTCGCAAGGAGGTTGGATGGTAAAGGTGGATGGTGGAGGGTAGATGCATCTTGGACGCAGTAAAATGAAGCCAGTATCCAACTGACTGCCGTGTAGAAGTCATGTCTCTCTCAAAAGTTGGGAAAAAAATGTTGCTAAGTTCATCTTCGGGAATTTTGCTGAGATCAACTTTGGGAAATATTGGGGCAACTACTGTGATAAAAAAAACCGTGGGTGCATGCTTACAATTTGAGGCGGCAACAGGACGGGGAATTCGTAAGAGTGTACAAAAAATTAAGACAACACCCGGACAAATTCTATTCGTATTTAAGGATGTCAGTTGAGGCGTTTGACTTACTTCTGAAATTGACTGAATGCAAACTGCAAAGAGTTATGGGTCAAATTGGGTAATTATTACCCATTTTGAATATGTGTTTTCGGGAGTTCTGCTACCTAGGCGTGTGGGGTATCATTTTCCACTAAATTTTGGACGCTGAATCCAATTAAATGGGTCCCAGAACGATTGGCACCCACTGGAATCAATTGGGTATATATTACCCATTTTTTTCTATGCAGCCTGGATGGAATAACAAACACGACTGATATGGGTGGATAGACGCTAGGCGGGTACTTAGGATGGTTTCAAGGGGTTGGATGGTAGTGGGAGGCCACTGCAGCTACCATCGTACCGTTACTTACGTTATAAATAGCTGGATGGTCGCCAGGCAGGTATCTACCATCCACCATCCTACCAACCTTCCTGCACTGCGGCCTCCGCTCAAGGGCTGGGAAAATTTAAAAAAAAACACCTGCTCCCATCAGAAACCAGGAACTGACACACAGGTGATGAGAGGAGAAGGACTGGACTAAATGAGTGTACACCAAATTACAGAGGTATCAGTTCTCAGAAGGACTCATATCGTGTTGAGATGTCAAGGGATAGAGAATCCAGTGTTCCTAGTTAATTGGGTTTCCTTCTTGGAGCTATATGCTTGTCCAGACTCTTCCCTTCACATTTGAAAACCTTGTGAGGGCTGGGAAAATTAAGAAACCCTGCTTCCATCAGAAACCAGGAACTGATGCTAGAGTGGTGTGAGGAGAAGGGCTGGACTGAATAAGTGTACACAGAAATTGCATTAGTTCTCAGAAGGACTCATATTGTGTGGAGAAGTCAAGAGACAGAAAACCAGGAATACTTAAGTTAATTGGTTTTCCTTCTTGCAGCTATATCCCTGTCCAGACTCTTCTATTCACATTTGTGAACCTTCCAAAGGCTGAGAAAATTTTGAAAACCCTGCTCCAACCAGAAAACCAGAACTGTCAGGAGACTGAACTGAATAGTGTACACAGAACCAGTATTAGTTCTCAGAAGGACTCAAATTGTATTGAGAAGTCATGAGACAGAAAACCCAGTACTCCTAGTTAATTGGGTTTCTTTCATGGAACTATATAAACAATTAACTTGTACAGAGTCTGAGTCTGAGAAAATTTCAAAAACCCTGTTCCCACCAGAAAACCAGAACTGTCACAATGGAGGCCCACAAAGACTCAAACTTTTAGGTGTACACAGAAATGACATCACCCATTTTGAATATGTGTTTATGAGATTTCTGGTACCTAGGCGTGTGGGGTATCATCTTCCACTAAATCATGGACGTTGAATCCAATGAAGTGGGTCCCAGAACGATTGGCACCCACTGGAAGAGGTTATGGGTGAAAATGAGTATCTATTACCCATATTGAATATGTGTTTTCGAGATTTCTGATACCTGGGCGTGTGGGTTATCATTTTCCACAAAATTTTGGATCCTGAATCGATTGGAATGGGTTCGGGACCCGCCGCATCCACTGTTTTCCCCATTTCCCCCATGTTGAAGAAATGAGTCTCCTTGTGCCTGGTCCGAGGAATAACCAACCCGTGTGTAAGAATTTGCAACGTTTTGTATGCGTGTTTTCGGGATATTTGGCAATATAGGCGTGTGGGGTATCATTTTCCACTAAATTTTGGACGCGGAATCGATTTAGATGAATCTCCAAGCTGATAATCTCAGAAATAACCGACCAACCCCTGTGAGGGAATTTGATAGAATTTTGTCCCGGTTTCTTAGTCAGCTAGTTTGTGCTCAGAGATACCGAGTTTTGTGGTCAACACGGCTTTGCCTATGACGCATCCTCGCCCAGTAAACATTCGTCGAGTGTTGGAGGATGATTTTGGGTCGATAAATCAATTCATCATGTGAAAAATCGATTTCAGATGAAAGTGTCATTCCAGAGTTCATCTACGATCGGAAAGTCGCAAGATCGTTCTGGCTAGTAAATGATATTTTCACGTAAGATTGTTTTAACTTATCTCTAATTTACGTATTGGAAAATGGCGGATTTTGTCCGCCTCAATACCGTACCAATCGATAAAGGAAGTGATAATTGTAATTTTCAACGCCTAAAATTTTGAAAAATGATATCTCGCACGCCTAGATTGCTGAAAATGTCAAAATCCAGAAAACACATTTTGAGCCACCCTCCTGCCACATCCAATATTCAGGGCCGGCGAGAGCGATCGCGGGCCCCAGTGCTGGACCTAATCCGGGCCCCTAGGTATGGTATGCATGAAGGCGTTTTGTTTGTGTTGGGTACCGGGGGTCTAGGGGTACTCCCCAGTCCCTGAGAGCAATGTTGAATTACAGATAAAATAACTCATTTTAGTGTAATCTAGACCTGTTTTCACTTATTCATTCATAAATTATCATTTCAGGCTGTTTCATATTTAAGTAAACCACAAATTTAGGCACTCATTGGAGAAATACAAAATGGTTTTAATTGAAACCTTTTCAAAAAAAAAAATTTTATACAATAGAAAATTTAAATTAAAGCATCACAGATATGTAAATGTTGAATTAATTGAATAGACAATGGTATTTAAAAAAGAAAAATACAACATGTTTTGATTGAAGAAATTGATTTTATTAATCCATATACATAATTATTACGTATAATTCACGTAGATAAATTATGATTATACATAATTGATTTTTTTCCATATACAAAGTAAACAACACTTTTCGTCAATTAAAGTCTTTAATCTAACCATGATTACAACAAAACTCCTCTTCTGGCTTTTCTTGACGCAAATTCGTCAATTATTCTATCTACATTTGCTCTTTTTACTAGGTCCATTTCCACCGCCAAAACACCTAGGCTTGACAACCTGTTTTGGCACATTGTTGAGCGTAGAACGTTTTTTATTCTGTTTAATACTGAAAACGAACGTTCTGCACTGGCGACTGTGGCTGGAATTGTGGCAAAAATTCTCAAGGCAACAGTAAGATTTGGGAATAAAGATTCTAAATTGAAGAGTTTAATTTTCTTGAGAAGTTCAAAGGGTAAAAGTGTTTTTCCACCAAAGTTTGCTTCATATATTTGCTTCAGACTCACCAGTTCCTCAAGAAGATCGGTTCCCAGATCCTTTTGGTGTCGTTGTACTAGTTCAGCAGATTTAGTTTCGATCAGGTCATCTGGCATTTCTTTGAATGACCACAAAACAGAAAAGTTACTACACAAATCGCTGACTGACTTGAAACGCACTGTCATGTCCCCAATGACACTGTCCAAAATGACATTAAAAACTTCGTTCTTAAAAGTGGTCTTTGCATCAAGTTCATGTTCCGTATTGTCATCACACACCTCGTCGTCCTCGTCAGCTGCTCTTTTTCGTTTCCTACTTCTTTTCTCTTCCTCTTCAAGTTGCTGCTGAATGGAATGCCGGGCCGGACCTGCGGGCCACCACAGTACTAAAACCCCTCACCTTCAAATTTACCGTTTCTTTTCTTCTATTCTACAATAGAAGAAAAACTCAAGTTTGGCCCTACTGATTAATGCATTACACCAAACTTTATTCTTAGATAAGAAGTCTGTTAAAGGAAATATTGCCCGGTTAAAAATACCACTGTTTTGTATTTTAAACCAGACCTGGGGCCCCGGATCGGGCCCCCTCCGGCCCCCCTACCCCTCCCTGTCGCCAGCCCTGCCAATATTGGTTCGATTAGGCTGAAAAGTTTCGAGGACGAAGCCTGACATGTAATAAATTGTCAAAAAAATCATATCATGCATCAGGTGCGATTTCATTGTAATGTCAACCTTCGTGAAGCATGGGAACGACATTTTGCAAATCCCATTTACTTCGTGGTGCCCCCGTGTCAAGCTGAATGAACTTCAGAGAAAATAATCAACTTTCCTTTCTCCCGAACGTCAATAGTGAAGATTTTGTTTTTCTAGTTTGTCAGTCCAAGTCAATTAAAAACTACTGTTTCACAAAACCATGGTTTTGCTGTGTCTCTGCAGTTTGATGTTTCGTAGGTGTAGCACAAATTAGTGGCATTCAACTGTTAATTACCGGGTTATAGATCCTTTCGGCGTTATTAATAGGTTAAGTGATAGGCACATGAAGGCCAAGGTATGTGTCTATCATTAATTTTCCCGACCGAGTTGTTAATAACATTGAAAGCTCTAAAACGGGAAAGTAAACCTTCAGCCTGTCGGCCTATCGATGGCGTCCTTGTTCCAATAAAAGTGACAATAGTCACAGAAGCACTCTTTCTTCCATCGGGACCATACCCAACAAAAGAGACGTTGAGAATTCGAAACGGAGCACCTAACCAGCAGTATCCTTCCAGTTTGCCTTGAGAGCTTGTCCCGTCTTATCTACGAGCAAGACTCGGTAAGAATTCCATTATCCCAGTTGGCGGAATGTTTTCACAAAAGTTGACATCGAGCTTGTCAAGGTTTTCACAGAACGGTCCATTCATATTTGATCAGGGCCGTGAAGTTGCAAGAAGAAGTTTCCGCGTTGGCATCTAATAGATGCAAAGATACAGGGTGTCCCACGAGCTCCCCCTCCTCCCCTCACCAGAAATAAAGTTGCCAATATCAGAGTAAACTTAAAAACTAAAAAATGTTTCCCTAACTTTCTTTCGTATTTTTTTAAATTTATTTAATAATTAATTTTTCAAGAGGGGGGGAGGTAGGATCTAAAATATATATTTTTATACTTGGGAACCCCAAATTTGTATGGCATCCCTCAAACATTTGTTTCATTGTGCGCAACCGGTTCAGTGAGCACACAAAGTTGCGCAACCCCAAAATAGTCAAATAGATTAAAATAAATCTATAGATTGATTGATTGTATCTACTTTTTTAGCCACCAGGGAGAGGTTAGGATTTAGTGACTCGCATTACTATCGTGATGGTCAGTTCCATTGTGTTGATACGTGAGAAGTCTGACACAAGCATCGATACCCTCGCATTTGGCAACAAAGGATCTCGATAATCCGTAATGATCCAAATCTACCCCCTTTTCGCACAAACTTTCTCATATTTTTATGAATTTTCACGTTACAGCTGTGGAAGCTGAATTGATTTTTCCCACAATACGTAAAGAGTTGAAGAAAAATGTAAACTTTGAATTCAACATGAACATTAAAGTTCCTGGTGAACAACAATAGGCACTCATAACTTTCATTCGTTTCTTGTTGTACAGAATTCGTGGTAAAAATTTACTATAGGGGCTGCGCAAGTGAGACGTCATAATATCGATACTTCGTATGCGTAATATCGATAATAACGCGACTTCATAATTATGGTTGAGCATTTTTTTTTTTAAACCGTTAGGTAATTGTAAAATAGAGGAAAAAAGTAATAATGACAAGAAAAAAATATATAAAACTAACCTTAACAAGGTTTATAGATGATGATGATAACATCTGACTGATTGAAAATCGACTTGCCAATATATCGATTATACCCTTATCCTCCCGTAAATTCTAACCTTCGTTAGTTTTCGTAGATTAATACAATTCAGTAAGTTCTATTTGACATTTCTTTTCAGAAGCAAAGAAGTATAAAATTAGTAGCATCGAATATCAGATTGAGAGAACGCTATTCCAGATATACCCGGTCTCTTTCCCTTCAAGAAGACCCTCTGAACAAAATAAATTGGAGCAAGTGGCTCAATTTCCAAAGACCCATCTTTTGAACTGAAGGTGGGCACGCGTTGAAAGATCTAGCTAGTTATTAATCAGAGCGTTGAAAAGAGTTTTCACAATTAACGAAGATGAAGAAGGGGGAATTCACAATGTCGGATGGTGAAGTCGTTAATTTTCAGAACTTTTCCTTCGGCCTTTTTCTCTCTTTGATCGCTCACTCGCTTCTCTCGTTTCAAAGGAACCCTTCTCCACCGGAGGAAATAGAAAGGGAGAAAGGAAAGAAGAGAAAAACAAGAAGAAGAAAGTTTGGATTGTATTAGTCAAGTAAAACATGCTATTTCAACAAAAAGCCAAAATGGTAACAATAGTTCATTGCCGAAATGCGAGAAGAAAAGAAAAATCTTTGAAACTAAGCAGTATGCCATCTCCTGAAAACTCAATTTGAGACCAATGAAACCAAAGCCAAAGCTAAAATCAAACGCGGACGAACCGTCAATTTCAGTTACGCTTTAATCGCTTCAGCTAAGATTATACATGCTGACACTTGTATGCAGCTCACCAGTTACATTAACCTTAAGCGTTTTTAGGTCAAAGAAACACAAACACCACAGCAAACTAAGCGTTATGCTACTTATGATCTCCCCTTGCGTTCAACGCCATTTTTATCTAAGCGTTATTTTGTAATTGTTGTTTCTTAACGGTTGCAGACTAAAAAGTAACGTTATGTTGTACTTGCATTGCGAAAGCGATGAAACCAGTGCTGCAACGTTAACCTGACACCTAGTCATCACTCGCAAATTAATGTAATTGACTACATTGTTGAAATATAACCTAACTGACAGATCCATCAATATCTCAACTCTCGATACAATAATGAGTAGCAATTTTGGTGCGGTACGCGCCAGTGGATGCCCAGCAGAGTCGAACGGGTCATGTTTAATCGGGATTCTGGGGAAATATTGACACAACTACGCAAATAATCCTGGGCTAACTCACGGACCCTCTTTCGAACGCGGTCATCACTTGAGTTTGAATTTCACCCGCAGCGGATAGTTTCTTACAAAGGGTTCGTTTATGGGGTTCCGATCGGAACACGACTCGATGCCGAAGCGCTGTTTACTGTACAAATGAAAACGGTCAATCCTGGTTCAATGATTTCCACTTTCAGGTCCAGTGAATATAATTTCAAGCCCATAACTTGTGAGACAAAGATAAATTGAATTACTTCATCGACATTATGGGTTATAAATAATCGAGAGACATTACGAAGAGCTGAAATACGAAGAAATTTCAACATCCACCATGAAGAAGATGAAGTCACTGATAAAGACCACTAGATGAAGTAGAATGAGAGGGAAACCACTGCAGTTAGTAAACAGTTCCTTTTCAATGGGAGTACGCGATGAGTTGGAGAACCCTTATTGCTACGATTGATCTTAACTTGAAAGGCCACTTTAAGGCGGTCAACTCCAAAGGCGAGCAAAAAGAACGGCAATGCTTGTGGACAATTGAAATAATAATAATAATAATTGTGAAAATACTCAATACAAGAATCGATATTTGAATGATATCGATTGTTATGACTCGATGTATTTCCTCAAAAGAGGCCCAGATCACTCTCTTCGTTCTGCGTTCATTTCCTACCAAAATGTATTGAATGATATTTTACTTTAATGTCTCTTTTTTTGTATCCATTATCTGAATTGATAATATGCATCAGGATGTCAAAAGTAGAGTGAAATGTTTTCGCTCTTATAGCTTCATTTAGAAGGCTGTGGATAAGATTCGCACAGTCATCCTGCCCCACTCTTCTGTGCAGTTGTATCCCAACGCCCTTGCTGTCTATGCCTCTAACGCTTTTCACGAATCTTACTTAGCCTCTGTCTCTTTCTCTGATCAAGTGTCTTCTTATTAATCATTAAAACGTGTCTTAAGAATTCTGAAGTGTTTTCCTTCAACTACTACCAAGGGTGAGTCGATTACAATAATAATGATTTCAAACTAAGTTTCTGAGCTATCGATCCAAGAAGCACCTGTAGGCGATTGACTTTTTGAATTAATAATAATAATAATAATAATCTAATAATAAGAAATAATAAATCTAAAACATTCCTACGTTCATCAACTTCCCACTAATTCTCCATTCCCACAACTTTTAACAACCAGTCAACTTCTTAAAAAGAACAAACCCAAACAGATTAAAAAAAAAACCTCCAAAGTGGATGGCAAAAAATGGTCTGGAGCTAGGTTGTCTCTGTCATATATTTCATTTTATCTTATTCATGATTTCTGGAAATCATACATGTAAGGGAGATATTCCTAATTTTATTATCATTATTATTGTTATGATAATATAACGTATGAAATAATTATTCTTGTCTTCATTTATTGTTATACTAACTTTTTCTTTTAATGATTGTTATAATTATAATTCTGGATGCTGTACTCTGGATTAGGAAATGATACATTCTTGTTCTATGAGTCAAATATGAACCCTTTCCTTCTGATATTATCGATGATTTGCGAGTGTTCTCACAGGCGTCTCAAACTTTTCTAGTTGATCAAATGCATAATAGTTGGTAAATGCATTCTAAATGACTTATCACAAAGACGTTCTCACGGTTGGGTCAACGTGGGTGGATTGACCTTTCTACCTTGCATCACAAAGTCAGAATAGTCGTTCCGTGACTACATTCAAAATGTCGACCTTCTTCAAAGAATGGAATGCAAAAGCGAATGCAGGAGCAGCTAACAAGACGAGTCAAGGATTTGTATTTACCGCGCATAAGACCGTTTGTTGTCGTGAGGACAAGATGTTCACTTAAGCATTCATTGGTTGATATTAAACATTTTGTGAAATACTTTTACGGTCAAGGGTTGATGGGAGAGTGGTACAATAGTTGGTTAGTACTAAACCAGAATGACAAGGATATCAACGTTTTGTTCAAAATTGCGAGACATTGCTTTCCTCACTCAATGAATCACAGTATCCTGTATTATCACCATGGCTCGGATTGGGGCATAGGGGCATATTATTTTTTCTCCTGAATGATATACATTGATAGAAGCCATGAAGTCGGGATTTCTGGTACCTAGGAATGTGGGGTATCATTTTCCACTGAACTTTGAACGCTGAATCCAATGAAACGGGTCCTGGAACGATTGGCACCCACAGGAAGAGTGGGAATGGACGTTGAATTGATTGAAATAAGTCTCCTTGCGCCTGGTCCGATGAATAACCAACCCCTGTGAACGAATATGCAGCGTTTGTAACAAACAACGTTGTTCCAGCCACCTATTCAATTATTACACATTGTGCCAGCCAACCAGCAGATGCAATAAATTTGACGATATCGTAGAATACGCCATTTCACCATCAGCCACTTCCTAAAGATCGTGGACAAAGAAACGGTCCGTTCAATGCAATAAATAGAAGACATCGGAAGGCCACGTATTGAAAAGGAGATTTTTACACGTCGGATTATCGGATATTGTATAGTCGAGGATGACTGGACAGAAACGAGTAAACAACTTCGACGAGAGGCGACATCGCCGAGAGTCACGTTTCGGTATAAACCGCTTTCAAGGGCACTCCATCGCGAGATTTCCAAGGAATCGCAGTATGGAAAGTTTTTCTCTGACGAACGGTTATGACGTCATTACTATTGAAAATAAACATTCGCGGTCATTCTGTCCAAATTAGTAAGAAAATTTTCTCTTTTTCTATCGTTGAATTACCATTCAACCCCTTCACAAATGGGAATGACCCCCATTTGTGGAGGGGGTCATTCCCCCCCAAAAAAGTAGTACTTGAAAAGAAGACGAGTATGTTATATTCTCGAACTATATATTACAAAAGATGGGTATTGACAAACAAAACACCGATGTTTTTCCTTCTAAAAACATTGAAACATTGATGTCCACAAAACATACATCGATTGATTTTCAGGAGTGGGAAAAAGGAGCTGATTGTCGTTAAAATGTTCCTGTGAGCGAGAAAATTTTTTTTTTTAACAGTTTTAACAACACTTTTATTGTAGAAAAAATGAAGACAGTTAAGAACATCAGACTCAATAGATACTCATAGAGCTAACATGAACGATATAAACATATATATTTTTTTGCAGGCCATTTGGAAGAAACGTAAACAGCGCGAATTGAAAGCAGAGAAGCAAGAAGACAGAAAAGACAACGAATTTTAGATTTAAGGTTGAAGATTTGATAAGAACACGGATAAAGCATTTTCCTATCCCGAGTAGGACCTGCGTTTCGATTCAAACACATCATGTTTTCTGTATATGCGTAATACCCATTATTTTTAAGCAATGATAATAAAACCGAATGATAGGGTGACATAATGACCGGATTAAAGGATATAAACAAGAATAACTATGGTAGATATACAGGTAGGTATAACATTTCTATTATTTGTACTTAATGACCAAAAGAAGACATTTTGGAAAAAAATCTATGATAATAAACACCAAAAAGTAAACATTGAATTAAAGAAATGATTGGGGAAAACATCGATGTTTTCGAATCTTCGATACATCAATACCCATCCTTATTATAAAACAATTACCAGAATCCCAAAGAGTAAACACTGAATCAATGAAATGATTGGGGATAACATCGATGTTTTCGAATCTTCGATACATCGATACCCATCCCTACTATAAACCAAATACCAATATACCAAGAAGTAAACATTGAATCAAAGAAATGATTGCGGAAAACATCGATGTTTTCATATCTCCGATACATTGTTATCCATTCCTACTATAAACTAAATACCAATATACCAAAAAGTAAACATTGAATCAAAGAAATGATTGGGGAAAACATAGATGTTTTCAAATCTTCGATACATCGATACCCATCCCTACACAGAAAGGCGAGAGTCTGCGACAACAATTCAGGTTTTCCTCATCAAATTTGTTTAAAAAGGGCGGTTCAAAATAGAAAATGGTTAAAAATGTAAAATGCATTGACATCACGGCTCTCATAGATATTCTAAATTCTATAGCTTGCCAGTAATGAAAAGGATATGTAGGAGTCGCTGCCTGGCGGAGAAGAAGCGAAACAAAAAGCGGGGAAATTTTCCCGTTTGCACGATTTTTCTCCCCTACAAACGTCACGACTGAATCTACTCCCAAAAATTGATAAGCACCGCTCGGCACACACAAGCAACAAACAGCGAAAGAGTGTTGACAATACAACAACAACAATTTCCTCTTTTTTCCAAGCGCTCAGCTTTAACGTGCCTCTTCTCCGCCAGGTAGCGACTCCTACCTATTCTTTTCATTACCGACAAGCTGTGTTGCGACCGTAAACGAACAAGTGTTCTTACATTAACGAATTAACTTGCTTCGTAAATTAAAAACAGAAATGTGAAACTAGAGAATGGTTCGTCGAGTTATTAAACCGAAATGAGAAATGATATTTTCCATTTCCAAATAAATCCAATTATTCATGCATCAAGATGGACTCCCGCTCTGTGTGGATGTCAATATTTGATGCCAATTAGCAACCACGTACATTTGCTTATAAATCCGTTTTGTGTTAAACAAATCTATCTTTCCCAGTATAGAAGGCGATGGAGTGTGTGGATATGACACTTTCCATTTTGAAGCATGATGTAAGAGAGTGTGAGAGTGTAGTCAGTGCGTTTTGGTGGTATTTTACGAGTATGATAAAGTGAATAGCTAATGAACCTCTCTGAATTAGTTCGGAACTCACTAGGTGAGGCTTTGCGGGGCGCTATAACCTCCCCAAGTTCGATCGAGGTATTGGAAGTTGTCGCAAGGTTGACGGGGTCTCCAATAAGCCGACAACAATGAGAGGTTTATGCGTCCCTTACCTATCAGCCCAACACCCCTCCGAAGCGTAATTTGATTATCTTACAGTGCCCTCGCACTATGCAGAGGATTCCTGACGGTAGTTGTATACAAAGGGTGTCCCTTGTATCGGCGAAAGTGGAACATGATCGTCAACTTCCCTAATTTTATAAATTATTCCGCATCCGATGGAAACACCAGAAGGCACTCTATTGTCAATCAGGCAGTGAGCTTACGAGTGCTTATTAGGAATGCGACATCGACTTGTTTGTTTTCTCAACATGCCGGTAATGCCTGCCTTCCAATTATCGACAATGGAAGATGAGAACACTTCAAATTCCTTCACAGGATTATTCCACGAACTGGAAGAATGGAGAAACTGGGGGTAAAACAGTGAATGTGGGGTATCTCGGACCCATTCCGATCGATCCAGGGGCCAAAATTAGGTGGAAAATGATACCCCACTTGCCTAGGCACCTGAAATCTCGAAAACAAACATTCGAAATAATAGTTAGGTACCCATCTTGACCCAAAACCTGATCCAGAGGGCGCCAATCGTTCCCAGACCCATTTCATTTGATCCAGCCTCCATAATTTACTGGAAAATGATACCCCATACGTTAAGTACCAGAAATTTTCAAAAACACACTTTTGAAATAGGTAGAGAGACACCCATTATGCCACATGACTTCATCCGGTGGGTGCTAATCGTTCACGAACCCATCTCAATGGATTCAGCATCCAAAATGTCGTCAAAAATGATGATACCCCACATGCCTAGATCGCCGAAAATGTCGAAAATCCATTTTTCGAAAAAAAAAAACACATTTCTGAAGAACATCCACATGGATTACAGCTCCCAGCTTAAAGAAGAAGAAGAAGAAAAGAAGGATTTTTAGGTTCTATTATACACACCCAAATCCATCTCAACTGGAAATTGGGATGGCAATCGATTTTTAATTTTTATAGGTTAATTTGTCTCGACTGTTGACATTTGTCAACAATAAATCTATTTAAGAATTGGGAAGAATGATGAGCTAGGAAAGGTTAGGGATCAAACATTTTCTACAGGAATCGATGATAACCTTTTGAGGCCCATCCACAACTCGTTTAGAAGACCTAGAAGAAGGTTCAATTTAGAATTATTTATACAACAATGCCGGACCCACTTGCACTGATCCTGAAGGCTCCAGCAGAGAGCAAGCCTAAATCGGTGAGAATTACTTTTTGCATGAAAACATAGGTTGATTATTAAAGGAATAACAAACCAAAATGGCAGAATATCAGCGAATTCTTTCAGAGGGGTTGGTTATTTCTCGGACCAGGCGCATGGAGATTTATTTCAATCGATTTAGCGCCCATAACCTCTTCCAGTGGGCCCAATCGTTCCAGGACCCGTCTCATTGGATTCAGCGTGTTAAATTTCGTCAAAAATGATACTAGATCGCTGAAAATGTCGAAAATCCATTCTTCGAAAAACACATTTCTGAAGAACTTCCTCATGGATTCCCCTCCCAGTTTTAAGAAGAAGAAGAAAAGAAGGTCATTCACAACAAATAAAGAGAAATTAATTAGAATACTTAAAACCACCAGAATAATGAAGCCCGTCTCGTAGGCAGTGCCTAAATTGACGGGCCTGAGTTGTTCTCCGTTGATGAAAAAAATAAATATATATAAATAAATAAATAAGAACAAGCAAATAATAATGATAATTAAAATCTTAGAGAGGCGTAGTTTTTAGAAACAATCGATTGTATCATATATCATCTTAAGCAATTGGACCTGCAATTGTGTATTTATTCAGAAACACTTCACTTTTGCCCTCCCAGAATTGTTTGCTGAATTACTCCTGCATCAGTCTAACAGGTACGTGTAGAATTCACCTTGAGCAGGAAAACAAGGGTTGATTATTCAAAGAATAGTCCGACCAAAACTGTATAACTGGAATCATGTACTTATCCTGCTGAAGAACTGATATGGAGGTGAACGTGAAAACCGGCCTTGAGCTCACCTGGAACAAGGAAAATTTCATTGTAGTGGCAATGAAATTGCATGCAAAAGAGATCAAAAGAGGCAGTTCACGGAAGTATTAGACACAGTTTTTGACCACAAATATGCGTTTTCAACTTGACACGAGTTACACGACTTACAGCTTCACTTTAGGACCAGAAAACAAGTTAATATGATGACAAATGTGTTTTCCATCAGAGCAATATATTAAAAATATTCGTAAATGTATCTGAATATAACCCAATAGTGAAAGGAAGACATATAGATCTCTCCTAGATCATGTTGGAGGTCAACTGGTTATTGTTCTCAAACCTGATTCCATTATCGCACATCTCGCCCCCAACCAATGAAGTATGGCCTCCATCCATCACCTAACGTCAAAAGATCATTCCTCACACGTCCTTCGATTCGTCTTCTTATTTTTCTGTCGTAAGCGATTGCTCCAAATTAGTCAATTAGATTAGGTATATACGTAAGATTTGAGCGGTTAATATTTCATGATTGTGTGCCTCCAAAAAAAGGACTTTATGGCTAAAAAAAATCAAGGAAATAAGGCACAGTATCCCTGAGAATAAAGTGTTGATTGATAAGATGATGAGCTATTACACAAATTATTGCTATTATTATTATTATTTCGACTATGAGGACGTATTAACTTTTATTTCAAATTTGAGAAACTCTGGGAAATTAAGAAAAACAACAATTATGCACAACAACAAACCTTTCACAGGGGTTGGCTATTCCTCAGGCCAGGAGCACGGAGAAAATGGGTGGGAACAGTGGGTGTGGAGTGCCTCAGCGTCCAGAGTTCCAGCATCCAGAGTTCTTAAGTTCTCAGTTTGAGTTTTTAATAGGAGAAATTCGTCAAGAAGTTTGACATTTTCGTCAGAGACCTCTTTTTGGCTCTAGTTAGTCCTTGATACTTTTCATGGGGAAATGGGCAGGATACCGAACACTTATTTTCCCTCATATGCATGTTATAAGGAATAATAAACCATTTTGGAGGAATTCGCAACGTTTTATCTCAAGAGCAGTACAATTTGACAATTCGTATAGGTACCTATATTATCTAGTAAAATGTACAATTAAATGTACTCCTGTTACTTTTGAGCTGAGGAACAATAAATGAATTGATGAATATTGAAGATGAGACATATTTTCGACATTTTTATTGACAGCCTGTAGTTCGGGTTCCACTTTTAAAAGATGTATTAGCAGATTCGTCGAACCTTCCAGTCTATGAATAGGGTTTTGAGTCATTATGACGTGCTAACTACCCGCTCACTTAGCACGTCATTATCTGAGATAATATCTTCTTCGTTTCCGAGCACAATATGACCTTCCAACTATGTCAGAAGTGAAGTTTGGCTATTTTTAAAATCTTCGCGTTCGAAACACCTATCAGTAGGTTATTTCCAAGAGGCCATTAAGCGCTTGACGATTTCGCTCAGTCAGTCAGTAAGTCAACTACGCCATCTAGCGCTTGTATCAGCGACTG
Source organism: Cyrtorhinus lividipennis (assembly GCA_019603395.1). Taxonomy (NCBI): domain Eukaryota; kingdom Metazoa; phylum Arthropoda; class Insecta; order Hemiptera; family Miridae; genus Cyrtorhinus; species Cyrtorhinus lividipennis. The sequence continues at coordinate 9,170,596 of CM034008.1, forward strand.
ATTTATGGTAATGGCTGCATCGTGGAATTCCATCTGGTGTTCGCCACCTCGGTATTCCCTGTGTGTTTGAACGACTCGGAATGCGAATTGAAGATTCAGCTCGCGTTGGCGTGAAACTGATGGCTCTGCAGTTGCACATTAATGGTGCAACTTATCACTTTTCCCTTCCGCAACGCGCAATTTCTGGATATGAACCGGTTAATCTACAATTCTCAGCTTATTAGAGAGCCGTTTAATATCTTTGTCAGTTTAAAAATGATCGGTGCGGTTTCCAACAGACGAAATCGTGGTAGAAATCGTTATCATTTCGTAATTTGACCGATTTCCACGCATTTGCCTTGATGATATTTTTCTAATCCTATCGCTCAGCGAGTCCTAAAATAGAGTTGAAATGAAAAACGTAAAATTACGAGACTTTTAGCGTGGAAAATGTTGATGATCCGAGTAATAATAATAAAAATTTGTATTTAATCGTAATTTTATCTTATCAATCACTACTTTACTCGGACGGAGAGTGGCCTGATTTTCATTGTCTTTGGAGGCGCACAAGCATGAAATTTGGTTAAAATTATCATTTTAAGGTTCACAAAGTTTTGTAATCTAACATAGTAAGGAAGTAATATGTTATGTTTATCAAATTGTGTACACTATCCACCATTACAAAAAGCGTCCAACCACAATGAAAGGTTTGAAAATCAATCCAAATTTTCCACTGCACCGTCACTTATCTGGTATTTAGTGCCTTGAGAAGAGATTTTGCGGGTCCTAGGGCCTGCGGAGAACGGGGAGAAATCGCCGTTTTTTGGAGCATCTTGGTTACTGTATCCATATTTGCCAATGCACCGTTACTAATCTCCTGAGAAGAGAATTTGCGGGCCTAGCACTTATGCTGAACAGAGAAAAATCTGCAAATTCTTACACACGGGTTGGTTATTCCTCGAATGGGGGAAACAGTGGGTGTGGCGGGTCCCAGACCCATTCCGATCGATTCAGGGTTCAAAATTTAGTGGAATATGATACCCCACACGCCTAGGCACCAGAAATCCCGAAAACACATACTCAAAATGGGTAATAAATACCCAATTTGACCCATCACTTCCTCCAGTGGGTGCCAATCGTCATGAAACCGGTTGCGCAACCAGTCATGAAACCGGTTGCGCAACCAGTCTTGAAACCAATTGCGCAACCAGTCTTGAAACCAATTGCGCAACCAGTCTTGAAACCAATTGCGCAACCAGTCATAAAAGCGGTTGCGCAACCAGTCATCAAAGCGGTTGCGCAACTAGTCATAAAACCGGTTGCGCAACCAGTCATAAAACCGGTTGCGCAACCAGTCATGAAACCGGTTGCGCAACCAGTCTTGAAACCAATTGCGCAACCAGTCATCAAAGCGGTTGCGCAACCAGTCTTGTAACCAATTGCGCAACCAGTCTTGAAACCAATTGCGCAACCAGTCATAAAACCGGTTGCGCAACCAGTCTTGAAACCAATTGCGCAACCAGTCTTGAAACCAATTGCACAACCAGTCTTGTAACCAATTGCGCAACCAGTCTTGAAACCAATTGCGCAACCAGTCATAAAAGCGGTTGCGCAACCAGTCATCAAAGCGGTTGCGCAACTAGTCATAAAACCGGTTGCGCAACCAGTCATAAACCGGTTGCGCAACCAGTCATAAAACCGGTTGCGCAACCAGTCATGAAACCGGTTGCGCAACCAGTCTCAAAACCGGTTGCGCAACCAGTCTTGAAACCAATTGCGCAACCAGTCATCAAAGCAGTTGCGCAACCAGTCTTGTAACCAATTGCGCAACCAGTCTTGAAACCAATTGCGCAACCAGTCATGAAACCGGTTGCGCAACCAGTCATGAAACCGGTTGCGCAACCAGTCTCGAAACCGGTTGCGCAACCAGTCATGAAACCGGTTGCGCAACCAGTCTTGAAACCAATTGCGCAACCAGTCTTGAAACCAATTGCGCAACCAATCATAAAACCAGTTGCGCAACCAGTCATAAAAGCGGTTGCGCAACCAGTCTTGAAACCAATTGCGCAACCAGTCATAAAAGCGGTTGCGCAACCAGTCATGAAAGCGGTTGCGCAACCAATCTTGAAACCAATTGCGCAACCAGTCATAATAGCGGTTGCGCAACCAATCTTGAAACCAATTGCGCAACCAGTCATAATAGCGGTTGCGCAACCAGTCATGAAACCGGTTGCGCAACCAGTCATAAACCAGTTGCGCAACCAGTCTTGAAATTAATTGCGCAACCAGTTTCAGAATCGGTTGCGCAACCAGCTTTAGAATCGGTTGCGTTACCAGTTTTAGAATTGGTTGCGCAACCAGTCATGAAACTGGTTGCGCAACCAGTTTTAAAATCAATTGCGCAACCAGTTTTGAAATCAATTGCGCAACCAGTTTTGAAAACGGTTGCGCAACCAGTTTTAGAATAGTACCAAGAAGCTATAGTACCAAGATATTTTACTCTATTTCTGACATTTTGATGCATATTATCGATTCAGACAACGGATACAAAAAGAGACATTAAAGTAAAATATCATTCAATACACTTTTGGTAGGAAATGAATGCAGAATGAAGAGAGTGATCTGAGCCTCTTTCGAGGAAATCCATCGAGTCATAACAATCGATATCATTCAATTATCGATTCTTGTTTTCAGTATTCATAGCCAAAAAACAAAAGAAATCCTCGGACCAGGCGCATGAAAACTGATGATAAATCCTCGGACCAGGCGCATAAAGACTCATTTCTTCAACATGGGGGAAATGAGGAAACAGTGGGTGCGGCGGGTCACAGACCTATTCCAATCGATTCAGGATCCGGAATTTAGTAGAAAATGATACCCCACACGCCCAGGTACCGGAAATCTCGAAAACACATATTCAAAATGGGTAATATATACCCAATTTGACCCATAACTTCTTCCAGAGGGTGCCGATCGTTCTGGGACCCATTTCATTGGATTCAGCGTCCAAAATTTAGTGGAAAATGATACCCCACTCGCCTAAATCGCCCAAAATCTCGAAAATCCATTTTTCAAAAAACACATTTTGACCCCTACCCCGCCCAAATTTGGTCCGATCGGGCTGAAAAGCTTGGAGGACCGTCCTAGGCCGGGAACAGACCCCTGACCCAAATTTCAGATTTTTAGAAAATTTTCTACTACCAAAAACGGCGTGGACGGCGGACGGCGGACGGCGTACGGCGTACGGCGGACGGACATTGACCTTTTTTGATCAGGACATCATGAAACGTCCAGAAAAAAATTTTGAGCCGAATCGGAGAGGTTGACCATTTGCATGAAAACATAGGTTGATTATTCAAGGAATAACCAACCAAAAGTGCCCTTTTTGGATCGTCTTACTAACAATTCAGAGCTCTGGACGGCGTCATCGCGCACCAAATTGACCACTTGACAGTCACTAATCCGGTAATTAGTTCCCTGAAAAGAGAATTGGCGGGTCCTAGCACCTGCGGGAAACGGAGAAAACCCCCTTTTCGGAGGCTCCATAGTAACCACTTAGAGCTCTTGACGGCGTCATCGTACACCAAATTTGCCAATGCACCATAACTAATCCGGTAATTTGTCTACTAAGAAGATAATTATCAGATCATATCGCCTACAGGGAATGGAGTGGTTCCACCCTCAGAGGGTCCGTTATGATCAATTGGAGCTCTTGATGGCGTTAACGTGCACCAAATTTACCACGGCACTGTCTCTAATAAGGTAATTAGTCTACTGAGAACTGAATTTGTGGGTCCTAGGGCCTGCGGAGACGGGGTGAGATGCGCATTTGGAAGAGTCATAGAAACTGTTTGGAGATCTTGACGGCGTCATCTTGCACCCAATTTACCACGGCACTGTCCCTAATAAGGTAATTAGTCTACTGAGAACTGAATTAATATGGTTATTAGTCTCCTGAGAAG